>KZ613942.1:471176-909093 GCA_002865655.1 Hyaloscypha variabilis F | reverse complement strand
CCCTCGCCAAGGCTCCCAGCTCGCGAACACCAAAAATCGTCGATTTTAGAGCCCTCTCATAACTTGATAAAAATAGAGCTAGAATACATTTCCTTATATGTATAGGAAGCTCTTAAGTAGAAGATTATTTTCTAGTATATTTTATTAGAAGTAGACCTGATTTGGTAGAGTTATGAACGTATAAAGTGCATAGTAGGGTGCGCGCCAGAAAACGAGTGCGGCAGGCGATTTTAGCGCCAAAAGCGCCGGTTTATACAACTGACTGTATTGTGACTTGGAGAGAGCATGGCCTATTAAACATCCTGTCCCACTTAGTCAGAATTTGCTGATCACTTGTGATGCACATTATGAGCTGAGCTCAGTAGAAACAAGCGGAAGATAATTGCTGCTCAAATCACACATGCTCAAGAATCACCATATATGATATTATTCTAATTTTGCTAGAATGACTGCTACAGACACACGGACTACGCTTTGAATTTGAAGAGATTCTCCGCATTAGTCTGGCAAATCTTCCGTAGATCTGATGGCGCCACGACATCTCCGAGGGCTTTGATGAAATCCGGTACTCGTTGCGCGTCTTGGAATGGATAGTCGTTCGCAAAAAGAACCTTGTCCACACCCCAAGTTGAAATGGCAGCCTGAGTGGGAGGTAGAGTGAACAGACCAGAAATCGCAATCCACACCTGGGTACGCAGCATCTCGCCAACACTTCGCTTGAAGCCAAAGGTCTCCTGGGCATACATGCTATCGAACCTCTGAATCATCATGGGCATGTTCTCTCCTTGATGTCCGACCACAATCTTCAGTCTTGGGTGCCTATCTAACGCTCCAGTTAGGCACAGTCGTAGAACGTGGACCGCCACTTCGTTATGCCAACCCCAACCTGCGAGCGCAAATGCTGCAGATAGTTGTGGCAGTCCAGGGAGCGCGTAATACGTGTCGTACACTAGCTTCGGCGGAATGCCTGGGTGTAGGAATAGTGGTACATCTAGCTCTTCGAATGCAGCCAATACGGGATCGTATTCCGGTCCGTCCATAAACTTGCCCTCGCCACTGATAGAACCCGAGGTCAGCGCACCCACAAACCCCAATTCCTTCACAGCGCGATGCAATTCCTTCACAGCTTCTTCGGGCTGATGCATCGGCAGCTCCGCCAGCGCTCGGAAGCGGGTCGGATGTTTATCCACGGCCTTTTTGAGCTCGTTGTTGATATCTTGTGCGAGACGAACGCCTTCCTCACCTGGGAGAAGCATGCTATTGTTGGAACCACCAAGGCTTAGGATCTGGATCGCAATTCCGCCCTCGTCCATGTCCTTGAGTCGCTGGAGATCGAGATCTGCTGTACGGCCCTTCGCGTAAATGAGGGAGGGATGCTCGATTATCTCAGCATAGACTTCGGATGCATGCCCGTTGTTCTTTGGTAATCGTGCCAGCAAGGTGGGAAATGTGGTGTGCTCCTCAACGCCAATGACTTTCATGTCGTGCAGCTCAGGGCGGAGATGTACCGTCCCAGGCCCTTTCGATGAGCTCGGTGGTGAGAAATGTACCTCATGTGCCATGATGTGCTGATTGTGTATGATCATAAGCGGACGACTTGGTAGAACTTTGATGGCGTCGGAACTGGTATTCTGTTGGTAGGGAAAGAACTGTGATTTTGATGTGTAATTTGTGATTCGATCTGGACATACAACAAATTGACTGTTTGCGTATCTGAGAAAGAGAGAGATGGGATATTTTCCGCCACAACTTCTGTACCGTCTTTGATTATGTATAGGTAGTTTCTAAGGGTTTGCAGTCATGTGGCGTATCCAATATCAACATAACGGAAGCCCCGCATCCCACCACCCCCTTTACCTGCGGGACCCATCAGTGGCACACGTGGTACTCTGGTAAGGTAGGGGCAGCACTCGTCTCGCTTTTCCGCTTTGGGTCGGGCCGAACGACCAATAGAATGATAAGACGACATGAATCGGCCGAGTTCTTTTCACTCAACGATCGCTCCGCTCTCGTCCATGGAGTTAACCACCCTGGCTCGGAGCATTATCTCCAGATATCGCCGGTGGGGTGTAAATTATTCGAGAGAATTACAGGATTTGTTAGCCCTTCGAGATCAGAGGCGGGACAAACATAGAGAAGATCAGACTAGCTGAGCCCGGTAGACAAGGCACAAGGGGATAGGGGGAACGAGACAAGACGAGACAAGATGCAATTGCTCGGCGTGCCTGAGCAGTGTGACCGAGGGACTTATAGGTAGGCTGGTTTTGGATTGAGCATGTTAAATATATAGATTCTGCATGTAAGCCATTAGAATTCCGAAAAGTAGACCTTGGTTGTTCGCTTCAGTTGTGGCATACCTGTAGGCATTCTTATTAATCCTACCTTGTATTGTGCCTCAACTCTCATCAGTCTTGAGTCTTTCACAAAAGAGAAATAAACATGGGAGATAGCAAGGAGGCGCCTCCGAGCCTACCATTACATCTCGAACCAGAGCTAGAAGTCGTACCGTTATGGATCGATGGGGTCGCCGCTTCCGCAGCTCGTGAGAGAACATTCCCGGTCTATTCTGCAAAGCAGGAGAAGAATGTCTACAAGGCACAATCTGCCGACGCGGAGGACGCGAGACGAGCTGCAGATGTGGCTCTGAAATCATTCGATACTTGGAGAGATACTTCTCCCTACTACCGCCAAGCTCTCATCCTCAAGGCAGCCGACATTTTCGAAGCGCGCAAGGCCGAGGCAGTTGAGTTCCAAGTACAGGAGACCAGCTGCGAAGCTACCTGGGCAAATTTCAATGTCGGATATGGTCTTGTTGTCATGCGGGAGATTGCGTCGCGCGTCACTTCTGTGTTCGGGGCGATGCCGAGGACTGCCTCTGACAACAATCTGTGTTTGGTTTTCAAAGAACCAATTGGCCCATCGTTGTTGATTTCACCGTAAGTTAAGAATCCTATATGTTGGTTTGATTGTCTCTAAATATCTTTTCTAGATGGAATGCTGCCTTTGTCCTAGCTGTTAGAGGGATCTGCTCAATGCTTGCAGCGGGTTGCACGGTTGTATTCAAGGCGTCAGAACATTCCCCGAGAACCCACCATTTTATCGCCGAAGTGTTTGCCGAAGCGGGCTTGCCTGCCGGAGCTCTCAACGTAGTTCAATGCCGTCGAGAGGATGCGGCCGTCGTGACGGAGACCCTTATTGCGCACGACGCCATCCGGAAAGTCGAATTCATCGGCAGCCCAGCTGTTGGGAAGATTATCGGACAACTGGGAGGAAAATACCTGAAACCCGTGCTGATGGAGCTCGGCGGCAAATGTGCTGCTATAGTACTAGATGATGCAAGGCTCGAAGACGCTGCAAAAAAGTGCATAGAGGGCGGTTCGTTAAGTAATCCGTCCAAGAAGATGATCCTTGCTGATGGATCACATAGCGTTTATGCATCATGGACAGATCTGCTTCTCTACGGAACGGATCATAATCCTTGAGAGCATAGCAGACAAATTCACCCAGCTACTTAAGGACCACGGCGAGGGCTTTGCTCCAGGGAGCGGAGTCTCTAAGGAAGTGGTCGGTACCGCCCATAGCAGACTTGTCGAAGCCCAGCACAAGGGAGCGAAGTTCATCCTTGGCGGTCCGAAATATACGGGACCAGCAGAGCTTCTTCCAACCATTGCGACTGGCATCACGAAGGACATGGCTATGTTTGATCTTGAGTCATTTGGACCATCTGTTTCCCTATACGTCGTGAAAGATGACAATGAGGCTATTGCTGCTGCGAACAACTCATCCTTTGGTCTTAACGCATCCATCCACACAACTGACATGTATCGTGCTGTCAAAATAGCTCGACGACTAGAGTTTGGGCAGGTTCATGTGAATGCATCTACAGCACACAACGAGGGTATGAACATATGGTCCCAGTGTTTCGGAAGCTTACTAACCTGTATAGCCACTTTTCCTATTGGTGGAACTAAAGGGAGCGGATGGGGAAGGAATAATTCTCAATTCGGAATCGAGGAGTTTGTGAAGCTGAAGACCATCTCATTGAACATGGATAACGAGGCCGGAACGTTTGGAAAAGGCTGATTAGCACTCGGACTAGAAATATGAGAAAGAGTCACGTCACAACGGGGATCTTGCAGTGAATATAAATTGTAGCATGAGATTCTAATTACATAGCTCCAAATACAAGTACACGGTTGTGGGAGCGCTTAGTACCTTGACCACACCACCAGCAGTTGGGACGATAGTGCCGATAAACTGATAGCTCGATTGCTCGCGGGCTGGAAAGAGCAAAAGACTAACTTATCCGGCATAATTCGGGCGGCAGCTTGGGAAACAAGGTGAAAGATGTCGCGCCATTGGACTTGAGTTGTGAAGGGTTCATCGATATCTGCACTCTCAGCAGACATCGCGACGGCGTGTGGCAAGTTTTGGGCAGACGTTTGAGTGGTGTCGCCTCGAAGTTATTTGTGAAAGGTGACATCCCTGCGAGAAGAGAGATAGTGATAATTTCGAAAGTACAGAAAAGGTAAGGGCTAACATTTTAAAGTCCATCTGAACAAAGCTGTCTCACCTTCTCACTCAGATACTGCCAGAAAATACCATCGCCATCATAAACTTCGATTGAAAACATAATACTCACCGCTTCAGTAAGAAAAGTTGGTGGACGAAGAAGAAATATTCGCAAATGAGGAGGCTTACATACAGCACCCAACACGCTAATCTCCCATGCAGCATCACTAATCACCAGTGTCTCCAGCCTAAAACACATCCCTACACCAAACACCTCGATAAGAAAAGCTCCCAAACCCATCAAGTCATCACCTCCTTACTCATCCCCATACTTTTGCTCTCTGGTAGTGGCCGTGGCGTTGCGTTGTACAGTTTTGCACTGCAACTTTATATATCATGGCTTAAAGGGAGAATGTGAGGCTGCACTGCAATTTTAGCCCTGACGAAGGGCTTCTCTCAACAGCCCCATGCTCGCTCGCGCCTGCTCTGTTGACTTGCGAGAGCTTAGCGCCAACTAAGAAAAAGATGATAACTCAAGAGCACTGCACTTTTAGCTTGAGAGTTCGTATTCCTGAAGTGATATTTTCGGCTAAAGTAACAACAGCATCGCAAACCAGTACAGACGAGTGCCTTCGTTAGTGCGCCGGTGGCTTGGTTGGCACAGCAGTTTGAGGGCGTGCGAAGACCTCTTCATCGGGCGTGATAAGATTTCCCGTGCGCCCGGAGCACTGCAATTTTAGCGCAGACGAAGCCTTTTCCCTCAACAATAGGACAGTCGGACAATCTTGCGCATAGACGAGAGAAAAGCTACTAGATGAGATGGCAAGAACTTCACGAAGATGTCCGCTGGGTTCTGAAATTAGCTTCAATGATCAAGTCATTGGGGAGAGGCGATGCACTGCAATTTTAGTACCAACTAGCTGTCTCTTCTCTAAGTTCTATTCTTTACAATGGAAATGGGCTTTGGCTTGTATGGTAAGTATAGTACCACTCTTCCCATTGAGAGTGGGCTCCGGCTTCCAAGTGTTGATTGAATCGTGAGTCATAGGCCGGCGATGGGAAAGTGAGGCGGACGGCGCCCAGTGCACTGCAATTTTAGCCTCCGGGAAGGTTTTACTTTGCTTCAATCCCAAAGTCCATCTTCATTTGAATATTTTTCCTCATCAATAAGCAGTGACCAACAGCAACCATTTAATTTCTTGCATCAAGTGATTCCCAGAGATGCAAGAAGTGTTTGTTGGGTGAGAGCTGAATTTGTGGCTCCGGGATAGCTTGTGATGAGTTTAGCATCGACAAGAGTAGGTCTTCACGCTCGCAGTCGCTTTCAAGCGCAGCACTGCAATTCTGGCGTCCTCGAAGAAATTTTTTTTTGGAAGGCTCGTAGGCCTTATTTCGACTAGGTATCACACATCCCGGCGGACATATGAAGACGGCAGAAGCACTGCAATTTTGGCGCCTTCGAGTTGGGTGTGTAAGACTTTGGGCAAATGGCTTTCGGTTATGCAGCGTTATAAGGCACCGAAGGGTGAGGTCCAATGGATACCTCGGATGTCACCTGGCGGTATTATCAGGCAGGATAAGTACGAATTGAGTTGGGTTTATGCAAGCAGTTGATGAAGTGGCAGTTAGCTAGACAACACTATAAGAAGTTATTCCAAAATCATTTCAAAAAAGTACTACGAAAAGTCTACTCCTATATGAAAGCCGAAGACTTGGCGTTCTCTGGGTGTATTGGCTTGCATGTATAGCAAGTATATAGGAGGCTCTAGCTATTGGTGAGGGAAGGAAAGCTTCTACTAGCCTGCACGCTACCAAACACTGCTTTTTAGCGTTCGAGAAAGGCTTCGATCTTCTAGTTAAAGGGTTGCCGCAGAAGACTTTGGTGAATACGGATGGCCATGCAAGCAACAGTATGAGCGACTCGGTGACGATTCTAAAATTGAAGTTATCAATAGCCTACACACTAATAAAGCCACTTCTCTCCTTTCCAAAACTCAATCATTAGAGAGAACAAAATTTACGACTCCAACGAAGAAAGGCAATTCATTGAATGCGACAGCCTGGATATTCAACGTTGCAGTCAAGGGTGTGCCAGGAGAAGTGACGAAGGTCGCAGAGTACTGAACAAGCGCGCCTGAAGTATCGAGAGTTTGGAAAGGCGAGCAATTATCCGATGATATGCAGAAATTGATGCTTCCTCCATCATAAGGGGTGAATACACTCGCTGATAAGGTTATCGTTGTGGGTGAAGCGCATGTGCCGACGACTTGCTGAAGCGTGTATGTTATAGGGGATACGACTATTATGGACTCGAAGTTGATGAATCTATGGTGTACAATTGATTAGTTGCGATCTCAAGGAGATGGGAAGGATGTAATGCTGTTTCTTACAGGAATTGATCAATTCCAGGCGGTACATTAAAGGCATTTTGTTGAGAGGGAGTTAGGATTGTATCATAAAAGCCAACATCTGATGGATTGGACGAGACCGTAAAGTCGCTCAGATCCCCTGTAGCTGCATCCTCGAAGTCCCCTCCAACGATCTCAAAAGAGCAAGTCGGCGTTGCTGTAACTGTAACTGTAGTTGTGACTGTGGAATAGGAGATTAAACTAGTCGTACTGGCGGCAGGGCAAGTTGTAGCTGCAACTGTACTACACGATGGACTCAAAGTAACAGTTACTGTTGATGCCACTGGTGTGATTGTTGCCGTAGCGGTGCAGGTCGACCCCGAGGTGGTCGAAATGGACGAGCTTGATGTTGTTGAAGATAATATGCATGAGCATCCCGAGCTCAATTTCGATGGAGAAGCGCTGCAGGCCGTAAGAAAAGTTGGAATGCCGGTCGTAGCTGTCTGTGTCGACGCGAGAAATGGTGTGCAGAATGAAGACGCTGAGACTGCGTGATTTCGCATCGCATTTAGACAGTTGTCGCCATTACTAGACGCAAAATCAGCTTGGTCCTATGAAAAGTTTTTGCTGGATAGCAGAAATGCATACCATGAGCCTCCGAGAGCATGTTCGGAAAAAGACAGAAGCACGAGTAACTGGAATAGGGTGCGCAACATTTTGACGGTTCGAAAATCCGCAACTACTCGTAAAAGAATTGTGGGAGAAGAGAGGGGGGGGGGAAAGCTCCCCTCTAGAATTTATGCACCCGAAGTTCCTCTCACACATGTTAAAATTCTTGGCGGATATTATTCAGTAATTCAGCTCTCAATATTGCTGAGTGGCTTTGGGTGTTGAGCTCGTATGCTACCTCGTGGCGCCGAAAGCGTCAAATAAGCACGTTTGGCTTATGCACTGCAACCGTTTAAAGGCGGGGTACGAAGGACCCGGTCAAAAGTTCCTGGACTACACGGTATTTAGCGATTTGCCAGCCTGCAAGCCCCAAATTAGAAGGAGCTAATTAGCGAATCTACAGGCCTTTGAGCCCTCAAGTTCCAGTGGGCGTTAGCGGCCTGGTACCACGTCGCTAGCAGAGGAAAAGCCATTTACAGGGCGAAGGCCTATAAACATAGGGTACTTTAGCAAGTGGCTGCTTACGTTATAGCGCCCTTATGGCACTCGGGCGCTGTATTACAGAAACTTATGACCGGGTCGTTCGTATACCGATATTTGTGGCTGGCGCAGAAGCGAAATGCACTGGCGTCGCATGTTGTATGTTGCACCAAAATTTCCGACCCTTGGTCAGCCCTCGACGTTTGATTCCAAATCTCCAATAAAATCCTACTCATTACTGACCCGAATGGTGGTGTTCAACGGTCAATAGAGAGCTTTGCAGAGATGCCTCTGATAGTACCCTGCTAGGTTGGCATTTGGGCGGAAGAAAGATTTCTAGCCATAGGAGTGCTCAATGTGCTATGGAAATACTTGGCCAGGTGAATCGGAGAGCTGGTGGTGGCAGTGCCGTATACTGCAACCTCAGCATCCTCGAAGAGGATCGTTTCCCGGTTAAGCGAGTGTCCTAGAGACGGTTTAGCGAGGTGGATAGGGGTTCTCCTGTCGGCGTTCCTCGAGGAGGGTAGATCTCCGGAAACCAAGCAACCGATGCCAGCCGAGGCTATAATAACGCAACGCTGAATATCCTTGCGAAGCGTGCACTTCAAGTTTGGTATCCAAGAGACGGTTACAATAACTAGTCAGCCAGAAAATCTGTCTCATCGAGTCATCCAGCACTTAGCTTTTGCATTCTGCCAGAAGATTTAATTTACAGTGAAGCTATTTTTAGAAAGTATTCTTGTAACAGACGTTCAGGTGCTCGCTGTAACGGCCGGCTTTCGGGTCACGTGTACGGTTCAGGGCTCCTAGCTCGCTAGCTTCACTTCCTTCTTCTTTATCTTCTTTGTTTCCTTCGTATCAGGCCTATGGAATCGATCCTTTTAGCCTCGCACGCACTCCCATATGCCTCTGTGAGCATGTGACACTCGCTACAAGGTGTGTGGCCCGAAGTGGAAGTGCAACATTAACGTGTGAGAACAGGCTAGCACTGCAATTTTAGTGCCCGCGAGGAGCATCGGTTGCTTACTGTGTCTTACCAGGGGCGTTCGCTTCCAAGCTCCAGCGCCGCGACTTGAGCATTATCAAGAAATCATGATACTCCAACCACGATACAAGATCACTGCGAATTTTCTGAGTTTCTTGCACTTGGACTCTTGATTCTAAGAACGCGTTCTAGCCCTCGACTACTCTCAGTTAGGCGAAGCTGCGAGGATCAACTTGAAACCCCACCCACCTCCACGGAATATTCCAACATATGCACTGCAATTTTAGTGCCCTTGGGAGCGTTTGGGCTCTCCGTTAGGCAATCAAAGTGTACTGCAATTTTAGCGTCCACGAAGACGCTCAAAGTGAGATCTTCGCACGGCGATTTCCAGGGACTTGAGCATAGGGTTTGCTCAGACTCAGCTCAAAAATTTGTTTCGTTTCTTGCGCTGGAAGAGAAGCCAGCAGAGGAATCTGAACACTTGTAACGTAATTCTATTGTAGGTATCCTGTGGGACCGTGAGATCGTGATAAACGTCTAGAAAATCTACTTCTCTTCAGGAGAAGAACAGAATCCTTGTACTCATTTGCACAATAACACAGAGGTAACAGAAAGATGAAGAAAACAAAAGAGAGCGAAACCGCCGACAATCCTCTATGCAGTTCCCCTACGGGCAGCCGGTGTGGGCTCGGCTACGGCCTCCTCCTCCTCTTCTCCATCGTCCACAACAGTCTTCTGCGGCTCATCACTTTTCGTTGCCTCTGCTCCCTCAGCACCTCCCTTTTGTGCTTCGGCATCCGCTTCCTTCACCGTTCCTCTCTTCTTCGCCACCCACGTCTTCAAACTCTCCCACATTTTCGGACTATGTTCGACTCCCTGCCCCAAGCAGACAGCAATACCCAGGAACGCGAGGTAGATGCCACCAATTATGATAGCCCCGCAGGCTGCGAATAGAAAGTAGTACCAGACGTAGAGCACCACCATGAGGAAGACCTCTTTTATGGAGGCCCAGCTAAAGCTGGACGTTACGGTGGACGCTACGGTGGCAGCTGCTGTTGCGGCTGCCGTGGCATTTTGGTAGGTAGAGGTCGCCATCGATGCTGAGGCTGAGGATGCGGCGTCCATCGTGATGGAGATTGAATTGTTGGGATTTGTGATGATGAGGCTTTGTTGAAGAAAGTTTGAGGGAAGTTATGAGTATGAAGCTCACTCTTTGGAAATTTGTTCAAGAGAAACACGCCTTGAGCTGTAAAGCTGTAGCTGTATGTTTACTGTGGTAATGATCGGGCTCCATCGTGGTCTGCTACTCTGCATAAGTACCCGTCGTGAAATTACATCGTGCCCTCGTAGGCTTTCTCTCAGCTCAGCCTGCTTCGATGAGCGAAGAATTTGAGGCTTTGAGGCCAGCTTCAAGGCCTTCCATGCATGATACTTCAATGCTTCTATGCGGGACGGGAAGCTTGTGTATCTTCCGCCGATAAAGTTGAAACGACTGTGCAGGAAGAAACTCAAATGCTCATAGGTTGAAAGAATATCAAAACGCTGTAAAAAGTCGCGTTCCTGGCTACTCAGCCTCTCCCATGCGACTGCTTTCGTTCACAGTTGAGCAGGAAGGAAAGCGGTACATGGCGGTAAGATAATCGCAGCTCATAGGTTCAATGTCTGAAATGGTGTGCGACTTTGGGACGCCGACAGAAAATGTCTCAGACAGTGGCGAATGGCGGGGTAGAGAACGAACGAGGGGCCGAACAGACAAACACATGAGCACATCCGCATTCGCTCACAGAAGCCGCACATCAAGGCACGTTGGGCTTTCTCGAAGAGCCACCATCCGTTTTTGGGAGGGAGCCAATGTTCAGGGTTGAGCCTCTGCCACCGCCAAAATGCAGGAAGAAAGGGGAAAGGTCTGCACAGCCCCAGCCACCATTACAGTCATGCGAGAACTTCTCGGCTTGGCAGAACGTGACTCTGCGCAAGAGACAGAATACCAACGGATGAATTTCGACGAGTTGTTTGAGAAAAGTTGATCAGACACGGAAAAGGAATTAAAGGAGAGGTGGAGAGGTGGAGAGAGGGAAGGAAAAGAATGCGCAAGGTTGGTCGTGGCTCCCGAAAGCGAACTAGCTCGATGACTAAGCAAGGACTGGCAGGTCGCAAGCTGCTACAAACCTCCAATGTTGGGACGCGCGAAAATGCAGAAAACAATCTGAAAGACAGAAATGAGATACATCATAGTCATCCACTAGGAGGAACCATTGGTATTTTTTAAGGATAACAATTTTCCTGCTGAAATAGCAGATCAGCTGCATGTTTTTGTGAGAGCAGAAGGAAGTGGGAGGGGGGAAATTCGTTTCGGGCAGTCCACTCAGAGATGCTGTAGATAATCGCTCAGCTGTGTGTACGTCGGATTCGAGCAGAGTTGGGCATGTGCACGTGCACTCCCGCCGATTCAGATACGAGGATATCAGCCATTTCCTGCATGCACTTTTGCAGCAAGCTGTGAGTGGTCAGCCAGTGTGATCAGGACGATGCTTGCAGAAAGTGGCGCAATCTCAGCAAGGAACCACAATATGCCCTTTTGTTCGTGATTGTGGTTGGTCCGCTTCACAACAATGCTCAAACGTTACACAATCGCCGATATGGTCAATAGAGCCTCGTCATCCTTTCCTCGCTCTCATGAATAGCGACTTGTTCTTCCTTCCGAAAGCCAATCTTAACACAAACCGACCACAGCAGTTTTTCTTGACGTTCTGTTCCTGATTTGGTTTTTGGGGCCAAGATTGCTGAAAATGACTAGCCTTACGATTAGGCAGGAGGAGGAGGCTGAGGAGCCTTTCTTCTCGTTCGACGGACAAGAACACAACTCTGCGAAGAGCGGCCCAGCCACTAATCAAGAATGGGAATTGGTGAAGGCAGAGATTGAGCAGCTTTACATCGACCAGGACAAGACGCTTGCAGCGACAATGCAAATAATAGAAGAGAATCATGGTCTCAAGGCTAGGCAAGTGTCTTCTAATCAGCTCCGGCCTACAGCCAGGGAGGCTGACGGGCTTCGTCCCTAGTGAAAGAAAATGGAAGCTCAAATTGAAAGAGTGGGGCTTCGAAAAATATCTTTCAAGCACCGCTATGAAGATCCTGATTGCGAAGGCGGAGCGACGCGCTTTCATTGAAAAGAAGGATACCGTTTTCTTCCATGGAAAGAAAGAAATTGCTCCTGAGCGCATTGAGCTATTTAAGATGCGGAAGTCTTTCACAAAAGGACCAGCAGCTTCCCCAAGTCAAAGTACGTCGAAAGTCGCAACCTCACTCTATTCACAATGATGTGAGATAACCAATTACTAATAGCAGGCAGAAACACCTGCAAATGTCGTTTACTTTACGCCTTGTATGAACTTCAAAGCAGACACATCTGGAGATCCCGACGCAAGAGCGTTAGGTTTCAATCCTTCGAAAATCATCACGATCAGTGAGTTTCGGGCCCACAAAAAATATGTCAACTCCCTCACGATGCCCGCCCTGGGGACCAGCGCTGCAAACAATACTACCGATCGCCAAAAATTTGAGTTAAACTCAGGTGCATGGGACCCAGGAAATCGTTCGACCAATCAAGCAGAACCCCACGCACCCGCATATGAATTGCCTTACTCTAAATGCGAAACCCTTGTTGGTTACATCGACTACTTCTGTAGACATCTGGCTTGGTCTCCGGAAGAAGTCCGAATCATGCAACCTCAACTCTATCCCGAGGTAGCTCAAAATGTAGCACAAGACCTTCTTACAATTATTGACTGCGGTATCTTTGACGAATATTCGTTGGATTCTGCTTCCAAGTTATGGGAGTTGCCGAAATATGGCAACAATTCAGTCAGTGAGCTTTTTACTTCACACTTTGGTGCATTATGTTGGGAAATAAACCTGCTGCTGTCTCGCTGGTGGCATTGGCAAGATGAGAAGCTCCCACGAGGGTTCATTCTAAAGGCATTTAAAATGCTTGATAGACTCTTTCCGGTGAAGCTCGATACTTTGTCATTCGGAACTATTGACCTGGCTCAAATCTATGCAGCCAGAGGAGAGAACAAATCTGCAGAGGCATGCTATCGTGAAGCCTTGAGATCCTGCGTGCAGTCTGAACGCCTCAAAATCCAGATCCCCTTCAGCGAATTCCTCATGAAAATCGAACGGCAAGAGGATGCCATCTTTATGCTTGTCAATGAGTACACAAGCTATCTTTCGGTTCGTTGGCCAAAAACAACTACAAGAGGGGGCTTTGGGAGGTTGCACCATCTCGACCATGGTGCATTGAGCTCTCTCCACGACATCCACTCGAAGATGGGTCCAGATACGAACCTCCCTTCTGTGTGTGCTAGCTTATCCCGACTAGCGGATATTGACCAGCTTCTTACCGAGGATAATCGGGAGAAAGTTTTACTTGCATTTATGAATCTGGGCGCAGCGTATAAGGACAAATGCTGGCTTGATGCCGCAAACTTGATTTATGGGTTTGCTGCCCCTCGCCTTGAATTCTTCGACAGTCGAGTTCATGCCTTTGAGCGTGCTTGCCTGTTTAGGGATCTCGCAAACTACTACTACGAGATGCGGGGGTCACCACTAGGCAAGTTGAGGCATTTGAAGATTGCATTTCTTTGCATCAAAGTGGCTCAACTCCCTCAGAATCCACAGCCTGGACCATTGGAAGCTCACTTTGAGTCGCTGGCCCGGAAAGATCCTCAGCTGTCTCGCTGGATGCTTGGGGAGCCGTTCGAATCAGCACTTCCTCTTGATTGTCGTTGTATATTAATTCCTTAGCTTAGCACGTCCCCATACCCTTCGGGATGTCATAGGGTGTCTAGTTTCACTAGTAGCCCGCCGGACGTAAATCAATACTACTACTACTACTACTACTACTTCCTCTTGATTTTCCGTGAATAATAAGCAGCTTTGTCATCTTCGTTCCAAGTAGATGGAATTGAGATTCATGTATGAGGCTCAAAGAGGTTATGTGGCACGAAAGGCTTGTACTTGTGCATGGCTTAGTCAAGAGGCTGGTCTGGAACCCTGGAGGCGGGGTCGGGAAGCATCACTATGGAGGCCTGGTGTTCTTATCGTTCAAATGTCTTGAACTCTCACTACAAGCATGCTTAGCCCATTTCAGAATCTGAAACATTTTTTTATATTCATTTCATTTTTTTCTGATTCAAAAAGCTGTTTCCTTGAGGGAAGAACCACGTATCAGATACATCAGGATTACGACCTTACTATTTCAAAATACCGTTTCAAAGAGTCGTAGTTTGAGCTGAAAATACGGGAATGTATCCATCAAAATCCGCAGCTTGTTCACACTTTGGACTTTTTTGCTGATCCATAGCCCTGAGCGCAAGGCTGATGGGCGAAGAAATAAGCTTTGCCAAGGAGCGGCACCATGTACCACCATCGGGGTCCTCGGCCAGGGCTGAGAGCTGAGGCTTGTTCTGGCGCCACGGGACACCCCCTTTTCAAGTGATAGCTAGGTATAAAATTTCCTTGGCTGCCTAAGCTCCGCACCTTGAAATCAATCCGGTCATGCAACTAAGAGTACTGATTTGAGCTTGATTTTGGCAAGTTCCGCGCGTCAATTTTACGTGGTGATTTTACTGGACTCCGCGTAGCTTGGAAGTGTGGACTCTTCAGATTGATTGTTGCCTACCGAGTAGAATCCTGCATCAGCAGAACAAGGCCGGGAGGAGGTTTTAACTTCCAAAAGAAATCTTATTAAATAATTTGTTTGAAGACTCTATTTATAGAACAAATGTCCTATCATTGACCACCACAATCTGAATAAGACTTGGTGAAATCCACCGGAATCAACCCATTCGCCGTAATGTAAGCTATCGTGGCGAAATACACAGTCATACTCGCATCTCCAGGAATAATAGCAAAAGTGTTGTAAATATCATAACTACATGCCAAAGCGGTGCAATCATAACTACAGCTGATAACGGCGCCCTCATTGTCCACTCCCCCGGTGGTACAGGGAATATTCGCCACGTCGTAGTCAGTGTAATAGTCCGCCTCAGGATGCAGGTTGAAAATGCCATCGGGAGTGTTCTCGTAGGGGAAAAGTTTGTATGACATTCCCTGGTAATAGTTGGTGTCTATGTTGCCGGGGTAGTAGATGAGAATGTTGGCGCTGTCGGTGCTGTCACCTTCATCTGCGAAGCGGAGGACGATGTCGGTGGTGGGTATGTCTTCCGAGGCTGGAAGAAGGTATGGAGGGTCCGTGGTGGCAGCACCTTCAATGAGGAGGTAGTCGAGACCATCCACTGTTGTGCGCGCACAGAAAAAAATTGTTGATGTTGCTACTGCGTAGGCAGTCGAGGTGAGTGTTTCGGTTTCTGATGCTACCGTGAGGCTGGCGACGGCGATAGAGTCGATTTCGGTTGTTTGAAGAATTGTTTGAGTGAAGGGGTAGACCGTGGAGGTCGTGGTAACTGGTAGCAGGGTTACGGAGACATACGTGGTCGTATATGCCGTTGGAATTGAGGCCGTAATCGTACGATTAGATTGTGTGACACCGATGCATGAGCATGCTGAGCTGTAGCTGGCATATCCAGAACAGGCACTTGCATATGATGGGATCAAGGCAGAAGTAGCTGCGATATGACGAGCATATAGGGTCTGTGTCGAAGTGAAGACTGTAATTGCCGCACTCTCGGTTCTATTCATCTATTAGCATGGTGTCCGAGTAGTTCCGGCTTTTACCACTTACACCACAGGTGTCACCGTTGCCGTGTCATATACTGTTGTAATCCTGAGGCAAGTAAGTAAAATGTAGTAGGAACACAATACTTCGAAGCACATACGATGTTCCCGAAGTAAGCGTTGCCGTGAGTGAGAGTGTTTCAGTACTATTTTGGACATCAGCATAGTTTCCTTCAACTAAGCTCAGTAATAATACCTTGAGGGAATGACAGATACGGTCTGCGTAATGGTCTTCGTCCTAGAAGAGATGAGTTTGGTTCCCAAGTGAGACATAGAGAATATCATACGTTGTGGAAGGCGTAATTGTGACAGCAAGGTAAGAGCTACAGTCTGTAGCCCTCACTGCACCGAGGCAATTGTTTGCATCGCACAAGCCACAGGCGGGAATTGTTACTGTTACCGTTGTTACAGCAGAAGCAAAAGGAATGGCAGCCGCCACGAAAGCAGCAATTAAGAAATGCATCACGGCGAGAGAAATGAAAATTCAGATGGAACGTAAAAGAAAGGCTCATGAGATTTCATGGAGAAGTTTGTGTATCACTGTGTCTCATAAAGGAGAACATTCGGCGGATGTTGACAGCCAAAATTACAAGTCTAGTCTTGCGGGCGGGCCGTAATGAATGTGCTCGAAAGGGGCATCTGAGCGCGTCGGCTCAACCAGGAATATTGTTTGCCAAGCGAGTCCACACGCTCTCCCCGCTCTTCGCGTGAAGTTGCTTGAAGCGGTTGGGCTCTCGATAATGCGCCCAAAACGGCGGACTAGGTAACGCCTCAGCCGCACACGGCACGCTGAACATCCCCTGTCAATTCACGAGCTTGTCCCTCTTTGGCCAACCACCAACGTGATGAGCCATGTCTTTAACACCTGCGACTACATTTGCAGACAATGGCGGGGCTTGATATCTACTTCAGCTAGTGACGCGTAATCAAGATCTCAAAACTGTGCATGGACTGGAACTCCCCCTGGCGTGAATTAAGCGAAAGTTCCCCCTATTTTTTCTTGCTAAGCGGCACTGTAAATCCACCACGGGCACATCTATTCTATAAAACGCTGGAATTGGCCCTTAGAACTCCGAGATCACTACAATCGCAAACCTCCAGGGCTCCTACCTTCCTAATACCTGAGCCTATGATGAGCATCATGGAATAGATCAAGTTGGGCCTAACGCTTCGCACGCATAACCCGGCAGTGTTAATTGCAAAGAAAGAAACGGGGTCAATTGGGCGAGCCAGTGATAGGTAAATCCGAGCTGAAAGAATTGAAGGAAAAGCAATTCGAATCATATTGGGTAGAATAGCCTCCCAAGAGTTGAAAATTGCAGTAGGTGGAAGAAACACGTGACCTAGTACTCATATCTAATTCACAGCTAAAAAGGAAACCTCCCTGGGATACCTTGTCTAGCTCAGCTTCAAAATTCCAAAATGGCCTTTAAACTAGGTTTAACAATCTTGTGGCCACGTTGGGAATATTTTCGCCATATAGAGGTGTTCATCCGCGACTGGTGTTGAATTTAGCAATGGACTCGTATGCTTCTTGAAATGTGTACAGCAAGACGCTTATAGATGTAAAAACTCATTTATGTCAGCAGCCATTCTCAGAAGCTAGTGCGACCAGATTCCTGTATTCGAATCGGACTCAATCCTGATCCGATAGCCGAAGCATGACTCGTCAACGACTCAACCGTACCTTTGCGAGCACTACTCCAACAGCTGAAGGGCACAGCCTTTTGTTAGCTTCTTACTGCTAGAGTAGTTCCGCTCCCGAGAGGAACTCATTTGTTTAAAATTTCTAGAGGTTCAGAGTCAGTTTCTTATCATTCTTTCAATTGGCGCTTATGGGCTATGTCACCATGCACATCCTTGAGAGGTTGAAGGCACAGCCTTGCCATATCAATCTGTGAAACGGCCAACTTTATTATGATTGGGTACGAATGCATTGAGGCAGCGAATTGTTTCTGGCCAGGTGGGCCTTGAGGCTGAAATGCAATCCAATGACCACTTACCACGTGCGCAGCCTTCTTTATCCTTGTTGGAATGCTCGTGAAGAGCTGTTTCTTCTTCTTAGCTCTTTTCTCATCCTTTTCAGAATATTTGTCAACCACCAAGAGACGACATCACGGCCTTGGAGTACAATCAACGTGCGCAAGAAAAGTTATCGCCGGCGAGGGCCCTGTCGCTGCGAATGGACTTTGCCTATGATTCTAGTCTAGCCTCGGATGAGCTCCGGTTGCTACATCCTGTGGCAATCGACCGCAATTCCCTTCGATTCACGACTCGGCGTGTCCGACGCGCGTCAAATCCTCGCTACACAGCTGTATCTTATACGTGGGGTAACGAAGATGCGTCAGAAATTATATACTTAGATCACCGACGTTTCCGCGTGCGGCCCAATTTATGGTCATGTCTGTATTACATGGCTTCCGCTGCTCGAACAGCAGCTTGGGATTACCTATGGGTAGACGCGATCTGTATCAACCAAACCAATGACGCCGAACGTAATTCTCAAGTCCGGTTGATGGACCAGACGTATAGAGATGCTATCTGCGTGTCCGTCTGGCTAGGGCTCGTGCCATTGCCTGAATACATCAGGTCGTCTTTGCCCACAGGAACACCGACCAGGACAGTAGAAACCGATGGATTCGACTGGCAAGATTCGATAGTCGATCTCTCGAATCGCCCATACTGGTCTCGCGTCTGGGTTATCCAGGAATTTCTACTTGGCCAAAATGTCGAGGTGTATTGTAGTGACAATCGGATCAATTGGCTAGACTTTCAGGAAATTCTGTGTCGCGAGGCTGGCATAGAACAATTCTATAATGCGAATGGGGACGTTCCCAAAGGAGACCCAACGAGAGCATTTGCCGCTTTGCCGCTTGTCATGGGACGACATATGGACAAGCATCCTGAGATCTTGCAACCACTTTGCGACCTACTCATCGACAACCATAAGTCTGAATGTAAGGATCCACGAGACAGGGTCTTTGCACTACTGGGACTTATTCCGCAGGATGAAAGGAATTTTCTCAGTATTTACTTTCCGGACTACTCCATGACAGAGGAGCATGTGCTTATCATAACGCTGGCGCACTTGACGCAGTTTCCTGCTGAGTCAAGAATGCAGCGTAGTGGAGTAGATATTACTCCTGATTCGGAGGAACTTTTCTTAGGGCTTGGTGTTCCAACAAAGCCACAAAGGATAAGACTTTTGCGTCGAGCTAGAGTACTTGACTACTTGGCTGGCAGTTCTTCTCAGGAAGTGAAAAACTTTTTGGCATGGAATGATCCGACGGAGGAATACGAAAGCGAAGACGCGGACGAACAGCAAGAGATGAGTGAAACTGAACTACGGTCGGAGGCGAGGTCTTCTCGTAAAGTGTGGCTGGCTGTCTCAGTTATAGCTGCAATATGTGTGATTTGGGTGATGGTGGTGTGGTCCCATCCCAACAAATAGGTAATAACAGCGGCAACCTGAGGCGTTTCGAAGTCTAATACTCCATGGGATGGTGAACAAGAAACTTCTGCACGAGCAAATGAGGGTCATGTACTGTACAGTGATTGGTGATTGATCTAAAGTCTAAGCTAAGAGAAAAAGAAGGCTTTAGGCACGAGTCACCCAACGGTTTTGTCTTAAAGCATCTTG
The DNA here is from genome assembly GCA_002865655.1 of Hyaloscypha variabilis F. Lineage (NCBI taxonomy): Eukaryota > Fungi > Ascomycota > Leotiomycetes > Helotiales > Hyaloscyphaceae > Hyaloscypha > Hyaloscypha variabilis. The sequence continues at coordinate 889,721 of KZ613942.1, read as the reverse complement.
TTTCGTTAGTTGCATTCTACTTGGCTTCTTGACTTGCAAGACCTTTCTCACTACATGTATTTCAGATTTTAATTGGTGACACATCAAGATCATCCTTCGCTCTTCATCACTTCTTCCCAACCTGTGGCCGGTACTTCGCAAACTCTTCCTCCAACTCCTCTTCCGTCCACTTCTTATACGGCTCACTCCCAATATACGCACCGTTCTCATCCTTCGCAAAATATTTCAAATAATCCCGTCTCGGCATATAGACTATCTTCGTAATGCCCTTCCTCTCCCCATTCTCATTCAACCCTTCACTCTCCTTCTTCCCCTTGAGCTTCGACAAGAACCCCCCTTGCTTCTTCTTTGCGTCAGCCGCAGCCGTTTTCTCCGATGGTACAACATCCGTCACAATAGCGGGGATGATCGAGTCATCGGTATATCGTTTCGGGAGGAGTTGAGGCACGCTGTTCATGTCTCCGCCGAGACTCACGAGAGCACTGGCCTTGAACTTCGGTGCTGGACGTCCGGTGGCGGTGAAATGCTGCATAGCGTCTTCGTCCAACCCTTGTGGGGGAGCGAGGAGCTCGGCGTCTGAGCCGATTTCTGGGCTCGGGGCGTTGGGTGAGGCTCCGTAGGCGACGGTTTTGTTGTCTGTGTCGCGGAAGGGAAGTATGTTTGACGTGGGATTTTGGTAACCCATTTTCGCGTCGGGGGTCAGAGGAAAGGCTGGGACTTGATCTTAAATGCTCTATTAGCTTCTGTTCTCGAAGGGAAGCTTGGAAGCTTATAAGACTTACTGGCTATTAGACAAGATCGCCTTTCAAAATCAGATTCTCTGACTTGTCTGATAAGTTTGAGCGATTTAAAGAACTCATAGAGCCTTCACGGGAAGCTGTCCACTGAAGTAGGTCACCAACAGCTCTCCTCGGCCTTATTTCTCGCCGTCTTCGCAGCAATGCCACGCTCCAAGTCGTGCAATGGCAGGTGATACAGAAAGAGGCTGTGTCGAAAACTTATCGTCATTCGCTAAACGCGGGGTAGTAGATAGTGAATAAAGGGGGCTGTGCAGCTCGGGTGGGGCATGTGCTCAGGATTTGGGTAGGAACACCACACGCTCGTGTTGCTCAGATATGAAGATGTTATGGATAATAAATATGTCTTTGCGTGGATGGAATCCGGTGGTTGTACGTGATGATTTACGTACAATATATTTGTCAAGATGTGAGAACGTCACGTGCTTCGTCCCCCTTTTCTTGGCACCTTGGCACTGTGAGACACTTCTTGAAAGCGGAATAATATACCTTACATCTATTGACAGGACACTATAATAATCGACATTTGATCGTAAATAATGACTGAAGTTAGGTTAGTAATCTTGAGCAATAGTCTCCGTGTAACCCGAGAAAGGAGCTACCTTCATACCTTTCTTGTCTGCAAGACGTTGTTGAGCAGCCCTTTATGCCTGCTCTAAATACTCAGCATAGCTAGCCCACATGAGACCAGAACTATATTAGATATGCTCTGGGAGTGCCTTGCCCAATCTAGTTCCATTTTACTATACCAAAGTATCTTCATTTGAGCCGAGGTATTAGTATAAGCGCAAGCATATTTGCACTTTTCCAATATGGATCTGAGAATCAAAGCCTCACCTGGATTTCTACAGTACGCGCATATTACTATCTTTTTGCATGGGAAACTTGTAGGCACTACTATATATACCAGAGGTCAAAGAAAGCTAAGTAAAGGGAGGCGCTACTAGGAACCACAGCTTTGTTTATTATAGTAATAATAAACTATACTCTTGACTTTTTGTATTTCGAATACACTTCCGCGTCTGTGAGCGGTGTAAAATAATCTTTGTTGCCCTCTTGCTATACGATCGAAGCTGATAGACGTTCCTGTGACCTTTCGAAGCTGAAATATCCTACTTCGAGACTTGCATTGTAAATTCCCAAAAGCCCTAAGCCCTAAACAAGCTCTAGGAGGAGAGTCAGATGATTCTCAGAGCCCCGAAGCTCGCATGCGAGGTAGGTGGGAGCCCCACTAGCGCGCACAATAGAAAATCGAGGCAGCTCCTTCTTCGCGATCTCCTCAACCATCCATCCTCCATCATCCACCTCTCCAAACACCCAACTCAGCAGCATCAAAACCATCGCAAAACCTTTCTAATTTTCGCCTAATCATGATAGATACTCACGATGGCGCAGCAGTAAGTCATTGTCTGCACCCGGACGCGTTTTCGTCCAGTTGTGCCCGCTGTGGTGGACAGCACCAAGTTGGCGTTGACGACCATAACACCACATAGCACATCGATAGATCTCTAGTTCCTCAGGAAAACGGTATAATCAAGAAGGAGAGCGCTAACTCTTACTGTTCTTCCCCAGATCTCCACGACGATACACCCACTGTACGCACGGCTGCAAGTTGAGCGATCGCAGTTGGCAGTTACAATCTGCAACGCAACAGCTGCTTTGCAGTCCCTTGTCTCTGGTCATCCCTCCTCCAGAGCATCGACGCTCATGACTATCTCTCTGCTTAGTACGAGTATATGATCGTGTGAAAAGATGGAATTGCCTTGTGCAAAATCGATTGAGGCCAGCAACAAGGTGTGCATATTGTCCCCACTCCTCCACGAGAAATTGATCTCGCACTTCGTATTGGCCCAAAGTGAATGACTCAGAAGTTTGTAAGTCTTTCCCTTCGTACTTCCAGCAGCGAGAAGCTTATAGCTATCCAGCAGATCGAAACCCCTCAAGAGCGTAATCGCTTTGATTCTGAGAGAGTTGTGCAGCACAACGCAATGAACTCCTTGCAATATAGCATGTAGCGCTGCTTGGGGCTACCAAATATCTAACCAAAACACTCTAGATTGAATGGTTCTTGCTGACTATTCTTACGTTAGTGACAGCATCAAGAGGCTTTAAAGCTGATGTACCTCAAGAAATGGCCTATAATCCCGACGACAACCTCTACGCCCGTGGTAGTAAGGAGAGGAAATGGCTCAGAAACGGCTCCTCGCCGAAGAGCAATAATTGCAATGCTCTATCCCCGTCACGACAGAGTTTAACAGGATTACCTGAGTATGTGCTGGTGCGTTGGCCCCTCAAGGTTACCAAAGCATTTTCGATGAGCCAGATGAGAGAGTTCAGCCTGGAGGTCCGCAAACAGCGAGCCCTCCCCGCGATTATGAGCATAAGAAAAGCTAATACCACTTGACAGTGGTCTCCTGGGCGCCAATCACCGCTGCTCACCCTCCCGACTCACTCTTGCACCTACTCGGCTGCTTTATCTCCACACTATCCCTCGATCATCTCCTCGGCCACATCTGACTCCCACATCCGTGTCTTCGACCTTCGTACTCCGGCTTTGGCCTCCAACCACTTGGTCCAGTTGATCCCAATCCACGGCTCGATGATCATGACAACCATGGCTATGCCGGCTCCCACTACCTCCAATAATCACCCAACTCACATCATGGCAGTTGCGGATCTGCCTTCCACTAAGATTCACACATCACCGTCAATACACCCAAGGACATCCATCTGCCAGACTGCCACGAATCTCGGCATATATTCAGCTGGGCAGGCCCATGCCCATGGATACAGCAATGGCGCGGAGAATATGAAGCCACGCCCGATGGAGGTGGTGCCACCCAAGCGCCAGAACAGCAACACCTTTACAGGCAAGATCAAGGACCTTGCCCGCGATCTCGTAGCAGAGACTATAGGATCTCTAGGCAAGGGTGGAGTCGCGTGGAGTGGGTGGAAAACTTGGAGTCAGGGGCTGCCTGTTCGAGCGTCATTATGTTTACTTGTACTCAAGCCTGGCTTCGTACTCGGGATGCAGGGTTCTGGATTTCTAAATCGTCAAATGCTCGGAGTGGAGAAGGTCAATACTAATGAGCGGAAGCCTTTCGTCTCTCATTATTAGGACTATCGACTCCAATCTCCCGAGGACAGCGATAGCCACCAAAACAACTGGGTGGGGTGTATATATCAAGAATAACTGCTCAAGATCGTCCTCGCCGGCAACGACCTCCGCCCAGACTGACATCCTCGGCTACTTGCGATAAAAAGGTGGAAATTGCAACCTTCGAAACCAGATCAGCATCATGGATCTCATTGAGAAGGCAACGATTGGCGATGATAACAATACCGGTACTTTGATGAACTTGGTCATGTAGTTCGGAAATGTCTGCAAACACCCGATTTATTCGAACGAGCAGAGACGACTTTGCCATTCCCCTTTGGCTATTTCACAGAAACGGCTTCCTTCACGTCGAAGGACCCAGTATCAATGTTGCCTAATTGTCTCGTAACTTGATAGTGTATCAACTTCCGCGACTGATCTGGTGTGAAGACGGTCGAATAGTTGGCAGTCGATTGAGGAACGGCCAATCTCGAAGTCAGCATACCATCCGCCGAGTGTGCTCATCCAAGCTCTACCACTTGCGGTGCTCTTTGTGCTTCTGAGACATCGGATGACGCTCAACCAGGGCGCTCGTCATCCAAAGGCAAAAAAAAAGAACAACCTTACTTGACAAGACTTTGGAGCGAAGCCAGCAGCTATTTTTGTGAAAGATCAGAACGAAGCAAGGCAGATTCTGAAACATCAGATGACGCCTAATGATCACTTCTCGTCATCCGAAGTCAGAATAAAGAAATAGTATATCTTGCAAGACATCAGAACAAAGCTAGCAACACTTTTTGTGAAAGATCAGAGCGGAGCTAGTTTGACTCCAGGTCTTCAGATGACGCTTAACGATGATTTCTCGTCATCTGAAGTCAATTTTATCGAGAGGTTCTCCGGCCTATTGCAGATCCAACTCAAATCTAGCAGTCAGAAGATGATCGAGAAGGCCACTTGGCGTGGCGGTTGGGACTGTGAGTATGACAATGCGGGTCGAAGGGCTCCTACATTCAACAAGCTCATCGTCGAGCACACCTTTTCGAAGCTCAATGGAGCCACGAATTGGGTCCGTGGCACTGAAAGAGGGACGAGAGAAGAAGAAGATGGCTTGGGGAGAGTGGCAACCATGATGGCACGAATCTGTAGAGGACCTCATCCCACCAAGATTCACACACCACCGTCGATATAACAACGTAGCGTTACTCGAACCAGGGCTTCCTCTGTGGCATCCTTAGTAGGAAATCCAAAAATGCCGTCGAGGCTACCGAGGACGCCACAGAGGAAGCCCTGACCTCATCCCACTGAGATTCACACATCACCGTCGATCCACCTCTCATTCCCGACAAGGGTCCCATTCTCGGACCAGATCTACCAATCAATATCTCGCCCTTCCTTAGAGAGCTGAGCAAGTTCAAGTGTGACCAGCCACTGCCAAACTCCCGTCTTCAAGAGAAGTTCAAGAAGGAGACCCTCCCGCCCCTCTGTTGAAAAATTCCTCCAAAGGGTCACGGGGCTTCTCTGTGGCATCCTTAGCACCAGATTCGAAACGCCGTTGAGGCCACCAATGGTGCCACAGAGGACGCTTTCGGCACGACATCCCACCACGATTCAAACAACACCGTCGATACAGGCTGAGTCTGGAGAGGTTGTAGTTCTTCCTCTGTGGCATCCTTGGTGAGGGATCAAGAACGCTGTCGAAGCTACCAAGGATGCCAGAGGGGACGCACTCGGAGCTCTTAAGGATGCTCTTAACACGATATCCCACAAAGATTCACACATCACCGTCGATACTGGCTTTCCCTGATGGTTACCAGACGAGGGGAGGGGTTGGGAGGAGGCACTACCGATTGAATGGCTCAGTGAAAATGTGGATTGGAAGAGAGAGGGAGACACCACTTGGTGGATGGAGTTTGGTGGGTACAGGAAGGGACTTGCAGCAATAAACACAGGAAATGGACCGAGGAGAAGGCAGAAAGCAAAGCTTGTTGGGAATCATTGTAGGACTACAGAGAACCGTATCCCTGACCTCCCCGTGTCCATGCCATGCCATATGCCGTGAAGGAGCCCATTTATCTTCGCCACGAGTGTGGTGGTGTACGGCTTTCTTCTCTTTTATCCCCGCAGATATCGTGTTATACATCCTCTCATTCTCATGTCCTTGCTCATCTATGATGGTTTGGCCGCACGTTCAAAAGAACCGCCACCAAACAAAAATCAAGATGAACAGTCCCAACCCAGCAAACGGTCCATACTGGCTCAACAACAACTCCCAATTAATCCTCACCGCCGCTCGTCTATACTTCGCACTGTCTTCCCTCAACCTACTGCTAACCTGTCCCATACGCTCTAGACTATCACCCCTATACAACAGATCCTCGATATTCTTCGTCATGACCTTCGTAACATCGCGCAGCTCGTCGTTCAGCTTATCAAGGTTCTGCGTGGCGCGCGAGTCCGAGTATGTGGCCTTGGTCCGCGAGATGAAGGTGTCGAATTCCATGAAGGCGTAGGGTCGCATGGTGGAGGAGAGGACTTGTTGTAGTGGGTAGGTGGTGCTGAATTCGGTGGAGAGGTCGGAGAGGTAGGTGAAGGCGAGCTTGCGGGGGTAGGAGCGCTCGCTGATGCACATGTAGACTATGTCTTGGGAGATGAGGTAGCTGGGGGGGTTGTCAGTTGGGGGTTCTTGGGAGGGTTGAGAGTTGTGAAGCGCGGAAGAAAGTAAGAATGAGATTGAGAGTTGGTCTACGCTGTCTCTCTCATCTGGTACTTAAAGGGAAGTGCTCGAAGGTCAGAGAAGAAGAGGAGTTTACTTGGGAGAATGGGGGAAAGGGGTACGACGGTGAGATTCCTTTCTAATCCCATTCCATTTGAGTAAAATTCTGGCACTTGCTCACAACCAAGGATATTAGAATACACAGATTCTTGCAAGTTCACTTGAACTGTCTAGTTGTTCTAAAGGTTGCTGTATGCGTTGCTGGCCGCTCCTTCCGTTCCTGATTGGCACTAACCACGGATCCAATAACGGAAGTCTGCTACTGGCAGCACGGGCTCTCTAACGCCATCACATATTCTCCATCCTTAATGATACCACATCCACGAACTTCCATTACCAAAGGAGATATCTGGAACGTACTGGAGTGTATATTGGCCGCTTTCGATGCTGGCTTGTGGTTCGGAATTTCGACTTAGTCGTCGCAAGACCAACTTGACTTGAGACTTGATTTCAGAGAGCTCCGACTCGGCCTGTTCGAATTGGACATCAATCTACAATCTTTGCAGCAGGAGAGCTGCTCCGTACCTGTTCATCATCGACGGATGCGCAAAGCATGAGGCCTGGAGCAATTCAAGTCAGCGCCTGGCTATGAGATGATTCTCGATTCTCCCAGCACTCACCATCCAGCCGGGCTATTTGAGTTGACTTGATCATCTTGAATGGTTCGATCTGCAGCTCTTTCAAGAACGGCAATGGGGACTTGCAAAGCTCAAGACAGCATGTGGATCATGATCTGTCGAAATCGGGGATCCACAGATGGTCTGCTCCTGCCAGTCGCACAGGGTCGCAGGCAGTGCCAAAAGATTGACGTTCTTGGTCAAGGAAGGTTGAGGGCGTGAAGAGAAAGATTTGGAAGAGGCATAGCTGTTCTGTTCACAACCGTCATCAGCAAATCAATATGGGGCGAGGCTCGGGTCAAAATTCTTGCGCGCCGGCGCCAGGCACCAACTCGTTTCTCATCGAGCTCGTCAGGCACAAACAGCAAGGCTCGTGCTTTCCAGTACAATGTCAACACTTCGATCTTTCGCTCTTTCCAAAACGTTCCTTCCTCCTACAACATCGACATTCTCCCCACCTCACCAACTCTCACCACTCTAACTTGCAGCGAGCTGTCGTCCCTGGAGACAGTGTGGTGATCATCCTCTACCTTCTTTGACTTTGTTCTTCTTTGTACCCTGCAAGCACCCCTGACGCGCTACTGCAGCCACAAGCCTTACCCCTGTCAACACTTCCACCATGGCTCCGTTCGTTGAAGAAGACGAAACCACTGCTCCTCCTGTTCCTCCAACTCGCCCCTCAACTCCAACCTTCGACCATCACCGTCTTGATCGCATTGCTGAGGCTCCCTCCCGTGCTGATCCCAACCTCCCACAGGTCGAGACCTCGTCCCCGATTCAAGCTCCTCCCGCTCCGATGGCCTTCCCCGACCACGGCAGCTCCACTAATGGTAATGGTACTGCTGGAGAGAACGAGCCCAGTGCCAGTCAAGAATCAAACGTGAGTCCCAAGATTTTGTTCTGTGTTCATGTATTTGTTGGTGTGCTGTTTGCAAATGCGTCGATTCGGCTTCACATTCCCCTTTCGCGTTTTTGGCCATTTGCTGCATATCCACCTCACTCTCTGTTCTTTATCTCAAGTTTAGACGCGCCCTTTTGAGTTATAGATTGCTTGCTTTGTTTTTGCGGCTTCGTCAGACCCGCATCACATTTCCCTTTATCTGTTTTCTCACATTGTAACTGTCTCATACATGTCACTTCCATATGATTTCAAGTGCGGGGTCCTCTCCTCCCGCCCTTCTACCTGATTAGCTGGAACGAGCACGACAAATGCACTTTCCACTCAGCTATTGCATGGATTATGCCTAACACATTGGATTGCCCATCTTTTTTGCACCTTCGATTTTTAAATGTTTGCGATTCACTGTGCGATCATTTCATAAGCTAACATCTGTCAGTCCTCCGAGCCCGACCCCGCACGACCAGCCACCAATGGAGATCTTACCGAGCCAACCGGCATTCTCAACTTGTCCACTTGTACCCCTCGATCCTATATCCCAACGCCGTTCAACAGCCCTATCCGACGCGATCCCCGTCAAGCTGCTCGAGTAGGCGATACTGACGGCAAGCCTTCCACTCGCCTCCGAGGTGGTGGACCAACCAAGCGATCTGCTGGTAGTCCAAATGTTGCTCCCGGCAAGAAGGCAAAGGTCGTTCTCAACCACCGTCCCAACAAGAAGGAGCGTATGCTCGATGACCCGGAGGCAGTTATCGCTGATGGCAACTCTTTGTTGTATTCCGATGTCGATCTCGCCGTAAGTTCTGACCCATTCCCTTGTAAGACTCGAGACTTATTCAAACAGTAGGCTGTTCTCCAACACCCAATCGCCATGAATGCTCTCGCAGGATCGGCGGCTAGCGACCAGTTGAATAGCCTGTCTGAAGATGCGGTCCGTCGAGCTATTGCTGAATTTGTCGAAAACGGAAAGAAGGGTTACAACGATCCGGATTTCATAAGTCAATGTCTGGAGGCTCGGGATCGAAGGGCTACGGGTGAATTTGACGAGTATATTGAGAGTCAATTCCAAAGCACCTGGATCGAGGGTGGACAGGATGAAATCGATGAGCTTTCTGCCGGCGTTTAGTCTGTTCTGTTGCTTTTTGTCTTTTTTCGTTTCCGTCGGATGATACCCCTGGGCTTCTGCTGGCGTTTAGTTTGTTATTTTGATTTTTTGTCTTTTTTCATTTCCATCGAATGATACCCCTGGGTTAAATGGTTGTTGTGTTTTACAGGATACGTACTGGAATAGAACGATGGCCAAAAAAATGGGCTCAACTGATATTTGTGACGATTGAATGAATGCTCTTATCGACAAGAGGTTTTGATGACCCGCAGAGTTCGGAACATTGCTCTGCGAGAAAACTTACATTGGACTGGGTGGTTGGGAACATTCGAAAAGTGCCATGGAAAGAAAGGAGGACTCGATTCGACCATGAGTTCTGGAACAACGGAGCTAGAGACCTCTTGTTATTGCATTCTCTTGAATTAGAGTCGGAGCTTTTAGAGCTATGAGAATCGAGTGTTTAAAGATATGATGATTCTGCATATCTCCTCCACTTTCTTGCTCTTTAAGGGACAATGCGAATAGGGGGTGAAGTTGCCACAAGCGAAGCTGTTATTTTGGGAAATAGTAGCCTTCATTGCACCCCGTCTTCTGATTTTCCCAATCCTAAATTCAGATTTCCGCCGAAATTTACTGATAATAAAGCAAACTAGATAAAATTTACACTTCGCAGAGAATTGATGATGCATCACGTGACAGCTCACGCATCTGTAAATTTCCAGCCAGCCTTGCGAATATATTTCGAGGTCCAACCTTCCTCAAAATCAACACCTTCTTTCTTCCTTCCACCAACAACCATCCTTCCTCCATCCACCCACCTGCCCAACCACCTGCAATACGCAAGCTTGTCAACATGGCAGAACCACCGCACAAGCGCGCCCGCCGCCCAGACAGCAAGCAGATGTGGGACGACTCCGACCGCCGCGCGCCTCTCCCCTCACGCGAGCGCGACGAGCCTGCGCCCCGCGACCGCGACAGACGCGATGATCGCCGCGATGACCGGGATAGGGATAGGGACAGGAGATACAGGTCTAGATCCCCGCGCAGAGAAGACCGAGGCGGTAGGAGAGATGATCGGGATAGGAGGGGTGGTGGGAGAGGCAGGGACGAGCGAGACGAGGATCGACGTGGAGGAAGGGGAGAGGATAGGGGAGGTAGACGAGATAGAGGTGAGTACATGCAAATGCCGGGATTCTTTAGCTTAGTTGTGAGGAGTCGGTCTAACAGTTTTTCTCAAGAGCGAGAGCGGGAACGGGATCGGGATACTGGGCGCGAGAGAGAAAGGCGAGGAGGGGAGAGGGATAGGGAGAGGAGTCGTAGTCCACGACGGGAGCGAGAGAGGGAGAGGGAACGGGAACGCGAGCCAGAGAAGGAAAAGAGGGTTGAGGCCAAAGTGCTGGTTGAGGAGGAGTTCACGAAGAGTCGGACTGCGACGCCGCCTGTGAGCTTCAAGGTTGGCGAGAAAGTGGCGGGTGGTGCTGCAGGCCAGGGACAAGATCATGATCGGATGGAGCTTGATTCTGGGGAGGGCAAGAAGGATAAGAAGAAGGGGAAGAAGGCCAAGGCGAAGGAGAAGTTGGAGGCGCAAGAGGACGAAGATATCATGGTTGACGATGATGGATTGGCGGATATGCAGGCTATGATGGGCTTTGGAGGATTCGGCACTACGCATCAGCAGAAGGTTTCGGGGAATGATATTTATGCCGTCAGAAAGGAGAAGAAGACTGAGTATCGGCAGTATATGAATCGGGTTGGTGGATTCAATAGGCCGCTTAGTCCGACGAGAGAATGAGGGTAAGGAGATATTAAGCGATATTCATTGGAGGGACACGAAAACAATACATGAGCTCAGGGAGGACTTTTTGGTCCAAGGCTGCCTACCCCCAGCTTTACGTATGACATGCAGACCTGTGAGTCTGACGGGTATACGAGAGACCGAGTTATTGGCATGATGGTGTACAGAAATGGGAGCTCAAGCGTCAAAAGGTGCTGGGACGTACTTGGAACGGAATTTTATGGAGTCTTCCACATGAACCGGTTTGCAGCGAATTCTACACAGGCATGCCCATACCATGGACTCCCAAGTCGCTATACATTTCAAGCATAATAAAAAATTAACATCCATATAAACATCCCGTCCACATCATGTCCAGAATAAAGTGCCTCCGTGACTATCAAAGTTCCAAAAGCGTTAGTGCGAGCCTTTTCCGCAGCCTCGCATCCGCAGGCTGATTGTGCCCCAAACGCGCAACGGTGTCCTAAGCCTCCTCAGCGTGGTCTCAACCCCACACCACAACCTCGAGCTCCCGCACTCTCTTTCGGAGCTCTGGTTCCTCTCACCCTCCCTTCAATCCTCCCCATCTCTCGAGGTCAACGCCCGCCATGAAGCTCCTCAATTCCATCGGCGGAGTGCTGGCTGTGTTGGCGGCCACGGCTGCGGCTGACGACACGGCAATTCTGTACAAGGAGATTGCGCGGAATGCTAACCAGAGCTTGCTTTGGGGCCCGTATCGCCCGAATCTGTATTTTGGGGTGCGCCCGAGGATTCCTAAGAGTTTGATGGGTGGGTTGATGTGGTCGAAGGTGGAGAATTTCCAGGATGTGCAGAATAGTATGTTTTTCCCCATTTGGTGCATTTCTTTTGGACAGTGGGATATGGGGGAACAAGAAGACGAATTTGGACAGGGACTAATGGAAGGTAGATTTCAGACATACGTGCGAACAAGGGGATGGTATGCGAGGCTATGGCTGGGAAGAATTTGATGCGAGGCGGGGAGGATTGCAAACTATCTACGACGAGAACAATGGCATCGATATCAGGACTATGTTCGTTAAGATCCCTGGTGGAAGTAACGGAGGTAGTTGGGCTGCACGGATAAGGGGTACTGTACGGAAAGATAGCCCTCCGGACCTGAAGACTACGGTTGTGTTTTATGCTTCTTTGGAGGGATTGGGAGCGCTCGAGGTCGAAAGTATAGAGCTGGTGGGATATGAGGGTGATGTGGCCTTGAAGGGAGAGTCTGATGGGCTGGGAGAGTATAAGTTGGTGGTTACAGCGGGAAGAGGATTTCATCCGCAGTCTTCGCATCCGGCCCATGAGGAGAAACCACTTGATCGGACATTTGTGAACTCCTTAACTGTTCCGGATCACATTCTCTGGCAGTCGAAGCCGATTCTGTTCAAGATTCTGAAGGAATCGGTCGACAAGTATATTGAGAGGTATGGGGAGGAAAATGCGCCTCCGCCTTCTCAAGTTTATACCATCACGCACAATCCAGGACCGGGAAATATCCACATGATCCAGAAAGTGTTTGAGGGAGACTTTGAGTTTGATGTGATCTTCAACAGTGGATCTGCTGGAAAGGAATACTTTAGCTCGGATGTCAGCAATTTCATTGAGAACACATCGAAGGGATTTTTCGAACGATTTGTTGCTACATTTGAACCCAAGCCTCCGTTTGATATCGAGAGGCTGCAGAGATTTGGCACCAATCTATTCTCGAATCTTCTTGGAGGTTTGGGATATTTCTATGGCGATTCGGTGGTCGATCGATCATACGCTCCTGAATATGATGAGGAGAATGAGGGGTTCTGGGAAGAGACGCAGGCTGCTAGGGAGAAGCATGCGGAGCAGTTGGAAGGCCCTTCCGAGCTGTTCACTACTATCCCATCGAGATCATTCTTCCCGCGAGGCTTCTATTGGGATGAGGGATTTCATCTTATTCCAGTTGCTGACTGGGATATGGATCTTGCCCTTGAGGTTGTCAAAAGTTGGTTCAATCTTATGGATGCTGATGGATGGATCGGTCGTGAACAGATTCTGGGAGCGGAAGCACGCAGCAAGGTGCCACAGGAATTCCAGACGCAGTATCCTCACTACGCCAACCCACCTACATTGTTCTTCATCATCGACGCCTTGATCACAAAGATTGGTGCCTTGAATGGCACTAGCCCTCCAGCCAAGGAGACCTTGGGCGAGAAGCCAACTTCTGTTCACCTCCGTAACCCAGAATTGGCACTCCATTACCTCCGGGAGTTGTATCCCAAGCTGAAGACGCATTACCACTGGTTCCGTCGAACTCAAGCAGGAGATCTGAAGTCCTACGATCGTGATGCATTCAGCAGCAAGGAAGGATACAGATGGCGTGGACGTACTCCCCAGCACATCCTCACTTCTGGCCTCGATGATTATCCCCGTCCCCAGCCTCCTCATCCAGGAGAGCTGCACGTTGACCTCATGTCCTGGATGGGCATGATGACCAAGTCCCTCAAGAATATCGCCACGCTTCTCCAAATGGATGATGACGTTGCAGAACTAACCACGATCGAGACCGCCATCCTACGCAATATCGACGATCTGCACTGGAGCGAGAAAGAGAAGTGCTACTGTGACGCCACAATCGACGACTACGAAGAGAACGCGCTCGTGTGCCACAAAGGATACATTTCTCTCTTCCCATTTCTCACCGGACTTCTTGATCCCAAGAGCGAAAAGCTAGGTCATATTCTTGATTTGGTGGGTGATGAGGAGGAGCTGTGGAGTGAGTTCGGGCTGAGGAGTTTGAGCAAGAAGGATGAGTTCTATGGGACGGCAGAGAATTATTGGAGGGGTCCTGTATGGATGAACATGAATTATCTTGCCGTTGCGCAGTTGCTCGTATGTCTCTCTGCCCTAGCCTTATCCCCAATCTAACAAGAAACAGAAATACGCACAACTTCCCGGCCCCCACCAAGAGAAAGCCAAAGATCTCTACAGCCGTCTAAGATTGAACCTCATCAGAACAGTCTTCGATTCATGGGTAGAGACAGGCTTTGCCTGGGAGCAGTACAACCCCGAGACAGGCAAGGGGCAGAGAACGCAGCATTTCACGGGGTGGACGAGTCTCGTGGTTAAGATCATGGGCATGCCCGATTTGAGTGGCGGGAATTGGGAGGCGCATGATGAGCTGTGAGGTGTGGAGGAAGAGATGTACAAAATGTTTGGCCTGCGGCCTAAGGGCAATATGTTTGGAAAGACTTGTCTTATATATCAGGAATGGAAGGAAAAGTTTGCTCTCCTCGTGATAGTCGTGTAACGTGACCTTTTGTTATTTGTGTTGCACATCTTCCTGCAGAGCCTGTTGTTACACCAAGAGCCACCGCCCGGGCCGACCCGTTGAGCATCTCTTTCTGATCAACCTAGGAAATTTCAGGTAAAGTTCACTTGAGAAATGAGTCGCCATTCTCTCCTCTACAGAAGGACAGGCGCAAGAATAGCAGTTTTCAACAAATTCTTTCACATAAGTTTGGTATTCTTGGATGGTCCATCCCCCTGAACCCCTTTCCCAAACGATCAGCATTCGCTAACCCTTTCTTTTCTGCAGCCACATCATGCGCCACGCCGCATGACTCATGCCGTGCGGCTTCTCAATTGGAAGGTGACCCCTGCAGGCATCGACATATCTACAACTTATGTGAAAATGAACTCGCTTAAGCTGATGAAGAAAAGATATAAGAAATGCATTTCATCCAGAATTCCTAAGTCATTAAATACTGCCAATTGACTTCAGATTGAACAGACTCAATTGAGAACAATCTATGAAATCCATCTCAAGATGAACCCCGTCAACACCAAACCCTACACTCTCCCACCTGACGCCACATGGCTCAGTGAGTTCCCCTCCTCATAAAAGCCATTCTCATATTAGAAACTGAAATTGACACCAACCCCCAAGTAACTGGCTGTTCCTCGGGAATCGGTAAAGCTATCGCAACCCTCATCGCCTCCAAGCCCTCTCTCCGCCTCATCGCCACAGCGCGTAACCCCTCAACACTCTCCTACCTCCCCTCCACACACAACATCCTCAAACTTGCTCTCGACGTGACCTCCCCCAGCTCCGTCGACGCGGCCTTCGCTGCTGCAAAAGCCCATTGGGGAGAAGAATTCCATCTCGATGTTGTGGTTAATAATGCGGGGTATAGTCTGAGTGGTGATACGGAGAGTGCAACGGAGGAGGAGATGCATGCTGAGATCGAGACGCTGTTTTTTGGGACGGCGAGGGTGACGATGAGGGCTGTTGGCGTAATGAGGGAGAGTAAGAAGGAGAAAGGGGAGTGGAGGGGTGGAGTGATTTTCAATATCTCGTCGCTTGCTGGACTTATTGGTTGGTGCTTGTTCTCATATCTGATTTTAATTTTTGCTTTGAGAGCAGGGAGACAGACGGCTAGGCTTGAAGCTCTCAGCTCAGTCGATATGTATCGGGCTTATGCATTGTTGATTCGCTATACAGGTCTTCCTGGACATGCCTTCTACCACGCCGGGAAGTTCGCTGTGGAAGGATGGTCCGAGTCTGTTGCCAGAGAGATGCATCCAGACTGGAACAGTAAGTTTCGAGCTCTCCCTACCGTCGCTTTACCCTTCTCATCTCCGCATCCATCCTCTTGCAAACCCTTCAAAGCCGTCTCCAAAGCGTTCTTGAACTGGCAGCTGAGCTAATTTTCCAGTCAACATATGCATCGTCGAGCCCAGCGGCGTAAAGACCGAATTCGAAGGCCACTCCAAAGCACACGCGGCTCCCCATCCCGCATACACAGACCCCTCGATGCCGGCCCGCAAACTCGAAGCCTACGTCAACGCGGGCATCAAAGCAGGTGGTGGTGAGCACCTGATGGAACCATCTGCTATCGCGGAAACGATCTTCATGATTGCGGAGAGAGGCGAGAAGGTCCCGTTGAGATTGCCCCTCGGGGCTGTGGTGTGGAAGATGGCGAAGGCGAAGGCGGAGGGGTTTTTAGGGGAGTTGGAGGTGTTGAAGGGGATTAGTGGGATGGGTAAGGAGCTTTGATGAGGTTGGATGGTCAGAGAGTGGGCTACGTGGTGGGTGAGCGGAAACGGGTATCTGTTGCTTGAGCTCTTGCTCATGGTTATGGGAATATAGGTGCATTCTGCTGAAAAAAACCTCACACTTGTCTGTGAGGTTGCTTTCTTCTTTCTAGGCAACCTGGTTGCATGATCATGTTCATACTATGGCAAGTAGTCTCCAGAGATGGGATTATAGACAGCATTTCCTCCTAATCAGCTCTTTCATTGACGCCAAAGACGATAAGGAAAAACTTTTTCCTTCATTCGTGACTGAGAGATTCGTACAGCTGGGCGATGTGTTCATTAGCGGCAGCGGATTTTCTGTGTAGCAGCGCTGCATCGCGGAGAGCTCTGATCAGTTCATCATGAGTTCTTTCCTTTGGAGCACTGCTAGTTTGTGCTTCGAGGTCCTGTGTGCCGTCAGGCGCGGGGTTGGTACCCGAAATCTCGTTCCCAGTACCATGCTTCAAGACATCTTCAGCACCACTTAGCCGGTTCCGGCCAGAAGCTCTCTCTCCTTCATCTCGCGGATTGCTAGAGGCGGGGTCGGTCGAATTCGCCTTCCTTTCAGTCAATTCTTTGACGAAATCCTTTAAAAGATCTGGGCGAACGACTACGGCGCTTGAAAGTGCATATACTCCGTAGCATACTGTAACGCTGACAGCATATGTGATAAATATGGCGCAACTGGCATTCACGCCAGCGATTTCGTCAAGGTGCTTTGTCCATATCTGCCCCAGATAAACTCCCAAACCAAGGAGAAAGGCATTCAACGATGCGGACAAAAGAACGTTTGGTGCAGATACTGTCAAAACTGCTGCAGGCGAAGGTAAAAACATGCTGAATTGCCTGAGTTGGGGTTGTACGCTCGTAGCGCTCCATTTGTTTCTTTCACCAAACTTGTCATTTCGAATCCACGTCCGCACATCGTTACCTCGCAAATAACGCCCCAAGATGCGGTATTGGTCGCTGGCGTAGTAGACGGCCATGATCGAGGATACTAAACTGAAAGTGAATAATCCCCGAGCTATCCAGTGCACTTGGTCGAGGCTAGCCAGAGAAAGTGCAGTGATGGCGATCTGAGCGACGATTGTTCCCTGAAGTGCGACGTCAGCCCTTGAAAAGCGATCCACAGCCCAGTCGATGAATATTGACATACAGCTACAGCTATCATGTTGCTTTCATTCTGCATCGACGCTTTGAAGTCCATGGCTACTTTCTCCTCCCTGCTATGCAAAACTTGGTTCTGTATCTTCCATATCTCGGCGCTTCCAAATATCCACACGATACCTCCAACCACTCCATAGCAGTTAACGAAGAAGACAAGATTTGTGAAGAATTCTAGCCAAGCTTGGAGTAAGGCAAATATGAGGGGAACGATTGACAGCACAATCCCCGCAATTTCAACACCGTCTATGCCGGATACCATGCTGCCGTGCTGGGTTCGATCTAATAGAGATCGATAGGAGAGAAAACAAAACAAGCGAAAGGAATTCAGAACTGGATGAGAATCGATGTCGATGAGCTCGACAGAGAATATTTGGGTTGAATGGAAGTTTTTGCGAGGCTCGGCCCTCAGCTCTTGAAAAAGGAACGTTCAGGTGGCCACATGAGCCAATTAGATAATTTTTCAGCCCCGGCGGTGCTGCATAGCAGAATCATTTGTGATTGGTTAGTGAGCGCGTGCTCTTCTCATTAATCACGTACGTACAAAACAAAAAATAAAAATAAAGGTTCTTGTATACAAATGAAGATCGAATTGCTACTTCTAAGCTTGAAACTTAACGAGAGGTATCAAGAACTAGAATTTCCTCATTTCAGAAGTCCATTATATTGTCGAGGAGTTTCGCTAAATGGTTCGGTGCATGATGTAATGGTCCTTAGATAAATCAAATATTCGAGGTTTGAAAATTCAGGGAAATTTGGAAGTTCTATACATTGATTCCACTTCGCATTCCATGATTAAACGACTCTCAGTACTGAATGACCTGTTAGTACTCCTGCGAAGTACTGTAAATAATAGTTCTCCAGCTTCCTCTGTCTGGCAAAGAAAGAGAGAGAAAGAAGGAGACAATAGTCTCTCTCTGCAAAAGTTTCAATTCTCAGCGTGTGTGGCCCGTTGGGAAAAAGCTACTAATCGGTGAAATCAGACTACTTTAAGTAGTCTATCTGCATGATTCCATTCCGTCGCCTTTGTGAAGGAGAGGAGAATGGTTAAAACACGAGCTAGAAATGGCGACGAAGAGAATATCAAAACAGAACGCCGAACGTTTCCCAATAGCAATCCCTCTCATTTATTTAGTATTTCTGCGGGTGCCTCATAAAGAAGTATACATCCATCCGCCGCGGTCCAGGCACGCCAGGTACGGCCGTGATTTCTTTCCTTTAGATATGAAAATGCACTGCAAGAGCTTCTTAATTCTAGTTAGTGTGGACAGGTAAGAGGTCTCAAAAGTATCTTATCCATTTTATAGCTCTTTGTAACCCGAAGCGAAAGTGATCATATTGTATACCACGGCCCCCACCAGATTTCCCTCGCACAAAGTAGAAGCCGAAATATTCAACTATCCGAATCCAGCAATAAGTGCTGTAGGTATGACTGCCTCTACACAGCAGTGGCATTGACCGCAACTTGAGGCCAGTTGATGCCCTTGTCTGCAGCTCCAACATTGTTTAAGCCAGCGCAACTATAAATACCAACCGTGGTGCCGGGTGCATCCTTCATGTACTGGAGATCAAGACATTCCTCTAGGTCTGGTTAATTCTTGCCTTTGGAAGAACTTTTGTGATACTTACGGGGGCTTGAAGGCGCCAGAGCGATCCGGCCGTCGGCCATAACGTTCCACACCTGAGAAACAGATGTAGCATCACAAGTTTCTACAACGACGCTGCCCATATCTTTCCAGTTCGCTGATTGCTAAAGTTAGAATCAATGACTTAGATTAAGTCTGTAGTGCTTACATTTAGCGCCCCCATCCAGACAGAGTGTTGAACCGGCCAATTGGATGGAGCTGTTGCCCTCTTTGAGATACCATTGTTGCGCGGGAGTGCTTGCCAAAGTCTGACTGTGATTCGAAACAAGTAAGCATTGATCTGTCCCCGTGAATTGAGATAAGATTACGAACACTTGAATGATGCTGCCAGCTACGGCGGTCTTCGGTACAATTGCCAACTTGGCATCCACCTTCGATGTCAGGTACACTGTTTTGTAGCCAGCGGGAACATCCGCCAAGCCCACTGCAGCAAGCGCGAACAAGAGGATGGAGGTGGCGAGCATCTTTGAAATTTCGTCTTAACAGCAATTGACTTAGTGTGGAGGATGATTTGAAAGTGTGGCATCGTCTGACCTTGGGAGGGGATGCTTTTATGGCACTATTTTGTCGGATATTTTTACCATCACCTCCTCTTTTCATTCTGTGTTCATCGTTTGCCAGTTAATTGTCCGTGATCAGGCGGTAGAGGTTAAATAAGCCGAGCTTCGCGGTATTGTAGTTGTTTTCGAATGCCGTGGTGCTGGTTTACCCATCGTTATTTGACACAATTTGCCTGATTAGCCTCAGGGGTAAGGTGAGGGCTCAAGTCGGGTGGTCCGACAGGGTCCGGGATTCCTTGATTTACGATAGATTACCCCGAGAATTATAGCCTTCCAGAAGCGATTCTAGAAGCATGGCAAGCACTCCCTTCGTTTTGATTTGTGTCCAGATCTATTGCTACGCTTGCCCATCCTGCTCTCTTTGCTGATTTGACAAAACTCACTCCCAACACTACTGAAATTATTTATCTCACTGAAAGCAAGATCGGTTTTCATATTTCCACCGACCATCAATAGCATTCTTTGAACGTATCTCTTCCATTATTCCGAATTTAGAGTGTTCCCGACTGGGGGAGAGCGGAAAGTATAGAGGCTAGACGAGGAGATCTCCACTAGATTAAGCGATTCAGGGGTTGCTCCATTCCAGCCAGGCGCTGAACGCTGACTAATGAACAGAGCTTACATTTAATTCTCTCGGATCAATATCAATTCCCAAACTAAATTGAGGCACAGGAAATTTTGTTGATTCATGAAATCAAACTTTTTGGATGTATCTCGGAGTATACTTTGCGATCATTGCGGCTCCAAAGGTACTAACCCGGCAACCAGGCCGCTTTTGTCAATCTGCATCGTCGGAAATTGATTTTCCTGCAAGATAAGGCTCTCGGATTAAGGTATTGCAACCAAGCTGTCGGGTTGGTAATTATATAGAGCCACGCTATAGGGGATGCTGTTGCCAGTCACCCCAGCATCTTGGTGACGAATAAGTCAAGTTACACAACTATAAGACTGGCAATCTCCATTGCCCCGAAAACTCACTTACAGTTTGACGAATTACCCCCAAGTCACCAATTCCAAGTGAACCTGAAGTCCAAGGCGAATACAATAGTTTCTGACCTCGTCCGATATTAATCTTAACTCGTCGACATCATTGCGAGTGAACGTCAACATAGCTAACTACACGTTATGAGGAGAATTCTTGACGAAGATGTGCTTTAGATTATTCTGGGTGAGTCACATTGTCAGCTTCATGCTTAGAGATAGACATTAGAAGGACGATCATCCTCCGTAGTGGAGGAAGGCCGATAGTCAACGTTTGAACTGAAGGCTTTTCGTGACTGGGCTCTCGACATTGGCGACTGATGACAGCTATAGATGAAGAATAGTGGAACTAATTGGTTGAATATTGTTTCAGAGATGAGATTGCTGTTTACCAGAAGTTCATTTCCTTCCAGATGTCTCTAATATATACTGTACGGTTTAAATGCCGTTGCTTCAACTCCCTTTAGCTATCTTCCAAAAGACTTTGGATGGTTCTTGCCTGTACATTGTTATGAATCACCAACGGTTTGCTTGGTCGTAGTGCAGCTGTGCACGCTGAACAAATTATATGTGCCCTGATTCGGGGTAAGCTTTCAACTTGTCGATTACAAAATCTGGTCTTCAATCCCTCGGAGGCTCGACAGTTACCACAATATGCTATCAAAAGCTAGTAACAGCGCACTTGCATATGATCTTTGTTAAGGGTCCTCCTATATCTATGGGATGACGGATATTAGAACGGTTGCCAGGAGCTTCACGTCCTTCAATAACCACATAGTAGCCCAATCAATAGAAATTCTGGCTCGGTTCGGTACAGAGCTGGATTTGCGGCACCGATTACGTTCTGTACGGCGGTTGGATACTTCATGACCACAAAGTGATTCCGACAGGCTGGAACGAATCGGAATATTGCCTGAAAAATAATGGATCCATTGAGTACTATCTTAATTTTAACATGCCTTCTGCGGGTTGAGACGAAGTGCTGGCAGGTTTTAGTAAGCGCCATTACCCGGTCGGTACACTTTCCTGGCGTTGCCCAACCCATGAGATTATTTAGCCCGTAGTTCTGGCCTGAAACGTCTGACAGGAACTAACCGCATGCTGGTAGATTGATTAGCCACGTGGTCCGGCTCATTCATTTCCACGCGCTCTGGGCAGTGTTTTTGGTTACAGAAGCTCCGGTTCCGTTTATGCAACGCAATAAGTTCAGAACATTCTTTAGACGTAGATATCCTCGTACCAGATGAACTGATACGCAAATCTGACAAGATACAAGAGAATTCCCGAAGTTTTCGAAGCTGCTGGGCCCTTCCACCAGACTCATTTGGTACCTCCATCCTCTCTATTTATCACTTCTCTACTTTGCATCATTAAGTCGAGAACAAGTGTTTGGTAATGGTGCGGACGATTATAATATTTGCTTACGTGAGTGTTTCTACTGCTTTGCTATGTGGACTTCCTTAGCTCGACCTGCATTATCACTGGCTGCTCCGTTTAGCTCCTAGGTTCTGGGCTCTCCTAACAGTATAATTATGTCTTGAGGTTTCACCTGATCTCAAAAACTCTCGCTTCAAAGTCTCCTTCGTCTTGCAACTTGATAGCCTCGCTGTCCATCATGCCGTGTACATAGCACTCGCCAACCAGCTTGTAATAATAATCAGGCTCTTCATCCTGCCACGGCGAACTATATTCAACCACTGCCAACGGAACATGATGAGCCTATGAATAACTCCAAAAATAATTTAGCCATTCGATACCACTTAAACCATGTCGCCAAGCCAAGTAAGTGGTAACAAAGGAGCGATCAGTCATCTGAATCCGAATCGTCGTCATTCTCCTCGCCCATCAGGTCAATCACCAAAACTGAACCGCGACTCATTTTGTCAAGCTGAAAGCCGGCTTGAAGGACATTAGGAGCATCGAGAATGCATCTGGAAACATCTAAGCCGATGTCGGCGTCTTTCAGCGCTAAGCAGACAAGACGAAAATGCTCGTGGTGCAGATTTTGTAGTTCCTCGCCATCGTCGTTGGAGTCAAATATTAAAATAGTATTGCGATGAATTAGACAAAAGGACTCGCAGGCTTCAGGCTGTAACGAATTTCTTAAAGCCGCCGAAAGCTTGGATGGCTCAGTCTGAATGCTGGCACTGAGGCGAGTGAATATGCGCCCGTTCAACAGGGCACTCGCTGCATTCGGATCCGCGGGTGAGAAGATGCAGACATTGTCTGGAAGAGCTGGTGTGGTTGCAGATGATGCGACTTTGCTCGTACTATCTGGGACTGACATTTTGTTGGCTGTGGACAAGTTTCGAGAATCTGTGTGTTTGCCTTGTGAAGAGGCTGCCTGAGCTGAAATCAGGATCATAATGTGAAGGAGGTTAACTAGTTCTAGCGAGATCAACGAGTACGCGTATTGATTGGCACCGGGAGCGCAAGCTGCCCCGCTTAGAACTACTTGCAGCACGGCGGGAGGCCGCGAGCTGGACAGAGCAGGAACAAGGTTATAGCTCTAATAATTTATCCTCTTTTCATACCCAAGTTCATTAGATTCCAATAATATTACACTAAGTGTGTGCCCTTATTTCACTACCTTTACATGCGAGCCTTCAGATATAGCGCGACGCTTGCCCCCCGATTGTCCCAGGGCGCAAGCGAGAACGCCCTGCTCCTCTGCCAGCGACATCATATGGCCTGGACTCCAATAAAAGAAACCCAATCACCACTCTATTTAACCCTCTATGCCCAGACTGCTAGAAAAAGCTGATCATTTCATATAATGTATCCGTGAAGTTGGCGGCGCACATGCTGCAACTCTCGTGATACAGTACCTTCATGTCGCCATTGTTGCTGCAAGACACAATAGTGCGATATGATGGCGCGATGTTTCCGTGAGGTGTATATAATCAATGACCATACCTACCGTAAACACAAACTCAATGCACTTGACAACCCCGGAACAATCCCCCTTTTTGTCATAGCCGCAAATCGACCACACTACAATGTCTCCAAACAACTTCGCGGCCGTCCTGCCCGTCGCCCAAGGGACCATCACTGTCGGCCCAGTAGCTTATCCCACACTTCCGCCTGGGGGAGTGATTCTGCGCAACACCATCGTCGCTTTCAACCCCGTCGATTGGAAAATCGCCCGCGGCGGTAACCGCCCGATCGAATACCCCGCTATACTGGGCTACTCCTACGGCGGGGTTGTCGAGGCCGTGGATGAGGCCGTCTCGCGCGTGAAGAAGGGAGACTATGTGTTTACGCAAAATCCTAAGGCCGGGGGCTTTCAGCGATTCTCAGCCGCAGATGCCAAATTTGTGGGCAAGGTCGATGAGAAATCTGTGGATGACGCGGCGGCAGTGGTACTCAATGTCCGTACTATCATTGGAGCTGCAGTTGAAGCTGGTTTGGACCGTCCAAAAGACACCAAGACGGCGAACCCGTCGAACGGCAAGAAGGCACTGGTCTATGGTGGCTCTTCGTCTCTCGGCGCTCTAGCCATTCAATACCTTGTGCAGGCTGGTTACACCGTCATCAGCACCTCCTCTCCAGCCAACCACGCGCTCGTGAGCGGTTTCAAAGCAGCAGCCGTGGTCGACCACACGCAGGCCGCAGACGCTGTCATCGCGGCGTTGAAGCAGCACGGTCCGTACGACTTTGCGTTTGACGCAATCTCGACGCCCCCAGCCACAGCGATCAATGCGGCCGTTCTGGGTGCTCAGTCAGGCGACATCGTGCTCTACTCGGTCGGTCCTCCACCGGCTGATGTTGAGATTCCGAAAAACGTCACCCGCGTGGTCAAAGCCTGGCCAGGGGCCCTTGCGGCTTCGGATCCGAGCTTCGATGAGTGGGTGTTCGTCAAGTACATTCCTGAAGCCGTAGCAGCAGGCACGCTAAAGAGCGTTCCACTCGAGCTTGTTCATGGTGGGCTTGGTGCCGTTGATGAGGCACTGAGGAAGCTAGAGAAAGGAGTAAGTGCACAGAAGTTGATACTGTATCCGTGGGAGGATGCACCGAAAGATGAGCTCTAAAATTATGACGGAGAGAGAGAGAGAGAATTGACGAGCTACTCAAGATGATAATTAATGAGAGATGAAGTATTTTGACCAATTCTAACGTTTCTTACCGTTATCAGTGTATCATAAGGTCCCTACATTATGAATTTTCTAGAAATGGAGGTAGGCCATCTCTTTTTAAACACTATTTTATTCTATAACACTTCACATCAACCTAAACTATACAGACAAAAGAGGGGAAAACGTGCAGCCATTATACGGTATTGTACTATTCGTTCCTTGCAACGCCGCTTATGCAAAAATGAAGGAACTTGTGATGACAGGTCTGACTGGCCTACTGGCTCAGGGGAATCGCCTGACTGTCAATGGGCCTTGATTATAAGTGCACGTTTTGTAATTACGAAGAGACTGTGACCTTAGTAGCTGGCTAGATATCGATAAAGACAAGCAATAGCGAGAAGCTGGCAATATATAGGATAATGGCGGCGAGGAGGATAGAAGTCCCGTGACTTGGACAACGACCTGAGAGACGTGCCAGGATTGCCAGATTTGGTCGTAGCAAGCTATGCATTCATTCAACTCGCTGAAACCAGGTGATTGACTTCAGCGCATTTCCTTCATGTATATGACAGGTGCAACCGGTGGATACAGTTTAATTCTCTTCCTCCCCATCATCCTCAATGACAGTTTCAGCTTCTCACAAGAGCTGTCTTTCATCCTCTCAACCCCAGAGTTATGTTCGCCGTTCTAGTTGGAGAATTTATCTCTTGGCTAGCTGACAGATTTCGTATGCGTGGGCCATTCTATCATCTATTCCGCCAATGCGGAGCGTACCTTACGTACCTTATCATTCTATCAAAGTTAGATATGCCAATTAGGAGCACATTTCCTTCATTCACTGCTCCACTAATTTAATCGACGTCCACATCCTTCTCACGTTAGATAAATTTTTTTTTTTGAGAAGTTCATTGATGAACTCTTAAAGCTAGGGGTGATGATGAAAATATTTCATTTCCATTTAAATTTCCAATTCCCCTAAAAACCAAAGTACTTCTCGCCATCCACCCGAGGGTTCTCCCTTATTCCCCCTCCCTTCCCTCGCAAGTCGCAACAAGCCTCATGCCTTCTCGTCACCATCCCATTCCTCACACCTTCCCTACCATCCATCCCTTAACTTTCGAGCTTCGAAATGTATTGTGTAGGGAGTAGGCTTATGCTTGAATTTCCGCATTATTCCTGTGCCTCGCCTCCTTAACCCCACCTTTAACTTGCACCACAACATGCATCTGCTCCTCCGCCGCGGTAACGGTTTTGGTCCAGCGCCAGGCTGGGATCTTGCGCTCGTAGAGCTCGTCAATTTCTGCTGCGGAGCGGCTGTGTGATTTCAGTTAGTTCTGCCATACCACAAAGTCTATTCTCTCTTGGAGGAAAGGTTTTTGGAGAGAGGGGGAGGTGAGCTTGCCCTTTGGTTTCGGGGAGGTAGAGCCACATGAGGATGCAGATGGGGATAGAGAACGCGCCGTATACGAAGCCGGTTTTGAGACTGAGTGCGAGGAGCATGGGGGGAGTGGCATAGCTGTGGAAGGTTAGCTCAATTTCTCAGATACGGGAAGGGAGCGTGAACTTACCAGGTTGCGATACCCATGATTGAGTTGGTGAAGAATGTGACGGGGCCGGTTTTGACTGTGTGATGCTAGTGGTTAGAACGAGAGGACTTGCATGAAAGGGCTTGGAAGAGTGGATGAACTTGCCTCGGAGCAGGGCAGAGGGAAGTTCGGCTGAGAAGAGATAGTATGACATTGCGATGACCTGGAACGAGAAAGTCCAGAAGCAGCAGATGACCAGCTGAGAAATATATTAGCAAGAACAAGCGAACACGATAAATTACAGGAAACTTACCAGAGCAGTGCCGGCAGCAGCATTGCCATGCGTCGCTCCTGTCCAGTACAGCCCGCCGACGATGAATAGGATGACGCAGACGAGTGTCTGGCAGGAATTGATGATGATACGACGACCCAGCTTATCTGTAGACAAGGACCACATCAGAACAGCGAGAAGGTTGCAGCAGCTATGGAAAAAGGTCAGCTATGGAAGTGTACAGAAAAGGTTTGGTGTGTGGCTTACGAGAGGATGACAGTGCCGAGGAATGGGTCTTTCAATCCAGCAAGGGAGAAGAAATCTGTGCCATTAGCGACCTGTTCCAAGAAAACTAAACAGGAACATGGAAATTACATGTAGAGTAGGTGCTGATGATAGCGAGACCGGCGAGCTGTTGGGAGACGGCGAGGATCATGACGGTGAGAGTTCGTTTCTACCAATTCGTCAGCCCACGTTCCCGCTTCCTGAACAGCATGGAAGCACTTACCAAATTAAGACCCTTGAAGATGTGAATATACTTCGGTGCTTCCTCCAAGACGAACCGCTCGTGCTCAATCGTCTTCTCGATAATCCCATATTCCTCTTCAAAGTCATAACCCTCAACACCGCCATAGAGCTGCCTCATCGCCTTCATCGCTGCTTCTTTGTTCGCACGGCGGGCGTGGTACCATGGTGACTCGGGAACAAAGATCCAGAAGATGATCATCAACCCAATTGGGACCCAAAGGATTCGCATAGCTAATAGGTAGTTGTCGGGGTGTTTCTGGTTGAGCTGCTGCATCATCACAGAGCAGACGATACCTCCAATGTTGCTCCTAATCAGGCTATCAGCAATTGCAAAGGGTGGTGAGACAAGCTACAAGGAACATACCAGACCGCTTGGAAGGTGACCATGCCACCTCTGATTCTGTTTGGGCAGATCTCCATGACATAAACCTGGCATGTAATCCTGAGAGATCAGCGATGAGCGCAAAGTATGGTTTGGGTCAGGAAATGCTTACTGGAGGACACCTATACCTGCACCATTGCAAAGTTTTGCAAGGGCCTATGGCAAGCTCAGCACCATTATAAACTGTACTACTTTACAGTAGTAGGCAGCGACTTTATCTCACCCACACAGACGGAGTCTTAGCCGTATTGAGAAAAATGCAGCCCTGAAAACATCAGCTCGATCCGTGATTCCACTAGAAGCATCACTTACGACGACGAGCCAGAGCCATGCGAGGTAAAAGGAAGTTTTGCGACCATATCTGTCGGCGAACCTAGGACGAGTTAGAAGCTGCCAACAACTCGCACATCCGGATAATTGTGTTTTGAGGATATACTAGTCGGTACATACCAAGAGATGTGAGTGAACGTGACGATTTGACCAACGTTCTGACTTGATCAGCAGCTATCAGAAGTCTCAAGTGAGGGTTGGCATACAAGAAGCGCACTCCAGGTGGACACTAAGTATGCATTGTTAGCTTGGAGCAGATCCGGCTGATACTTGACTTCTTACACCAAGTAGGATCAAGCGCCCTCACGCCTGCACCATGATCTGTCCCGAACTGCTTGATGAACCCAGCGTTCGCAACTACGCTACCTCCAGCGCCGAGCTTTATTGCATGAACATCAGCCCACGACCATCACCGCAACAGGTCATGGCCTTGTATGCGGGAGGGGAAGCTGTGCTTACCTCGAAGCCTTCGCAGACATAACCCGTGTAAACCGCAAGCGAGACGAGGACGACTCTCTTGAAAACCCACAGGGTGCGGGGGATAGATAGCTCATCATATCTCGACTTGACGAGACCGTAGCTATCGTAGCTATCAATCTTTACATCGTCGATATGAGTGCCTTCGAACTGGGGCTTTTCAGACGTGTTCGTCGTCGTCAAGTCAGCCATGGTGGTGTCGTTTGCTGCTCGTTGCAGTGTTATATGGAATGATATCGCAGATATATTGAGTAGGTGCTAGATAGTAGCGGAGGTAGAAGATCTGAGGAAGTGTCCATATATGTGCCCAAATGTATGGTACGGTCTTGCGTGTTTCTTGGAAAAGAGGCTTGAGCCTAGGCCAATGAAACGGGTATGGAGTCCCAAAATTCGGCTGTGAGAAAGGCTCTTGGCTGGAAAGTCAAGAAGTGGTCTTCCACCATTCGTCGAAAAAGGTGATCTCAATCCACTTCGCACTCGGCCACAGATCCCCCGGAAAGATGAATGCGGGGGGCACAGCAACGGTTGGCTTGCGCCACTGATGCTACCTTCGTGTCACGTTGACAGCAGGGGAACGTTGTGAGGAGAGAGGGATTGGCTAGAGTTAGGCTCGCTTCCGAGTCGCCTGTGGGCAGATGTTGATCAGTCAACGTCTAGCTGGGAGCACTCGCCACTCTGCTCGTTATCTCCTCCTCCTCGATCTCTCAGTCTCCACTGCCATTCTGCAACAGTGACATCTACCCCATACTCCGCCGATCAGCTCCCAATCCTCATCTCTAGCATCCCATCAACCGATTTAGTGGGCATGCTGTGAATCGCAAGCTGCAGCATCTTCACATGTGGGGTCTGGGAGACGTTTCGGCAATTGTCCCAGCTCAACAACATCTTAGAGCTCGGAGCCCAATACGACGAGAGCAGCGACCCGGGTCGGGGTTCGGGAGCAGATGGGACGAGGAGAGGTTGGAGAGATGGCGTGAGAGAAGCTGGAGCTCTGGCAATGTCTGATTACGACCGAAGCAGGTCCGGGCTAGAAGAGGCAGGAGCGATTTTCCATGCAGCTGCCAGGAGCAGGCGCTGAATGCGGGGTAGAGTAGCGCTTGGCGGGGTGTGTGGGAGTGGGACTGTGGGGAAAAGGGGAGAAGGGGTTGTGGTCCGTGCAGTCATCCAACACCGACATTTCGGCACATTGAACGATGCAACCGAGAGTATACGAAGTACTCATTGTGCGAAACTATGGCGCCGCGCCTTGGCTTCGATCTGCAGCTAGGATCCAGCACTGCGGGTCGGGTCCTGATAGCACGATGCAGCTGAGGAGGTCTGTCTTTGTGGGGGTCCTGGGGACGGCTCGTCGGACCGCATCATGGTCAATGAAGCAAACTATGTCTAAGTTACGTACGAAGAAGTATCTCTTCACAATCCCCATTCACAAAAGGTTCCAGACCTCACCGCGTCTGAATACCCCGAGTGATGCGGGGTTACTTCTGAATGTGTCTTTGTACAATTTCTTTTTCAAAGTCCATGGGAAGTTGGCCGGGTCTGTATAACCCGATTCCCGAGCCATCCGAGGTCGTTTTGCATCGCGGTGTCCGCAACGAAATGAGAAGTTTCTTGCTTTGGACCTCTGCTTTCATTTACGCGTCTTGAATTCAATGATCGGTACTTCGCAAACCCCAACAGCATTGGCAAAGACTTAGAGTGAGATATACCGACAAGGTCGCGATCCGATTCAACTTTGTCGCTCTTGAACCAAGTGGAAAACTGGACAAGAATTCGCTCTGTTCTCGCAAATCTGGGTCTAACAGGGGTAAAATTGCATGGCACAGCAATCAGGTGCTCTTATTGGCTATCTCGCTCATTCCAGATCTCTCAACCTTGTCAAAGGATTGGACAAAAATGATCGACGGGCGCAGTTCTTCATAGCGCCTTTCGTTTGCCAAACCAAATACCCCTTCATGCAGCACCTAGCAAACCCAGCTGACACGACCTTCAAAGCGATGAACGAGCACCCTGTCAAGGACTGCTAAATAATTACCGACCCCTGAATATAAATTATCATCTGAACATGCTATCCTTGTTTCATCCCTTCTGTGCTCCTGGTCGACGCGCCGAGAATGCCCCCTATTGGCGCCTTTCAGGGGGAAAAGATACCGAGGGACCCCTTTCGCAACTGCTCACCCAAGCCTAGTTGCTACGGCGTAGGATTATACGTCGCTACAGTCCACTTCCACAATGCAACGTCATGTCATGGACAGGCATTCTCGGTCCTGTGAGGCACGGTTTAGCAAGGGCGTATTTTTGTATAGATGTAGAGGTGAAGTAGACGTAGACTGTACGATGTAGCGCCCACGACCAAGCGTATACGATTTTCAAGATGCATCGCTTGTTTACTCTCGCTTCGCTCTCGGGTTTGCTGAGGATTGCCCAGACTTTGACTCTCAATGTCGCCACCAGTGGAGGCAATGCATCCAGCCCTATCTTATATGGTCTTCTGTTCGAGGTACGATGTGCAATTAAATTGGTGACTTCTTTAAAACTAATATTTTCAAGGATGTTTATCACTCTGGCGATGGTGGATTGTACAGCGAGCTGATCCAAAACCGGGCTTTTCAAGGGACCGTAGTCAACACGAACGACGGCGCTGCCGTCCCACCATTCCAAACACTTCAATACTGGCACACCAGCGGCTCAGACACCTTAAATCTTGACAACGAAGCTCCTCTTTTGACTAGTGCTCTTCCCTGGCAAATGAGAGTCGACGTTGCCGAGGGCGCAACCGGCAACACAGGATTCTGGAACGAGGGATACTGGGGCATGAACATCACGACCGCCACGCGCTATGCAGCTAACTTCTACCTCCGAGGAGCCTACAAAGGAGATATCTTGTGTGCATTCTGGAGCAACACCACCAACTCCATGCTTGGGAGCACCACCTTCACTGTAGACCAAACCGAAGCCGACGGCTGGGTGCCCTATGCGCAGACATTCACTACAACAGATTCAGCGGTCGACGAGAAGAACACTTTCCATCTGGACTTTGACGGAGCCAGCACGGCCGGCACAAGTCTCCGCTTCCAGATGATCAGCGTCTTCCAGCAGACGTACCAGAATTCGAATAACGGGCTGCGCATAGATCTTGCTCAAGCTGTCAATGAGATTGGAGGGAAGTATCTTCGCATGCCCGGCGGTAATAACTTGGAGGGCTTGTCGGCACCGTATCAGTGGAAGTGGAATGCGACTATTGGCCCGATTATCGACCGTCCGGGACGTCCTGGGACTTGGGGGTATGTTAATACGGATGGACTTGGATTGTTGGAGATGATGCAGGTATAGTACATCCATATGAAAATTCTGGTCTTAAACTTCAAGATCTAACCTACCAGGTAATAGTGGTGTCTTGACATGGGACTTGAAACGATTTTGGCCGTGTGGGACGGCGAGTATCTTAACGGTGGCATCCTTTCAGAAGCCGACTTGCAATTTTATGTCGACGATGCGCTCAATGAGCTCGAATTCTTGCTGGTATATAAGTGCATCTCCTGTCAAATTTCTCGCTAATGCGTATAGGGGCCGTCTACATCGACATACGGAGCGTTGCGAGCCTCACTTGGATACCCGGATCCTTTCACCATCAACTACGTAGAAATCGGCAACGAGGACTTTCTGAATGGCGGCATCCCTAGTTACATTGGTTTGTTTTCTACATCCCTTATTCCGACTTTACAACTAACAAAGTACAGATTACCGCTTCAACATGTTCTACACCGCCATCAAGAACGCCTACCCAGACATGAAAATCATCTCCTCCATCTGGGTCGGGTACTTCAGCACCCCTCCTCCCGTCGGCGTAATCCAAGACCTACACGACTACCTCTCAGTAGACGACATGGTCAGCAAATTCAACGGCTACGACAACTCCGACCGCTCATGGCCCGTTCTCGTCGGCGAATACGCCGCCATCTACGACGCCGAGCACGTCTCGCCCAACCAACTCGACAACCCGACCCTGCAATCCGCCACCTCCGAAGCAATCTACTTCCTAGGCCTAGAACGCAACGCCGATTTTATCGTCGGTATCTCGCACGGCGCTTTGATCAAGAGTTTACATGATGAGCCCGATAACGTGGCGATGATGAAGCACACCCCTAACGAAATCGTGCGCTCCTACAGCTACTACGTCGCGAAACTCTTCGCCACAAACTACGGCTCTGAAACCGTAGCCGTGACCGGCGATCAGGATTACGGCCCGCTGTACTGGGCTGCGACGAAGAATGACGCGGGCACGTATTTCGTGAAGGTCGTGAATTACGATGGGGCTGCCGAGACGAGTGTCACGGTTGTGATTCCTGGGAAGACGAATGCGGGGACGCTGATTACGGTGAGTGGGCCGGGCACGTATGCGACGAATGTTTTGGGGGATGTTACGAGTGTTTGGACGGAGACGGCGGTGGCGAATGAGGCGGGGCGTTATACGTTTACGTTGAGTGGGAGCTATATTTGTGCTGTTTTGGTTGCGTAAAGATCATAAGCTTCAGGGCAGATGTTGTTGGTTGCGTTTGTCTTGAAACTTTCATGTACTGTGGACGTTCCATGTTGAGATCAGGAAAATTCATTTTGGAGAGGCCCACTATTATGCATGTATGCATGTATATAAAGAGTGATCAAGACCTATAAGATGAAAGCTAACTGCCGTGACCTTCTGGATTGTTTTGTTTGAAAGCTTAAGCGAGGCGACTCCTGAGAATAGATTAAAAAGTGACTTGTTATAACCTGCGTTACGCGAGGCTTGAGATGGTCAGCAACCAAAACGACTCTCTTATCCGGCTCTAGATTAGGCTATACTTGATTGACGAAAAGGGGGGAGAATCACGTGGCGGCTCCACGCTGACGATCCTCACGTGCAGAATTGCGGGGTCGCTAATTTGCACTGCGGGGCACTTCTCAATTCTTCATCTCAACTCTATCAACATCAACACTTCAGCCAACTCGTGTGCATTCATCAATTTAGGAGTCTCGATGATCAGACCGGACGGGGAAACGCTGGTGGCTGTTGGAGCGCGCTGCCTATTGAAGCTACACCGCAAACATGTCGGATGACGCTAATGGATTCTACTCTGCATGTGACTGCTGCAGGACCAGAAAGTACAAGGTACTCCTCATCTCCCACCTATAAAGCTGTATCGAGGAGAGCTGACGATGTTTTAAAGTGCACCAAGGAGAAACCAACTTGCGCTCCTTGCTTGCAGCTTGGCCTAGAATGCAACTACAGCCGGAAAGCTTCTCGGACGCCATTGACGCGGAATAACCTGACCGCGGCCGAAGACCGCATCCGAGATCTAGAAACGGCGATCAAAGCTCTGTTTCCTGGCGTGGACATCGAGACGGTTTTATCATCGACCCTCCGCTCTTCGGGAACTCTTCAAGTGAACAGCAATGTTGCGGTCTCACCAATTGATCAAAGGTCACCATCATCCAGGGAAGCCAGTCACGAGGCAGAGACAACGAACGAAAGTTTGCCGCAGGCGGCTGATGGATTTGATTGGACGGAGAACGCAGTCAGTCTGAACGAGCTGGCGGATGGAATGGCGGCGCTTTCTGTGAATCCTGAAGGTGCAGGTTATCTCGGTACGTCTCCGAACAATGAAACCGTTCCATTGCTGATGAGACTTAAAAGGGGCCACCTCGAGCGTCGTTCCTCTACGAGCCTTGCTCGGTAGAGAGCGAGAAGAAGGGCTCCAAGATTTCAATCCCGCTAGTTGGCATTCGCAGGCTATGTTCTCAGATCAGTTTCCCATCAGTCTGCCCTTCTCGAATGTCTCCGAAAGCACCTTCGTCGATGCGTACTTCAGGTTCTATCACACGACATATCCGTTCCTCCACGAGCCGCTGTTCCGCGCCCAGCTGCAAGGCAAGACCCCCCGCCCTGACGGAAGTTCCTGGACGATTCTGTACAATTCAGTTCTTGCACTAGGAGCCTGGTGCATAGGTGATGACGACTCGGTCATGGATGATTTTTTCTACCGAAAGGTAGCTCGGATTCCAGAAGAGAGTTCAATTTTCGAGAGTGGCAATCTAGCTATGGTCCAGGCACTGCTCCTACTGAGCAACTACGCCCAGAAGCGTAATCGACCCAATACGGGGTGGAATTATCTTGGGCTTGCGGTTCGAATGGCTCTCAGTCTTGGGCTACACAAAGAATTCCCGCACTGGGAGATCACCCATCTGCAGCGAGAGATGCGGCGAAGAGTCTGGTGGGGGCTGTTTGTTTTCGATAGTGGGGCTTCCATCACGTTTGGACGCCCTGTTCTTTTGCCAGAAAGAGGCATCATGGACGCCAGCCCTGTGCTGAATATTCATGAAGATGTAGGTCTCGAAAATTCCAATGCTTGCCATCTGCTAACATGCTTGAAGTCATTGACACCCGACACACATATTCTCCCCGACGAGATTGAATTTCCCACAGCGTACACAGGGCTTATCTCACAATCTCTCTTCCACCTCGCAACCAACAGTCTTCATCACCGACTAATATCAACCCCTTACCCACTACCCGAGGAACTCTTGAGCCTCAACCAAGTCATCGAGACCTGGGAGACCTCGATTCCTTCGTACTTCCAGCTCTCCTCCCACATCGTCCACGCCAACGAAGCATTCCTCTTCGCCCGCTACCGCCTCATGTGGCGCAGTTGGAACCTCCAAATCATCCTCTTCCGTCCCATCGTGCTCCAACTAGCCGCGCGCAGAAAGCAACCCGAAGCAAACCCCGTCTCCGAGACGAGCGAAGAACTCGTCTGTCGCGAGAAATGCATCCAAAGTGCCAGAGCAACGATAACCTCGATCGCAGACTTCGTAGCAACAGGCATGGTCTCGAGACTAAGCACATGGTACATGCTCTACTTCCTCTTCCAAGCCGGCCTCGTCCCCGTCATCTGCCTGCTCACCGACCCCACACATCCCGATTCCACGCTCTGGCTCAACGATATCCGCACCACGCGCGATCTGCTCAGTCGCACGGCGCTCACGAATCGTTTAGCAGCACGTTGTCTCACGGTCTTCAATCGACTTTCGCCGGCTCTTGATAGCGGGTTGTCAGAGGACTTGGGCTTGGGTATGTGGGAGGGCGGGTTTGCGGATGAGTTCTTGAATGATCAGTTTGGTGGGGATATGGGGGCTTGGGATTGGGAGAATGGGGAGGTTAGTTGGACGATGTGAGAGAGTCACATATCGTGATCTTGGTTCGAAAGAGCTTGAGATACAGCTCTACGTGCAGAAGCACACCTCTCTGAAGTAGTTATTCATCCTTGCAATATTCCAGGAGAGTGCGAACAATCGGACTCTGCATTTTCACGCTGAAAACAGTCATGTTGGCCCAGAGCTTTCCGAATATCTCAGCGACTGGCTAAGCGTATCAAGTGATGGCTGGTCTTCACTTTCACACAACTTGAGGGACCTTCAAAGTCCGACAACCAGTTTCCCTTCATGAATTTCCTTTGATTGAGGACCATTCTGACTCGCAAGACCCTTTCATTTCTGAACATCTTTGAGTTGCGGCTCATCGAGCTCAGCATCGCGCCACAAATCCCGACACCGACTGGTGCATCACTCAGACTACCACTACAAAAATTCTCACCAACAATTACACCCCTCAAATTTTCTCACCCCGAGCTCTCACAACCATCTCCACACCTCACCCACTACTCCGTATGCAGCACCACTATCCCCTTCTCCGGATCCGTTCCATCCACCTGCACGCCCCTCAACTGCGCCTCAATCCCCCTAATCCTCTCCATCTCCTCATGCGCCTCCGTATCCCCAAACACCAAATCCATATCCTCTAACGTCTTCCCCCTCGTCTCCGGCACAAAGAAATACGTAAATCCTCCAGCCAGAAGACAGAAGGCTGCGAAGAAGATGTACGTGCCCCATTTGATCTGCGCTAGCATGTCTGGGGTGACGAGTCCAATGATGAAGTTGCACATCCAGGTTGTGGAGGTCGTGATCGAGATGGCTTTGGAGCGGATTGCGAGGGTGAAGATCTCTGAGGGGAGGACCCAGCCGATGGGTGCTGTGTTCTTGTTAGTCCCAATCATAAACCCCTTCCCTATCCAACTTCCACTTCCGCATTTCTCTTCGAAGGGGTTTCTAGAGGAGGAGGAGACTTACCAAAAGAGTACGAGAAATTCACATCATAGATATAAATAAACGCAATCCCCACCCAACCCGCAACCTTATGGTTCCCAAGCGTGTCTCCATACGCACCAACAATAGCGCCCACAATCACCAGCGAGATACATGTCCCAGCCGCACCGCACATAAGCAATGGCCGTCTCCCGACTTTATCAATGAGGAGCACGGCGGGGATGGTGCTGAGACAGTTCACGATGCCGTAGACGCCGGTTGCGAGCAGGGAGGTGGTGTTTCCTGATAGGCCGAGAGAGGCGAACATTGTTGGGGCGTAGTAGATCATTGCGTTGCAGCCTTTGAACAATTGTAATTAGCATCAGGTTTCTTTGAGAGAGAGAGAGAGAGAGAGAGAGAGAGAGAGAGTTGGGAACGAAAATATGGAGCTGGCTAATAAAAGAGGGAGCTCGAGATAGGGACGAAAGGACTATGTTGCTTACCCATGAATTGTTGGAAGAACATTATGCAAGAGCCGATTGCAAGTCTGCGAAAGCGTGATTTGTTCGTGATGAGGGAGGTGTACTTTTTTGGTTGTCAGCATGGTGGGTTTTGAAACGCGCGAGATTTGGGGGAGAGATGGCAGGGAGTGTTGACATGTTATGAAATACACTCTAGTATACTACAGCTAGAGGAAACATTCCTTTGCAAGAGAATTTTCCTCTTTCTGAATATTCAGTGGTGCCTGAGAGGCGAAGGACCCCCAGTTTTAAACCCACTTGTTAATTAGAGAGACAGAGAGAGAGCGAGCTTACTTGAGCGAGATGCAATTTGAATCCGGTAGCCCCGTTATAGTTATCCCTGGTATACGTGTTCTCCAACAAGATGGTAGCTTTGATATCCAGTGCCTCAGACACAATACTGGGATGATCAGACGGAAAGCGACGGAGTTTAGCGAGAGCTCTGAACGCTTCTTCGTCGCGCTCTTGAAGGAGAAGCCAGCGAGGTGTGTCTGGGTAGAAGATCATTCCAATTCCGAGGATGAGCGCGGGGAGGATTTGGAGCGCGAGTGGGATCCTCCATGCGGCGGCGGACTGGCCCGTACATCCGTTTGGCCCGACATCGGTATATGGGTCGAAGGTTGGGGAAGAGGACGTTCCGCCGGTGTATGGGATATTGGGAGCGCAGCGGGTGCCGCCAATGTAGTGGGTTCCGTAGTCGATCCAGAAACTAGCCAGGATGCCGATTGTGATGGACACTATTCTATTTTTCAGCTTCACATCTAGATTGAGATGTTTGTTTGAGCTTACGTTGCTGCAGAACAACCAGGCCTCCACGGATATCAGACGAAGAGACTTCAGAGATGTATAGCGGAATGACCATCGTCAACATTCCCACGGCCAGTCCCGCAATTGCTCGACCTTTAGATCATCAGCGTCATAACCCCGAGTTACACACCTTCAAATTGAAACTCACCAACAAACAACATCCCAATGCTCACAGCACCAGCCTGGATAGAGGATCCAACAACAAAGATAACAACCGCAATAATCATATTCATCTTCCGCCCAAACCGATCAGCGACAGGTCCATTGACGAGAGATCCGAACCAAGCAGCTATCCATGATAAGCATCCTCTTCATTTTGCAAAAGATAGAGATGGAACACAACTTACTCAGCAAAATTGTCGACACCCACCACCCTTTGAACCCCGCATCAGCGTAGATCTTCGGGAACTTGGCGCCGAAGGACTCCATAGTCAGTACACCGGAGACGACGCCTTGGTCATAGCCAAAGAGGAAGCCACCGAGTGATGCAAACTGTTCTTCTATCAACATCCTGCAATATGGAAGGCAGGGAGTAACTTACCAAAGCAACACCTAGAAGATAAGGATTGTCAAGAAGACTAGCCTTGACAGGCTTCGTTGCAGGCTCGAACTCCTGGGAGCTCACGTTTCCGTCTTGGTTCGCCATATTGAATAAATTTTCCTTTGTCGTGGATAAGGATATACTGTTACTGATCTCCTCTGATCTCAGGGCGGGAACTCGTCCTTATATCTTCACCCACTAACCCGCCACTCCACTTTCTGCGGGGAAAACACTCTCCACCTTCTCCCCAGCTCCCCATTTCCAGCACTACTCCAGGGGTAGACAAGCAGGTCATTGGCGGACGACTGTAGACCGACGATCGCTATCCCACTGTTCTTGGCAAAGAAGTGCAGGTTTTGTTCGATATGGGGCGTTAGTGACGGAATGCTGCTGTCCGGCCAATAAGAAGTGGGAAGGGGAAGCGGACGAGTGTCGTCCGGCGAATGAGAGAAGGGCTTGTGGGCCCGGAGGGGAAAGGTGGGATGCCGTCTGTTACCGATGGGGTCACGTGCTCGAAAAACCTTGGTAATAACGAATGATTTCATCTCAATAGAGGATTACGAAGTTTTATTTGTTCAGTTGCGAGATGATAGCTTTGTTACACGTTACTTAATTCTTAGTATGCTTTCTGCTCAAGCCTGAACTCGGGCCTCCTCGCTTATGTCGTTCAGGGGGGCAGAAACCTTTTCAATATCAAGGCAGAACGATTGATTGACTACTCAAACAAAGTGATTAATAGCTGAATCTTCATTCCAATCACAAGATACATTTGAGGAAAGCGATTCTTCCTCTGGGTCCAGCCGTTGTTGGCTCCATAGAGGAGGTTCTTGTTTGGATAGACGAGGAATTCAAAAATAACAATGCAACAGGTCTAAATGTGCCATTGAAGTATCGGACACTGGATATACCATGTTCCCTTTCCCAAAATTCTCCGAGTCAACCAAAACAATTGTCCAGCCTCCACTCTCAATGTTCCTCTGACCTATCGTACATTGACGTGCTGTATCCTCGTGAGCTTGAAACATATTGAGAAGCTTTTGCAAAAAAATCAAGCCTCTTAAAAAATAAAAAATAAAAATCAAAAAAAAAATAAAAAACGGTAGGGAAAAAGAAAAAAAGAAGACTTGTAGATTTATGAAGCTAAAACTCGTGCAACCCGTGGGAGAAGGGTTACAGTAGAACAAAGACTCGGACGACTTTTTTTGAAGTTACTGGGTAATGGTATGTGCGGGTTAGGCACCGCATCTGATCCTTAAAACACCCATCAAACGCAGCTCACTTGACCATAGCATTGAGGCGAAAAAAGCTTATTTTGAGTTATGAAGGCCATTCGGCGCGCGGAGTGTATTCGGGTGGGTCAAGTGACTTCGGCGAGGACGACGTGCGGACGCCGATGAGAGGAAGGTGAGGGCAGTGATAGAGACATCTTTTGAATTTTGTTTATCTTTGATCTTCGAGGATTGTTGTATATTCCTACTTTGCTTTTGCTAGCCAAATGGCACGCCTGCTTCTGTATCATGCGTCTTCGGCCCCTCAGCAGATATCCATCTGCTTCATTCGCGCTCTCATTGCCTGGCCGGCCCCAAGTGGCGCGGTCACTTACTTCCCAAGCTATCTCGAGTTCCAATACCCAAAAAATAGTGCTCTGGCACTCGACATGCCGATTTCTCGCGGGGAATCATCCCTCAAAACGAATCTCGGGAGAGTTCCACCACACTGACGAACAAGGTGCCTGCCAACCTTCTGGAAGTTAATGCAAAGCCGGAAGATGCGGTGAGCTTCCTCGCCCCCTGGATTCAGATGCTCACTGACTGGGAGACTCCGCCCCTCAAAAGCAGTGGGATGGTTCCTCTCCCTCTCCCTCTCCCTCCGAGCTTCTCTCCCCGCTCAACACCATATATGCAGCAAGAGCTCCCATATAACGCGTCTACCGCCGAATCTCAGTACCAGGCAACTCATGCGCAACCTCAGCACTCATCTCCCTCGGCTTGGTCATCGGCTCCGCATTCATTTCTTGCATCTGCAAATCGGACCCAGTCGTGCTATCAACCGGCTCATATTTGCGTCCGCCATAATACTCCTGCTGATAATTCTGCGGACTAGAAGATGCATACGCAGGCGGACTCTTGACTTTCTGTCGACGGAGAAAGAAGAATGCAAGTCCAGCAATAATGGCAATTGCAACAACAGCAACACCGACTCCTATCCCAGCCTTTGCACCGTTGCTCAATCCACTACTTGGGGGAATTGAAGTTCCGCTGTCGCTCGTACTCGAATCGCCAGCACCTGTGGTCGCCGCAGCACCACTGCTCGTGCTTGCCGGCGTTCCCAAGCCTACGGTCGTGGGTGCTGCACGGGCGGTGGGCAACACGATGAAGTTTGGACTATTGGCACCGCTACCAGCTGTGGTGTTGGGTCTCAGATCGAAGTTGCAACTAGAAACACCAGCCCAGACTAGTTGGACGAGTTGGGAGCCATTGTAGGGGGTCACAAGTTGCACAGCCTCTGTTTTAAGGTCAAAAACAGTCCCAAAACCCCCAATTTCTGGATTTTAGAGCAAAGAGAAGGAGGATATACCTTCGTGTGCATTGTTATTTGTGGCGTTGTAGCAGAACGTATAGAGGAGCGGTTTCGGGAAGGGAGATGTCCAGGTAACATTTATTGTGTCTTGGTAATTGAGGACTTGGCCATCCGTCGGGAAGAGGAAGTGGACGCCGTGGTTGTTTATTGCTGCTCGGATGTGTCCTAGTAACATCAAATAGGAGAGCATGAAGCTCGCGTACAATGAGGCCATCGCAATGATGAGATATGCCCGCACTCAATTGAAGAACTACAACGTAAGAAGAAAAGAGAAGAGAGAACGAGAAAATAGAGGATAAATTCAAGAACGACAAAATCACGTAAGCTCCAGCTGGACGGACGTTGATCTCGCTCTTAGGACTCCTTTTAGCTCAGGGCTAGCATGGTATCGCGGCGCAGCTTCCAATAAACTCAGTAGATCACCCCGGGCCGTACATTGATCAGCACTAAGAAGCCTTGGCCAAACGCCACTAATTTATGTCCAGTAGCCGCATGGAGCTGTCTGCAAAGTTCCTTGTCTTCGACTGGGATTCTGATTTTATCTCGGATGGTGATTGGTTGGTCCTTACGACCCTGCGACCTGACAGGTTGCTACTGCACGCTGACGATGAATTGAGGCAGACTTTTGGATCTACCTATAACTTTGGAGACTTATTAATACTTTAGGAAAAAATCTCGCAATCAGTGGTTACTGGGAATGTTTAGTATCTGACCCATCATCAACTGCAGCTTCTCCTTCATTTCATTTGCTTCATTCGTAACTCATGAAGCACCTCATGTAACCAACGACAGAAAACGCTACCCAGAGTCGAAATCTCTCTAAAATCAGTATTTCCAATGGTATGCGGGACATCTTTTGCAGATTTGAATCAGAGTGTAAGAATATTTGATGAAGATGGAGAAAAGACGACGTTGAAATAGAAGTCGACTTGCGGCCGCTCCCGCCCCACCCATCCATCATTCCTTCCACGAACCCTCGACTCTTCATCACCACCACCTCATCATATTGAAGAAAACCAGACATCAAGACAATATGGCCCCATCACCTCTTCAACAAAGAAGGACGCATAATACTCTCCTCTTCCAGAAGCTGCTGAATCTCCGAGATGGCGCAAGTCCGTTCACGTTGGTGCTGGATACGCTGGAGCAGAGTGGTGGACCAGTTGTGCGGGAGTTTGCAAGACGAGCAAAGGTATACGCTGCATTTTGTTTGAGTCTTTTGCATGGAAAAGAACAAGAGAGCACCAAGCGTTCGTTATTCACCATCCTGAGCCTTCGCGCGGCGTTGCAGTCATCTTTGGAAATTTTCGTTGTCACGTGATGAGTTGGCCGGTCCATTCGCAAGGATCCGGGATTCAAATGGCTTGGTGTTGAGGATATATGCGATGTGCAACAAAACGCAGTTTCCTCGCTTGATCTCTCGCTTCTATTGGCTCGTTAAGTGCTTTTAACAATGGGTCTTTTCTGCTTGCCTTTGCG
Source organism: Hyaloscypha variabilis F (assembly GCA_002865655.1). Lineage (NCBI taxonomy): Eukaryota > Fungi > Ascomycota > Leotiomycetes > Helotiales > Hyaloscyphaceae > Hyaloscypha > Hyaloscypha variabilis. The sequence goes on along the minus strand of KZ613942.1, from coordinate 847,606 downwards.
TTGTCGTTAAGTGAAAGTGTGGGGATTTCGCGCTAACCGAGTATCTAGATATCAAAGTCCAAAATCGTCTTCATTTCCTTCAACACATTGCGAAAGAAGATTCCCTATGATATCGATGCGTTTATTACTACCAGAGGAAAGTCGCTAGCAGATTTGAGGAAGGAAATTGTAGCTCTTTTGCCTCCACCACCGACTGGCCCTCCCCCAACCGTTGCGAACCTTACCAGTGAGTCTTCGCTTCGATGATTATCATGTATGATGTATTCAGAACACTGAAAACGATCCAGAATATCTCGTCATTATAGATAATCTCCATTCAATAGCTAGCGCACACAGCCAGCATCTCTCAACATTCCTCTCCTCCCTCCTGATTGGCCCCCAAATATCCCTTCTCGCAACATACCACACCGACATCCCACTCGCATCTCCGCCTTCCACAGCGCCATATGCGCCTGATCCCCTCACAACATTGATATATCTCGCAACAGCCATTCTCAACATCTCATCCCTGCCACAAGTCCTGGCACGAAAACGCGCACGCGATAAAAGTCTCCAGGAACAAGTTTTCGGATTGCAGGAAGGAAGAGAGGGGGTCCTAGTGGGCTTATCTAGAAGGAAAGAAGGCGAGAATGGGATAGTGGTCAATATGGAAATCCGAAGGCGCTCAGGAAGAGGCGTGGTGGAGAATTTCGTGATGAACTCTCCTTCAGCATCTGCATCGACGACGAAGGGTCTGGCATTGAGCGAGATCATATTGTTGGATGACCACCCACTCTATTCTTCAACGCCATCGGGACTCGACGCGGCTGTAGAGAGCGGACAGGGAGAGGAAGAGGTCGAAACTACGTTCAATCTCGGCTTGACTGAGAAGCAGAAACGCGATCGAGAAGGTGTCGTCCTCCCATACTTCGATGCTCAGAGAGATGGTGGAGCAGCAGGCCCAGGAGAAGGAGGCCGAATATTATACGACATGGGCGCAGAGGACCGAGAGGATTTCGACGACGAGGAAGACGAAATCTAACTCATCCTCGCATGCCAGAAATTTGTCAACCCTCAAGCGGAGAGTCGTCCAAGCTGCAAACAGCCTAGAGTTTTATCAGCCACCTGCATAAAAAATCGAGAAAATATCATGTGATCACATACCCATCTCCGCTCTTTGAAATCCTTGTACAGATTGATCCAAATCTCCCTTGCTCTACAGTCCTCTTTCCATCCTTGATAATTATCCACACACGGAGGCACAGCCTTCTCTTGTTGTTCGGCCGTCGTCTCCTCCCACGGTTTCGGGAACGGATAATCCGAGAAATGCACGAACTTCGCCTGCTCTAACACCATTTCAGGATCCCAATCTCCATCCTCCCCCATGAAAGCCTTATGTTCAGGATCCGGCGAGCCGAACTCCCCCGTCAACAGAGCGTACGGCTGATGTGGGAGGAGCAAACAACTCGTGCCAAATATCTTGTTCACAATCTCCATATCATACGTCCCCCTGCTCGCCCCCCTTATCCCTTTCACAATCTTGCCAAATATATCGTCTGAAGGCTGCAGCACCATAATATGCGCGCCCAGCTTCGGCTTCCCAAGCCAATACGCCTTGGGCAGCACAATCGGCGCCTCGGGCAAGAAGAACAAATTATCCAGATTCTCCCGCAGCGTGGAATCAGAATCAAGGTGGATGACTCTCTCATACTGCGTCTGGTTGAACGCCAACAGCTTGGTATAAGAGTCAGCCCAGACGTAATGCACATCATTCTTGTGCTGCTTCTCAACGAGCACAAGTTGCACATTATAGTCTGCGCGCGCGGACTCTAGGAGTCGAGTCGCGGTCGATGAGTAGAGCAGGTTCGCTGTATAAAGCAGGACCCGATCAGCGCGGCTTTCCAGACGCTCGAGGGTGGCGAAGAGCATCAACGAGTTGCAGAGGTAGTCATCGCTGGTGGCGTATTGGATGTATGCAAACCTCGTCCAGTCTACTTCTCCTGGCGGGACTTCTGGTATGGTGACTGGCGGCGTGAAGTAGCATTTCGGACCAGAGATCCCGAGACGGGTGAAGGGATGGTCGGTCCGGAATTTGCCGAGGAGAATGAAGAGTGCTGTGAATGTTATGAGGGCGATGATGATAGTGCGGAGCCGTTTCGAGCGTACGATCTGGGCGACGGTGGGTTTTGGGTGAGCGATCTCAGCGGCGTCAGAGGAAGAAGCATCTGTGTCGAATGGGAGGAAGGGGGAGTTTTGGAGGAAGTCTGGGACATCTGAGAGCGTGCGTTGTGGTGCCATTATGCTTTGAGAGATGTCTCTAAGATCACGAGCTAAAGCTCACGTGATATCGACCTATTGTCGATAATATGGTAGAGAGGGGAGCTCTACCATCAGGGCCTCATCTTCACTATATCCAAACTTATTCTAGTTAGCAAATTCTGTTATCGTAAGGATAAACTCACCTTGTTCCTTGAAATCTGACCTAGGCACGCGTCTCTCTCACTCTCACTCCTCTCTTCGAGGAACCTAGCAATCGCTGTGAAGTAACGATAGGTCTTAGCCAGAAGCAATAATCCAGTAGCGCGCAAGATGCAAGAACAGAGGAAAGCAAGTGCAAAGATGAAGAGCCTGCGCATGTGTCTCGATCTCGACTCGTATCCGACCCCTGATCGTCATCTTCGGGCCCCGCTTTTTTCGAACACGTCAGCAAACCGGATTTCTGGAATTTAGCCGTGCCAAGAAAAGGGCTTTTACTTGATCCCTTTATCCTTTTTTTTTTTCTTCTTCGACTCTCTATAGAACACGTTTTTCTCTGTGCTCTTCAATAGTTTAGAGAAATGATTGTGTATCTTGCTAAAATCTCAAGAGGCTGTTGGAGAGCAACGGGAAGAAAGTGGATCAAGGGATGATAATTAGGGGGCACTTTCGACCGCTGCGGCACATCGCTCAGGATAGGGATTTTGCGTGGCTTGCGATGAGTGGGAGGCAATATAGTAATCATGTTGTCTTTTTAAGCACTTTTTATACTTGAATGTTGAGATAAACACCATGTAATGCTTCCTTGGCAGGCAGGCAGCAGAGTAAGGTCAGTTTCATCGCTATACTCTCAATCGCTTCGAACTGTCACTACAAACTTTTATTAGTTTGTCGTTAATTCTCAGAAGCTTATTAAAGTCAGTGTTCGTAGATTTAGGTAGTCTTGCCTCAGCGAGTCGTTCAGGGCTAGTTTCGCTTATCCTGCCCCTGAACTCGGGGATTTCTGAATTATTTACCTCCCCTATCCACCGAAACGTGCACCTCACCTAGCGAATCCTACCTAGAACCCATAAAAAAAATTGATCTCAATTAATTCAATGCTTCCAAAGATGAGATACACATATGCCTTAGTAATTGCCAACTGATTCATTCCATACCGATTCCTGGCTAAGTTTGGCGATCAAGATAACGATCCGGCATCGGCCCGCGATGACGATACTTGACTCAAATACCAGGTACGACCGACATACTTTTGAAGTTGCTCTATTAAACCGGATCTCATAAGTCTCGGTATCGTCAAAGGTACCAGTACTCTTTTATCTCGCATCCGCGTCATCTCGAAATATCTCACTGCAAGATGAGCGATGGTCATGAGCCCGAGGGATCCCAACCTCATGTCCGAGAAGACCCCATCACACTTTCAGAAGTCGCTTCGATAGCCAAGACTCGGATTAGAAAGGAGGTCTGGGACTACTATGAATGTGGAGCAGATACCCAGACAGCCTTACATGAAAATGAAGCTGCATTCAAGGCGTCAGAACCCCATTCTTGATTTGTTTCTCATCATTGACTGTACCAGCCTTAAAATATTACCTCGTGTAATGCGAGATGTCTCAAACGTCAACACCAGCACGAGTTTTTTTGGCCGGAAATGCGCAGTTCCGTTCGGTCTTGCACCAAGCGCGATGCAGAAGCTGGCGGGCGGCGATGGAGAAATGGACGTTGCGCGAGCAGCGGCAAAACTGGGTGTTAACTTGACCCTTTCATCGCAATCAACTACCAGTCTGGAAGATGTGATATCTTGCAAGAAAGACTCATCCAGTAGCTTAGATCCAGCTTTCTGGATGCAGCTCTACCTCACGAAAGATCCGGAAAAAAGCATTCCGTTGATCAAACGAGCTGAAGGTATACCCCACCGTATATAAAGACTTCCCGGGCTTCGATTAACAAGAGGTTCTCAAGCTTCCGGCTACGAAGCCCTCGTTCTAACAGTCGACACGCCTGTCCTGGGTAACCGGCTCAACGAACGCAAAACGCCTCTCGTTCTCCCTGCTGGTCTGCATCTCGCAAACATCGAGCTCGCAACTCGCTCCCCACAGACGGAGAGGAAGCCAACTTTCAACCGACGGCTCATGGATGCTCGAACCCTCCACGACGCAGAAGCTATTCTCAGTGCAGCGGGCGGAAGTACGCACAGCAATAGCCTGACCTGGACCACCACCATCCCATTCTTGAAGAAAGCCGCACCGGGGATGAAGATTATTCTCAAGGGGATCATGACTCCCGAGGATGCGGTTTTAGCGGTAAAGCATGGTGTGGATGCGATTGTGGTTTCCAATCACGGAGGACGGCAGCTGGATGAGACGTGTGCGACTATTGAGGCGTTGCCTGGGATTCATGCTGTGCTTGCTACTGGCTCGTCTGAACCTGGGAGGAAGAATAGGATTCCGGTTATTTTTGATGGAGGGGTGAGAACGGGGGCCGACGTTTTTAAGGCGTTGGCGCTTGGAGCGGATTTTGTGTTGGTTGGGAGACCAGTGTTGTGGGGGCTGGGGTATAAAGGGGAGGAGGGCGTGGAGGTTGTGATCAATATTTTGGAGAGGGAGCTTTCGAGAACGATGGCGCTGGCGGGTGTTGCGAGGATAGAGGAGATTGGTAAGGAATATATTGGTGTAAAGAATGCTGGAGGGTTTGGAATATCGAAGTTGTAATTATCTAAGACAGCAAGATAGATAGATTATATTGTTCCGCAATAGGATTTTCCAGCCATCCGAAGGGTTAGATATCATGCCGACTCTTATTGTCTAGAAAAATGTAGAAGTAGAGTTTGGTACAGAGGCTGCGAGCCTTGGGGAGAGAGACAGAGGCTTCAAACTCGGATGAAGATGATTGTAGTAGTTCTTTGAATGATCATGGGTTGAACATAAAATGGGTAGCGATTTGGGAATAAAGTGCAAGGGACGACGGTTGATATAAGTGTTGATTGATGAAACATACGATAGGATATTCAAATATCAAATCTTTCGTTGAATTTGAATGCGTTTCTCATACAACTAGGTGAAGATGTCACAGCACCAAAAAGAAACGAATAGAAGCTCTCCGGAACTTATAAATATCGCTCCAACTTTCCCACTTCTCGAAAAAGCTGCACTTTCGTTATACATGAAACCCAACTTCCCAGCTTATCGCTACACACAACAAAACCATTATATCAAGCTCAAACCAATACAAGACCACCAAAATGGACTTCAACGATGACATATACTCCAATGCGTTGGTAGGTGGAAGGGAGAATGAGGAGGCAAACAAACTGTTTGACAAGTACGAGGACCACAACGGAGAAACGGACGAGAGTCTTATCGGCGGCAGCGGAGGTCACCAGGGCTTTGGTGCAAGCACCATCTCAAGCTCGGGTGTAAGCACAGGTGTAAGCAGCGTCTCAGTCTCGAGTGGGCCTGGGCTGGCATGGCAGAGTCGGGTCACAGTGGGTGTCACATACCCAGGGTTCAGATATTACACATGGGAGTAGAGAGAGAATAAAACGCCTGGCTTTTCCCTACATCTTGTGTTCCCTCTGACCGGACACTCTTAATAGCATGGGAAATCGTATCTAGAACCTAGTAGATGATTCGTCCTTACTTTCCATTGTAATGCCGCTGGGACTGACTGCCAGATGGCACAATCACGTGATGCTCATGTACACCTCTTTACTCCTGCGGAACATCTTCCCCAAACGGCCACCCCTCCTCACTCCATCGACTTCCCTTCCTGTCCCACTTCCCAACACTCTCCACCTCCTCCCTCCCTAGCCTCAGTCCCCCATCCTCTCCATTCGCATAAATATGCGGAAACACCCCCTTCTCTCCCTTCACATCCCAGCATCCACCTTTCTCCTCTGGATTCTTCCCCTTCGCATCTTCCCACTTAATCCACTTCTCAACCGTACTGTACTCGATTCTCAGAATGAAAACGTGGTCTTCGTTAGCGAAGAAATTGTTCAGCGTGCCAAGGATTTGGTGCGAGGTGCTGAGGTGGATGAAGTTGTCTCGTGCGTCGAGGGCGGAGAGTGGGAGGTTGTAGGGGAGCGGTGAGAGAGGCGGTGGTGTCGAGGGGAGGATCTTGTAGATATATTTTGGAACCGGGGTAGGTGGTGACATGATGCTGGTCTTGTGGTCGATGAAGGAGGAGAGGAGCTCGAGAGAGAGGTAAGATTTTAGAAGTTAAGATCAGAGGGCTGACTAATCTCATGTGACTGGCTCTGACGATGGCCTTTGACCCTTCCATGAAGAACCTGGCGATACGATAGATGAGAAATTATCTGAAGAAGAGGAGAGCCTCTGTTATATGATCAGGATTTGTAACAAAAATGAAAGCAAGATTCCTCTCAGGTCACGTGTTTAACCCCTTTCTCCGTCCTTCTCGCTTCTTTCGATCCTCGAGTCAGCCCCGAACGCACAATATCTTCTCGATATAATCTCCAGCATACCAAACGCTTCAATTCCAATTTTCATGATATCCGCAGCAATCATCAACTCGACTCTTCAGCCTGCACCAAAGCCATCATCACCGCTAACCCTCCACTCTGCGTCTCTGGCGTCCTCCCCCGTCCTAAAGTATTCGGATCCGTCGTATTCGGCGGACAACTCGGTCCCGTCCCAATAAGCCCAACATTCGAGACAGCAGGTGGAGCCAGACCTGGCAACGTCCAATTCGACGGAATCCCTTTATTCCTATAATCCGAAGAGCCAGCCGGCTGCTGAGGAGGCGAAGCACAAGCTGCGTCTGTAGCTGGGACATTCCAATTTCCTCCGTAAACTCCTGTTGTATTTCGGGTTCTATATGCAGCTTGAGCGTTATGTTGCACCCAGTCTTTGTAGCTGTCACATTTTGCTTGGTGCGCCTGAGCTTGAGCAATCGTGCCTTTGAAAATTATACCCTCTGCTTGACCGACTGCAAGGGGCTCACAGAAGGAAGTGAAGTGGGAGAAGAAGACTCCTTTGAAGTTCTGTCCATCTTGGCTGCAGCTGTTTGTCACATCACAGACATCCTGTAGAGTACCATTGCTGCCGAGTCCTGACCAAGTCGAATTTTGCTCGGTGCTGGAGATCCAGCCCGTGGCAGCGATCACGTTGCTCACTAGGGTGTGGCCATCATCAAGATAGAATTCCTCGCCAGTGGCGTCCCAGAGTCCTCGGAGGCCGGAAAGCACAACGCCTTGGTTGTATGTATAGACGTCTTCATCGCGCTGGTCGCAGTTTCCCGTTCCAGGATCTGAGGCGTTCTGATAGCCTGCGATGTGGAAACCGTCTACGTAGAGTCCCTGGGAATTGGTGAGGCCGATTGTGGAAAGCCATTTGTACGCTTCGACTGCAGCGTTCAGGTACTTTGGATCGTGTGCCGGAACAGGTGGAGAACCTATGTTGTCTGCTGGCGAGTAGAGATACATTCCAATACTGGATGACACGTAAAGCTCATTTGTGATTGCGTTTTTGTATGGCAGCAGTGTCCAAGTCCAAACCATTCCGCCGCCGCAAAGCGTTGTGTTCCATCCCTGGGAAGCAGCATCCCAGAATGACCGAGCACGGTGAGCGAATTCTGCAATGGAGTTTTGGTTTTGAGGGGTGTTTTCGTACAAAGTGAGGAATTTGATTGCTTCCAGCCATTCAAGTACAACCCATTGCATATCGTCGTACTTCTCATTCATAATAGCCGTCACATCTTCTCCATTGTAGAAATTGAGAAGCTGTGAGTAGTATTGGTTGACGGTGCCGGCTGCGCTTGTTCCTCCGTATCTGGCAATGGAATTGAGGGCGGCCCATTCGATTTGGTTGAATACAGCTTCGGTCCAGTCGATTCCTAATGGCCAGTTGCTTCCTCCCCAGAATTCTGACTGCATGACTTCGAGTGCATTGACCATCGCTGGAAAGGATTGCTGTGAAGTTCCGAGTTGTCGCGGAGTGATCTCTGGAACGACATCTCGTTTGACATGGGAAGTCTCCACACTAAAGTCCGTTGGTATTGCAAATGCTCCTGGCAAGAAAATAAGGTAAGGATGTAGCGAATTGGTAGAGAAACGCATCTTGGAAGACTTGATCTACAATGCCAAGGTTTGGAGCGTGATCGAGGCGTCGCAAGGTAAACAAAAGGTGACAGGACAGAGCTTCAGATGATCTTGAGGTGTGTAGGTCTCTATCATTCATGTTTGGAGTGTCGTACTTCGCTTCATACTTGTATTTCTGCCACGCATCAGTTCTGCATCTAAACAAGCATGGATTGAATGATACCTTGGAATACGTCTGTTACCTCTCATCTGTGTACTGTCCAGTATGTGGTATCGATGGTAACGTAGTACTTCTGCCAGGGGCACATCAGTCGACCATCTAAAAGAGGAATCTTTGGTCAGGAGGTACAAGTACATCGGAAGGCCTTGAAGTGGTCAAGGTCCCAACCTAAATCACCGGCAACTTCTGTACTAATAGAAGACTGCACGGCCACTAATTCGGCGGCGAAGCAGGGGAACAAAATACCTAAATCTCCGGATCATCCAATAGCCTCACCAGATCGCCATTGATCGGCGTACTACTCTCCCTCACTCCAGTAAAGCCAACTAGACTACCGCATACCGTACTGGTCTAAGAATTTCAATTCGATCATTTTCTCGGGTGTTCATATTCTTCTATACCATTGGTACTGAAACTCAATCTCTACATAAAACATCATATTAATATCCTGGATAAAATCTTGATTCTCGCCTGCGCCACGATTAAGGACCCTTCGTACCTGTTGCAAAAATCAATAAATCTGATCCAACGTCACCTTCCTCTTTCAACGCTGACCTGAGTGAGGAACTGGGACTCGCTCTATTTCCGGCCGAAATGATCATCTTCCTAGTCCAGGCACGCCCGCTACCCCGCCTCCAGGGGTTTATCCCTTGAAATTTACCCCTGAAAGACTCGCTAAAAGTTGAGGGGTCTTTATGCATGCACAATTGAGGTACCAAGCACAATTACTCGTCGGAATCAAGTGAACTTCGCACCTTCTCGTCGTTCAAGACAGCCCTAATATTTCTTGCTGCATTTATTCTTGCGGATAGAATCAGGCGTAGGAGAGATAAGTAGAAGATGAGTGCATCTTCTCGGTCAGAATGCTGGTGGTGCACTGGTGTGCCCGTTTGCTACAACTAGCGAAGCAGGGGACAGCTATCACCTAAAACCTGGGCAAAAATATACCAGGAATTCAAGAGGACCCTGAGCGTTCATAAACTCAGCACATGCACTTGGGCTCCCAACTAAGGCTTGTGAGTAAATCGCCAAGGTTGTGGAAGGGGGTCTTATGAGACAGCAAGCAGCTGAACTGACAGCGTGCTGCGACCAAAGCAAAACTCCAAAACAAAGTTCGAACCACTTGGTCGATATCGCGATAATACCGCGATAACACAATCAACTTGGCAATAAGAATAACCAGGAAATTTCGCACTCCGAGGTCTCCAACGGGAAGGAAAGTATACTTCCAAGGTTGCGCTTGACTTCGAAATTTGAAACCCTTCTTGCACTAATGCATGTACCAGTTCATTTCAGATCTGCGATATCCAAATATGAGAATATAGAATGTCTTCGGCGTTTGTGCTCTGATGCTTCAGTCCTTCAGGTCGAAGGCCCCAAAATAAAATTCTTGTGCGCCCCATCCGGCAACTTGCTACCTCCAGATCAATCCAGGGTATTGTCTGCCATCCCCACCATCATTCCAATCCGGCTGATACAACAGCTGATTGATATTGAAGTAGAGATATCCATCAAATCCAACATTCGCGCTGTCGCACCATATAATTCGAGGATCGTGGATGTATGGTTGTGCTTGCGAAGCCGCTGAGCTGTACCATTTGTCAGCCTTCTGCAGGTTGCAGAAGAGAAAGGAGATATTCACTTATAGATGTATATCGCGTTCTGGGAATGCATCAACATATACAAATTCCCCAAACTGTCCGACAAGAAACAATTTGCATTTCCTCCTCGTTGGCCGAGATTCTTCGCGTTGTCGAAAGCTCGTTTGGCGGAAAGTTTATCGTTTGATAGATTCGCGCGCAGATATCGTGTTTCGATGGAAAAGAGATAGTCTGAAGTCAGAGGGTAATAGTACATAATCTGCTTTTTTTGTCAGCCTTCTGCGTTCCTCTTCCAAACAAGCACCACCCACATCACCGTATAAGCTCAGTTCTGCGCCATCCAAACCCTCTTGCTGGAAGTTCAGTGGACTTCCCTTCTGCCTCAAGTGAAAAGGAAGTCCATGATAGCTCGGCACATCGGCGTATGTTCTCAATGTGCTGGGATGCTGGGTCAGTTGACGCCAGCTCTCTCCCGTTCCTAGATCGATCATTATGAAGCCTGTTCTGCCTTCATTACTCGAATCCACAATGTATGCAATTCCTCCACCAGAAGTCGTGGCGTTTGCTCGCATGTCGAAACGCAAATCGTTCATGCATGAATCGGGGTAGTGGACATTTGGTGGAAGTGTGTATGTTCGCACGATGGAGTCGTTTGAAAGGTTGATTGCCACCAGCTTTGGGCCACCTGGAGCAGCGTACGGCATACTAGGAGCTTGCGACTCGTTTATTGTAGGACGACTGGTATCGAGAACCCAGAGTGTGTCATCGGGTGTGATGTAGAGAGCTTGGACGGAGATAAACGTGTTGGAATCGTTGCTTCCAAACTGGATGCTGTTGAGAACATCATAAAGTCCTCTAGGGGGAGTGTTTGGCGCGAGAGATGGGTATGCTTGTTCTGCTGTTTGATTCACGATTTCTCCGAGCGTGTAAGCGTATGTTCCACGAGTGTAGCATGCGAAGACTCGTCCTTGCTTCGACATGGCGAGTCCGATGGGCCACTGATCATAGTAATAGTGGAATTCTTCGACTGGGGGCCCGTATTTGCCTGTGTAAATTCGTAAATTTCGAGGACCCGTTGTACTGAAAGTGCTATTAAGTGTGGTGATGAAGTTCGTCGAGTTCTGTGCAGTGATCAGGCCGGACAAGCCGGCTGCAACAAAGATGAAGGGAAGCTTCATATTTGAAGCTTAATACGGAGAATAGAACCTTAGGATGATATGAGACGGACACAGAAATATACTTAGCTAAGATAGGAAGCTTTTGCCATTCACGATTTGAGATGATCTCATCATCTTGCAACGACCAGCAGCCACAGCTTCAGTTAGAGCCTCCAGAACGCAGCTATCCCAAAGTGGTGCTTCCATAAGCTTCCTTGCGGCAAACCCGGTCATTGAATAGTGCCGGATGGTAGATGTTTCCATCAATGAAATAGTTAGAGAAGAAGAACTGTGAAGTGATGATGCTGACAGAAGGATTCGGACACTAATTTAGATTGTGGAGAGCCCCTGTCCGGCACCCATTTAGCGACCATCAACCCCTGAACGGGATATTTGACAATCTTATTAAGGGGCCCTCTGAGAACTACGAAAAGTTCTATAAGTGAGATCAGGAGGAAGAAAAAATGGAATTCGAGAGTACATAAGTTGGAAATGGCTAGAAATGATAGAAGCCTGGCATTTCACAACCTAATATTATTCGAGGAAATAGGAGCTTGTCCAGGTTTGAATACAAATACTCACAAAGCATAAAGAAGGTGACTAAATATTAGCATGATTAGAAGGCCATTGGATTTCGAGGTATTTAGAGATGAAGCACACCGCTTCAGAGTGTGGTTTGTGGTTTACCCAATTCTCAAACTGCAACCTCTTCATCTTCATCTTCTTCTTCTTCTTCAGGTCCTTGTCCCCATATATCAACAAACTCGATTTCCACCATTGCAAAATCAATGCTCGGAAACTTGCCAGCTGCGCTCAAATATTTCTGCATGTTCTCAATGCTGTTAAGAGCACCAGCATCATGTACAGGAAGCATTTCCTTCGCAGCGCCCCCAGTACGGATCTCTTTCGGCCACGAAATCGTATTTTTAGTGGCAATGCTGATCCCAAATTGCTTGTATCTGTCGAATTCCCCTTCAGCCGCATGTATCTTATCAGTGTATAGTATGATTTGCTGGGGTCTGAAAAGCTGAGCAACTTGCTTGTAGTGGTGTGTCTCGTAGACGGGAAGAGCAAGATATTTCAGCTGAGCAGCACGTCTTGCCAAGTCCTTCACCATGTATGCGTGGCAGAAATGAAGGGGGTAGATAATATCGCATTCCCAGTTGACATAGATCCAGGCTGGAATTGCAATTTTGAGTGTCGCACAGCCCAATGGAAGCTTGATCTCGACATCAAAGGGGACAGAATAATGCTTTAAGGCGACGGTTCGTGATTCCGAGCAGGTATGAAGAAGGGCAGGAGGTCTAGTGTGGCTGCGGTATGTGCAATATTCAATGTCTTCCAAGACATCTTTGATGTCAGGGCCGAAATCGAGGTCGCCCATATTGGGGTCTTCCATAACTCGATGGATCCAGAGGTCAATATTTCTAGGCTCGAAGCATCCCGTTTTCCAGATCTTGTTCCGCAGTTCCGGGGGGAGCTTTGGGAATGGTGTGAAATAAAGACCCTTATCTTCTTCACAACCTTTCTCTTCGAAATTGGGTGATGAACCACTTTTGTTACTAGAGTCGAGGTTCAGAGACTGCGAGTATGTAGAATCCGCTGCCATGGTTGTTGAATAGGGAAAGGTGAAATTGAGGTAAGACTTCAATGTCTGTCAATTCATCAGCTTTGGAGTTATGCAAAAATAGTTGATGCTCGAGCTTACCAAGCGGTGACTACTCGTCTATTGAATCCACCTTTGAGTAACCTCTTCCAAGTCTATAGTAGTAGAGGCTGTGCTGTAATTCACAGCTTGTACCCTGAAGTAGGTCGGATTTTTGTTCGAGGTTGTTTTTCAAAGGTGGTTGCAGCTGCAATTTAAGGTCTATCACTAAAACTAGCCGATAGACCTTCGCAAGAGAGTGCAGGAGATTTATCTTTGCACAATTACAGCAAGGAAATCCAGTCAAGGGTATAGTGAAAGAACGAGTTAAATTATCAATGATAAAATTCCATTATTCAAGAATATGTACTAGTGACTTGTCGAGTTCCCAATGAAGTATAAAATATATTGAGTGTACCTATGTAAATAGGGCAGCACGAGTATCACCACACAATGAGGCAATTTACTATATTTATATACCATTTCATCAATGCAAAAATCTTTGTGTATTCAGTTTCGTTGTTATACTCTACTTTAAAGTTTGTCATCTTCTTCCTTGTAGTAATTGTCTTTATCTTCCTAAATATCTCCTCTCGTCTTCCTCCTGGATTTCCTTTCCACCATCAATGAATATAGGTTCAACAATGTACATTCACTGGGCAAGCTCAATTAATATTTTTTTTATGGTTTTCATTGTTATGTACTGACCTAAGGTTCAATCATCGAAAGGTTGGTGCATGATTAAGACCTCCATGTTTCTTCAAAGCACTGAACACGATGAGCCATCCAATATCACGAAAAGCTCGATATGAAAATTTTCCTCCCCTAGTATATTATGCCCAGCAATTAATTTGTCTAGGCTAGGAATCTCGTGTCGCACTCCTATACCTCAATAGTAATCATCTTTTTGGCCCAGGCTAAATACGCTCGGAAACCGTGATTGTGAGCTTGATTGTTGGACGCTTCTTAGATGATTTTCTCATCTCTAAAGCGTGTGTTTCTGCATTGACTAGACTCTTTTTGAGACCTCACTTTTATACTTTGAAAATCGAGGGTCTTCTAAGCCTTTAACATCCTGCAAATCGATCCACCGGTACTCCTCGGGCTCTTCCACATTGAATTTGTGAAAACGTCCAGCATAGACAATGATTTCTTCCAGATCTAACGTTTTCAAGAGCTGAGAGTTCCAAAACTTCAACCACGAGATGTTGAAATGGTCAATAGCCAGCCCCTCGTCGCCATATGCTTGGAGTGGAAGAGGTCGCTGGTCATGTGTCCATGCCGAACACAATAGACCGCCAACGGGCAGATGATGTTGCAAGCCCAATTGACATAAACGCGTACCGGAATGCTCATATGTCGAGACACGAGTCCTAGGCCGACTCGTTTCAGCTCATCGAGTTTATTCTATACCAGTAAGTGCCGGAATTCGCTGCGCAATGCTCCACATTGTCGCCAATGCACCGCAACTCAAAGAGTGTTCCGAAGAAGAGCGTTTGCTGGTGATTATGTTCCTCGAGTTGAGTAAACTGGGGAACATTTGAGAAAATAGCAGTTTCAGTTTCAGACTCCCGATCTCCCTCAAGTCTTAGTACATCCAAATTGACTTTGCCTAGCGAGTTTGAGCCATGGTGCTACAAAATCATGATCGCACCCAAGTATATCCCAAATAAATGCCGAATAAAATATGATGGCAGAGCTGAATCCTACCAAAACCCTATCAAAGCTCTGCTTTAGGAAAATGAGGAATCATGATCTTGGTGACGATAGTAAGGCTTCTCGCCGAGGAGCTCTCTTTGTTGCTTGCAATCATATTTGCCTTCACTCCCTGGACAAGTTCCTCCAGTCCCCAAATACGATCATACTTCACAACTGTATCCCTTCCAAAAGTTTTTTCCTTGACAAGCTTGAGACTATCCTCGAAAGAGGCGAAATCGAGTGTGACCCGTGGTCTTGCTTTGTCTCCACGAGCAACAAACTGTCGAATCAGCGGAGACCACGGGCACAGCCATATTTCCTCCAGCTCTGAAAGTTGTGCGAAGTTATAACTCGCTGGAAGGCAATCAATAAGAATTGCAAGATATCTTATTGGTCTTGCTGCGAGCAGCTTCAGAAGATGTGCCCCTGCAAGAGATAAATGACATCGCAAAACCAGTTGATGTAGATAGTTGCAGGCGTGCAACACGCAATTTCAATCTCCTTGGCTGCCTTGTGATAGTTTGGACTAAAATCCAAAGAATAATGCCGTAAACCGATAGCACGAGCTTCTGAGCAGGTGTGTAAAAGGCTTGGGATGTTGTTACAGCTGTAGTACCGGTAACCTTCCCGTCGGTATTCAAGTCCATCAACACCCACCTTGACTGAAACTATCACTTGCTTTGTCCACAAATCGATGTACCGGGGAACGAAACAAACGTCGGTCCAGATTTTATCTCGTAGCTCCCGTGGCAGTCGAGAGAACGGGGTGAACGTGGTGCATCTATCTCTGGTCTGTTGCTGGTTTTGATTGTGGAATAGGCGATCGACACTGTCTATGGAAGTATCGTTCTTCACGGTCGAGTATGTGCTATCGGATTTCGAGGAGTTGGCTCCCATTTTCTTTGGAAGTTGTCGAAAGAGCTGGATGGCGTGTGGTAAAACGATACGGAAGTGAATAGTGCTGCTCTCCTTCTATATTAGCGTCGGGCCTAGTAGCGGTGGAGGTGTTTACACTGGCATTAACTATTTGCAAAAATTACTTACAGCAGGAATCAGTCCCTTTGAATATCACGAATATCTGGTCTGCAAACGCTTATGCAACTGTTGAGGTACAGACAGAAGAGTCGTAAATAGAATTGGCGTTGTAATCTGAGTGGGTATGGCGGAGTTGATGAAGAGTGGGAGAAGATACTAGGACCAGGAGTTTGATATTCAGAGTCCATTGAAAAGCAAACATGGAAAATTAAATCACATGGTAAGGGTATTCGACTTGATCCAGCTATGTGATTCCCATTTAATCTATTTGCTAAAAGGGAAGCACATATTGAGGGTCGCAGCCAGCTTGTCGTCCTTCCGTACAGAACATTCAAAGCTTGACCTGAGGTCTTCAAAAAGGCTATTCATAGCAGGTGACCCGCCAATATTCGCCATAGCAACCACACAAGCGAGTATGTTAGAGAAGGTATGCTTCATACAACTCAGATAGCCCAGCTGTCAAGCAGTTTCAGCAGTTTCAGCAGTTTGAAACTGAACTGCAACTGCCTTGGACTCTTTGAAAAGTTACGTTATGTAATAGACACGGCTTCGTCCCACTCCTTGTCGAGTCAAAACCAGATCTAGTACAGAACGATGTGACACTCTCACCCTTCCTAGGTCCGAGGAACTCGACGCTGAATGGTTTTTCAATAAGAAGCGTGGAATACGTTTCCTTGCCGACTCGAACTGGGCCGGTTCTGGATAGAGCCAGATATTCTCAACCAACTTGTGCGGCCATCTCCACAGAATATCATCGACAGTACAAGCGAGGTACTTGAAAGGTTTTTGGTGTAAGTCTCTCAGGATCTCGTCGTTGGTGCCACTGTATAGTTGGTAAAGGTCCAGAGGGCAAATGACATCGACATCCCAGTTGACATATACTCTTGGGGTAGTTTTGACTTACTAGGCTTGAGTCGTAATGCAAAGAAGGGAGCAAGAGTCGGAGAAAGGAACGGTGAGACAATGGAGGTGACAAGGTGAGTTGATGTTGTGCAATAGGAAGGCTGCTTCCGGATTAGTCTCGAATATGGATGTGATATATCGACGGCGGTACTTACCTCTCCAGATATTTGTTAATAATCAAAGCCTCAAAGAGCTGATCAAAGAATCGTGTATCAAGGAGGTGCAGTTGTTGGGTCTCAGGCCCATTGCTGGTGGTTGATGAAGTCGAAGATCTGGGACTAAGACAAGCTTATTTATCACTTCCATAACCGGAAATAAATGTAGGAAATCCGCCGATACATAATTGATAAATTTCACACAAGGCTCGACAGCAACTGTCCTATTGGGGACTTCTCAAAACGACTTTCAATCGAGGGCAAGGTATGCAGAATTGGAGAATCGAAGCACTCCCAAGATCAACGTATATATTGCCCAGCTGCCGTAACTCATAAGTGTTCCGCTATCACACTTGCTCATCACAAGTCCAAGCCGCAATGTAAACCCAAACGAATACCAAACTCAAACAGCCGTAACATAGCAATCGCAAGCATAAAACAGACAGCCACACCGCCTCTAACGTGAAAAACAGTCTGACCACCCACGCAAAAAAGGACAAACAGCCACCCACCTCTACTCTACCCAAGAGCTGCAAATTTCAAAAGGCCGCCTCCATTCCCAAATCCAGATCATCACTTCTCAAGCAGAAATCCCAATTTCCCAATGTCGCCGCTACCGCCCCATCGAGCGCTCCTCTGCGGCTTGGCTTCCACACCCGCGAAGCCCGCTACCCACTCCACAGCAGGAGCAATGACTTTCTCGTGCACCTCTCCTCCAATGTCCTCCCAGATATCGAACGCGTGCCCGGCCTCGAACAGGATCATCGTCTGGCGGTGCGAGCCGGTGATACCGAGAGCGGAGTGGAATTTGACGGCGTGAGAGAGCTCGAAGACGTCGTCGTTTGCGCCCATGATCTGGTAGGTTGGAGGGTATTTGTACTTCTTGCTGAGTTCCAGGGGACCTGTCAGGTGTGTTAGGAGAATTGGACGGAGAGGTTTCGAGAAGAGGAGTTGGGGAGGGCCGCACTAATTTCGTCAATCTCTTCCTTGGTTACTGAACCCCGCTCCGGGAGCCTCAGCTTGCCGTCCTCACCACGGATGAGTCCTCGAAGCAAGTACTCGCGGATGAGAGCTTTGCGGAAGATTGTCAGAACCATTCCTGTTCTAGGACGTTTGTAATCTTCCGGCTTCTGGACAACTGGGAACTCGGTTGGTGGCTGGTCAAAGTATGTTCCAGCAGCCAGGAACTCGGATGTACAAGGTGGCAGGATGAGTTTCGACAGGCGGTCGCTGTGAAGAGACGGAAGACCGTTCATGTTTGTAGGCCCATACAGAGACAAGATCGCGGTAGGTTGTACGGTCCAAAGCTTCGGCTAGCCATGGAACTTAGCAGCTGTGGCGGAGCGAGATTGATCCGAGACTCACGGTCAAGAGGGCAAGATGGGCTCCAGCTGAAGCTCCAACCACAATGATCTTATCGTCCTGAATTCCAGAAAAGTGCTCTTTGACCTCCCGTGCCAAGTTCTTCCTCAGCCAACCCTCCACATCACGAATATCTTCCATCTGTCCTTCAAGCTTTGTCTCCGGAAGGAGTCGATAATCCATGGAAGTCACTATGAACCCCAAGGACAGGAAATGGTAAAAGAGCGGTCGGGAGTAGTCGGTCCTGTTCCCACCACTCCACCCTCCCCCATGGATGAACAGCATGATGGGAGGATCGACATCAGCCTCGGTGGGCACATAGATGTCAATGGGAATGGTGATCTTGTCTATCGTCTTGTAGATGCATGTTTTGGTGATCGGGAGGGCAGGAGGATGAGGCGGAATACTGAAGGCTTTCATCTCTGCAGGCTATAAGTATGGCGCAGGGTCATGGCAGTATTCATTCCCAGAACGTCGAGGAGCGCAAAGAGGCGCCGGACTTGACAGAGACAAGCGGGGAGGGGTATACTTTAGTACATGATATCTCTCCGGCTTGGGTCCACCTAAACATGGAGCTGGATCACTGACCGCGTGTCATTGGGTATTTGCATAAGTGGGGGCAACAATAGCAAGCTGTGTGGACAGCGTTCATAGGTAGGTTCCCACGTGCTCGGTAGCAACCTGCGCTGGGCTTGCAGTAGCCTGTGGGCTCGAACACAGTTTTTAGGCCGATGGCACCTCCTGGCTCCTGCACTTGCAGCACTTAATCTTCCCGGCTTTTACGTACAACAGGGAGGGCGAGATAACTTGGAACAACGGCATTCACAACTCGCGATTGGTTCCGGAATTGCCTTGTATAACACTGCAATTCCCGCCCCTTGTTTCCTTATTCCGATCTCAGAAGATTAATCCAAAAACCGGGTCGACCTCTCATATTGCGCCACCACCTAGCCTTTTCTTTTTCCACAATGACGTTCTTATTCGCCGACGTTAAAAGGCGTCAGCCTCCATATTCAAGGGTTTGTTCTTTTGTCAGCCATAGAGGTTATAGTCTCCGTGACGTTGGTGGTAGATAGTCGGACGTGTCTTCACCGCTGTCGCGTTGAGCTGAAGCAGCCTTGTATGCACTTTCTTTTGCGGCCGCTGATTAACGTCCTCAAGCTAGGATGTCCCTGGGACCCTGCTCGAAGTGCCGTCGCCCAACATGCCGACTTGACAGCTGCAAGGGGAGACATGCAAAAAATCAGGAGCAGAGAAGCACAGCATCGAGAGTAAGATCTGTTGCAGCATCGATACCCGACGAAACGTCCTTGAAAAAAGTGACGTGGCATGGGTATCCTGAAAATGGTGTGCCAGAGACCGTCACAACTGCTGCCGCTGTTCTTATTCCGACCAACAGCCGCCTTGTGAGGCAAGTAAAGAGACGAACCAAAGCATTTCACCGCTCTTCAACTCGCCGATAGGACACCACTTGTGATGAAAAATGCCTCACGCTCCCAAGACCTTCGGACAACTTCCAAGGACCTTCAGCTTCATCATTCGATTCGATCCCCGTCTGCGCCTGCGCAACTCGGTCGAGATACCTGCTAGTCTTTCCTCGCTCGCGCCTCGCTGCCTCTTGTATATCGCATGCCAATGAACCGGAACAGAGCTCGTACAATTCGTCTTGCTATGAATAGGCCCTGGCCCGCACTTCAGGTCCCTCGACACTATTTGCAGTTACAAAATCCACTTGGAGCGAGACTAACCACACTGGCAAAGGGGGTGCAACACGTTAAACGCGCGGTACTTCGAGGCTTCCAAACAACTCCAAGCAATTTCAAGCTCAGGCCCTAGCGTGACCGACGCTCGTATTCCGACCGGAACTGCCGTGGAACAGCCACTGGAGGCTCATACGTGTCTTGTATTCGAATGCGGCCCAAATCTGTCGTGCTCTCCGAGGCTGCTTCAGTATCCCGAGCTTTGCAAGGGAAGAGAATAGTTCTGAACTGATGTGTGTTGTTGATGAAGTGATGTCAAGCTGAAAGTCAAATTGCCTTCCCGCCAGATGCCGATTTTCGGAAGCGACGCGCTAAGCCGAATTCGGATCATTCAGCTTTCCCGAGTCAGGACCGAAGTTCTAGACCAAATGCTCAGCTTGACATGCTATATCTTCACAGCTTGGGGGCAAGATAGCTACTCAACCTTTGCATGTGATTCAGTTCTTGATGAAGACGTGATATACAGCAATGAGCCAGCACCATGACAATGCACCATGAGAAACGGACTTATCTCGCAGGTTATTCCGGTTGTTCAAAAACTTATTTGTGGCATGCTAATGGAGGTATGAGCTTGTAAAATGGTCCAACTTACTGTTTTAACCTTGCTGGATGAACACAATGAACTCGTATATGCAGATGAACTCATTGAATGCATTCATGCTCTAACTAAAGAGACCCAAAACTCGATGCATGCTCCTCTCAACTCCATACTATGCCATGCCATGTTTACCCTATCAAGGACAACCCAAATTCAAAGCCAACCCACTTTCGAATTATACCCAACTTATCTCCTCTTCCCAGCAGCAGGACCACTGGGTAAGCCTGTCGGTCTTGGACGTCCTCCCCCTCCACCATAGCCCCCAGTGAACTCAGACTCGTTGGTTGCCCAAGGAGCTGTAGCAGCAACAAACGGTCTATCGCTCCCACCCCCACTTCCACCACTGTATCCATTTCCTGTCGGCATGAACCTATCTTCATAATTGCTGGTACTTACAGCTCCTGACGAGCCATAACTATTTCCCCTCTGCGTTGGTGGAGGTTCCGGCGCGGAGTTAGCAGGCGATGCTGTCCTTCCTCTGTTGAAATTCCCCTTCAGCCTATCCTTCGCAGATATGCCCGCTGAGCTGCCAGGCGGAGTCTGGGCATCACCTCTGCCATAACTCCCAGCGCTCTGCTGATAACTGCCCGCCCTCGCACTGGGCAACGGCCTAGGCTGGACCTGCGGTTCCTGTGGTGGCGCCTGTCTCGAAAACGGGTTCTGTCTCGGTCCACCAGCCGTAGCACCTAATCGTGGTCCTCGTCCCTGCCTCAAGCTGCTCGGATCCTGTTGCTGCTGCACCGGCTGCGAATCCCAGAGACTGCTCAGAGCACCACCCCCTCCTGACCCTCCTGGTTGGTTCTGTAGTCCTCCATAGCGTGCGCCGACATTTGATTGTGCGTACACTGGGGCGACGACGGCGGGTGGCGGGGCTTTTGGGTCGGGAGGCAGCCAGGCGGGGAATGGACGGCCTTTCTCGCTGTAGTAGGCGCGCAGCACGCGGCAGATGTGGGTGTCGTCTTCGGTGTCGCCGTCGTTCTCCGAGGGGAGGAGGTTCTGGCGGATGGAGGCGACGCGGGAGGTGGTGGTTGTGAGGAGGGAGGAGAAGTAGGAGGTCATTGTGGGGTTTGAGCTCCCTGCGCAGCTGAGGTTCGCGCGGGATCGCTGCAGAGAGCGTTGATTTATTCAATTGCGGCGAAGAGCAAGATAGAGCGACGGTATTCGGGTAGACTCAAGGTGTTGCAATTGTGAAGTGTGAGGTAGACAGTATTTTCATGCGTTTGTTGAAGTGGTTGAAACATGTTTCGCGACCAAAGGTCAAAGGTCCGACCCCGCCACCAAAGAATTGAGGGGCGGACCCGCCATTCATACTTAATCACAACCACAACACAACATAGATATGAATGCTAGGAAAAGGTCGGTATGATCTTGACAGTACTCTGGCATTGCTTAAAATCGGTATCAATTTCTAGAAACGCTACAGATGAAATGCTCAGATGCAACTCTTTGCAGTATTCCCCACGTGGACCACATTCCAAACGCCATGCATGAAATACCCAGCTCAGGCCAACGCAAGCTCCCGTTGTGGAGCCTCGACTTCTTCCTCATACTCGATCTCCATCCGCGGGAATTTCTTTTTCGGCTTAGCTTTCGATGCTGGGCCCTTCTTCCTCTTCGCACCAGCCCTATCGTCGTCCTCGCTACTGTCCTCCTCACTATCTCCCTCATCCTCGTCGCCATTCTCTGCATCTTCCTCGCTGCCGAGCCAATCCTCGAGGTCACCTAGATCTTCTTCGTCTTCTCCCAGATCGCTGACATACTCCACATCACCAACACCCTCTTCGTCCTCGAACTCTTCCTCATTCTCTTCCTCGAGCTCCTCTTCCTCAATACCTTCATCCAAGTCCTCATCTCTAGTGCCCTCACCACCTCTCTCAAGACCCTTCAACACCTTCTTCCAAATTGCCTCACTGACATTAAGCGGCTGGTCACCATACGCACCACTCCTCAATCTCTCAATTAGCTCCCTCTCAATAGCCCTCTCGACCTTCGCGGCAGCCTCCGCCTTCCGCTCCCTTGTCTCCTCTCTCCTCCTGACCTTCGGCGCCAACTTCGGTACAAGTTTCTCTCCTAATCTCTCATCCTCCTTCGCCAATCTCCGCATCCTAATCCCAACCTGCGTCAGTCTCGTCAATCTTTGCTTGCACTTGTGAACCAAAAATTTCGGCCAGTAGATCAATCGCTCGTCAACCTGCTCGAGGGCCTTTGCGTAGTTTTGTGACAGCTTAATGCGTTCCCAGAGCTTGGAGGGCATGTGTGCGCGCTCGATGGTCTTCATGTAGAGATAGAGGGTGCCAGAGCCTGGGTGCGCGCGGACGGTTGCATAGCGGGAGTTGGCGAGAGGACATGATTGACGGTTGCAAAGACCGGTGACATTGTATTCGTTGCGGCAGAAGTTCTTCTCTTTTGTGGTTCTGTGCAAATTAGATTATTGCTGCTGGGGCTGGTGGAGGGAACTTACTTGAGCTTGAAAGAGCAGAATTGCTGGTTGATGACCTGCCAGACGATCTCGTCTGAAGACATGGCGATTGATTCGATGAGCCAATACTGGACTGTGCGAAGAGTGTGATATGTGACCCCGATCGCAGCGGTCGAATTTGTTGTCTCTCCCGCACTTAAGATTTCCGAACTTTCGAACTTTTCCTTTGACCCGGCAGAATTTCCAGGCGGTGAATGGGCACGTGATCTTTTTTCTCCCATACCTCCCTCTATCTTTCTCTTCCCGACCACAATCTGTCAAATGAAGCACCATTGCTGTGCAGCCTCCCAGCAACATCCTTGCCCTTACTGGCGTCCACATTTTCAATTTAGTTTTCGTAGCTTTCGTTGTTGAGCCTACAAGGCTTATTATTGATTGCTGGAGGAAAACTGCAACGTTCTCTCCTATGCAACTTTGTTCAACTGAAGCTCCCAATCGTCCCAGCCAGGTCTAGAATATCCACCACTCACCAGAGCATGAAGATTATGCTTCCTCCTGTATACCTCATTTGACCGCGCCATGGAAGGCCTCGAAGTCCAGGGTCCGCAGAGATGTAACGATTGCACCACATCTCGAAGCAACAAACGAATATGCGGTTCAGATCAGTACATTGATGTCTCCTCACCTCTCTTCATTCTTAATGGGATTCCCTTCTACTTGGGATTACTCCAGGGACCGCGAGAGAACCAAAACCAGGTCGGCAAGCCTCAGTCCCCCTCTTCAATATCTTTTCAAGTAATCTTTATGCAAGGAAGTTCTCGTGCAAAGCTATGTAGACCTTCTTTTCTTACATCAAGTATTATGCGGGGCACTAGAATATATCTTTATTTTATCGAAGTTTACGCTGCTGCTATCAACTTCGCGCTACATTACACCATCAAACGATCCCGTAACTCTGTATAGTCCTCAGGTCCATGAGGTAGCTCGTTTGGGACTAGCAAGCTCTTCTTTCACTGAGAATTAGTCTGTAAAAAGCACTGCAAGTAATGCATGGTAAGATTACACTAGATTGTTTTGTTTTCACTACAGGTAATGATGGGCTGGTAATAGTATTAAGCCAAGCATGTTTCGGTCACCGTTGAAGAACGTGTAGATTACATGTCATTTAGAATAATGAAACCACGCCATGGCTAGCTAAAATCCTCTGCTTATGGTAGACCTGAGGGTTTCGCTAATTTCGTTAAAGTGTTTGCATTGTTACATACTCCTATAGTAGCTGGTGGGGTTCCTAAGGATTGCCCAAGTCTGAATTGTCTCATGATGCATATCCAATGCTCCGCTGCTAAGCTTTCCTTTCGCTCGTTGTCTGATGAAAGAGTGGTGTTCTGTTTCTGTGAGTTCATTGTTTGCCAGAACTTTGCTTGCTCCACCCTGTCCAGCCTTGCCACATTTCTTAGCCAGCGTGCTAAACCCAAGCCGCTCCTTCGACTGCCACTCCCGACCGCCTCTTGATGATCATGCACGAGGGTGTGAAAACCGGTGGATTCCATCCAACTGGAATTTTTCCAAAATTTGCCTGACCTTCGTTGGTCTGGCGCACTCCACAAAAAAAAAACTGGTATGACTCTTCTCAGGTATGAAAATCTTAAATGCCTCTCTTGAGTAGAGTCGTCCTGCTCTACCTCCACTTTCTCAACAACCTGAACCAGTTCTAACGATATTGGGTCGTTAATTCCGAATCTTCGATCTAACTCTGGAACTTCATGATAGAGCAGGACTTCCTCCAAGGCAGTTAAGGGTGAGAATAAGATATTTCCGATCTCAGCTCTTTTCGTAGACAAAGCAAGGCGTCGAATCTTTGGAGACGTTCTGAAGTATTCAAGGAAAAAGACGAATTGGTCGTGAATTCTCAATCTAAATTCTTCAATGTTCTTAATTGGCATTGGGTAAATGATGTCGTACTCTAAATGGACATAAACCCGAGGCGGAATCGAAATTTCGACATCAACTTGTCTAATCATGGTAGCCGTCTTGGCTTCGAAGGAGAGCTCGTAATACTGAAGGCCAATTGAGCGAGCTTCCTTCGATGCATGTAGGATGGGAGGTTGGGAGTGGCTCTTGAACATCTAGATTTTCTGACGAAAAGGCCTTACACACGCATCGCTGAACCCAGTATCGCCAACTGGAACGCACCATACATCAACCACTCGACTAAAAAGCAAGCCTTCTTCCCGATTTTGTTGCGCAGCTCTGACGGGAGCTTTGGAAAGAGTGTGAAGGCATCACCTTGCTCTCCAGCATCTTCGTTGTTGAGAATCTCCTCGATTGAGTCCGTAGATGTATCGAGAGACGTTCCAGGCTCAGCATTATTGGTAGCAATGACAGTATCGGCGGTATTGTTGCGAGAAATATCGAGACTTTTGAGGCTCGAATCGATGAATTTGAGCGCCATTGCTCGAAGTTCTGGGGGTAATTCGAAGATGACGGTTGGAGGTTGGTGATTTCCGCTCAATGGCTGCTCTGAATTAGAATCAGCTATCATATTCAGCCGACTCTTCGAGGAAGAGCACAAAGACTCACGAGGCTGACCAAGAGCAATTGTAGTGGCCTCTGGATATGTTGCGTTGAGGTGTTGAAAGGTGTTGAAGAGGTGTTGAAGTTGTGGCCAAGCTAGCGAGAAATCTACGGCTTGCACCTAGAAATTCACTTCAATTGATAGACCATGGGACTTCAATGCTCTTGGAATTCAAGAATCAAAGGTGATAATCAAATAGCTATCGCAGCTGGATACCCGAAACCCGAAGCCCCCCAATATACAAACTCAAGAGAATTTGGAAGCCAGGGTCAAGCTATTCATCGAACATACGGGAACGGGAAGGTGAGAGGAGGAGAAATATTTGGTCAAAGCAGTTTAAAAATCTCCAATCACGAGGAAATACAGTGGATATGTGTTATGTACCGATTCCCCTCGATGTGCGACTTTACATTATTATTTTATCATTGCTCACAGCTTCCGCAAATGGAAAGAAGCACTGCATAACGCATGCCCCGTTCATAATTTCCATGGCTGCAAGACGGTCCTTGAGTATCTTCTCATATTGATCTTTCTCCTCTCGCGCAAGAGGAATATAATTTTCGTAAACATGATGCTGTGGCAATACATCTACTCAAGTCTTTCTTGCCACAATGAGTACAAACTTCAACACGGGATCCCAATCCTCTGCCGGCTCAGCACCTCCCGCCTTCCCAATACCATTTGTGGATCGATGAATCCTCTTAGCATCCTCCCAAAGCGCGTTGAAGACGACGAATTTGATGTTTAGTCTATGGTCCATATCTGCCTCGCCCAACTTTTTTTCCATGTCCTCACCGAGACTGAGATTGATGATATCCAGCTCTACCGGCGTGTGACTGTGGAACCGTTGAGAAATCGCATCGAAGCCACAGTGGACAATAACCTCTTGACAGGTAGAGTTTGAATTGGCAGCAAACTGGGACCCCCAAAGCGGGGAATCTTTGTTGTCAATATCAAAAGCCATACTGCTAGCGCCTTTACCCTGCAGCTCGTCATGAATGATGTTACTCATAAAGTACCCAGCCCTATTATCATCTAGGTTATCGTTAAAGGTCTTCATGGGGAAGATGGTGTCACAATCCCAATTGACCCATATCTTTGGGGGGCTTGTGATCTGGACACTGGCGGTGCCAATAGCTCCTGTAAAGGCGCTTCCAAAGGAAAGAATGTAATGTTCCAATCCGATAGTTCGCGCTTCGCGAGAAGTGTGCAAGATTGCTGGAGTACCGTGGGGATCGGTTTTGTAGAAGTAAGTTCCCGTGTCGAAAAAGTGAGTTATAAATTCCCGGCATTCTTTGCCTCCAATGGGTGTAGCCCAAATATCAACAATTCGTGAGACACAGCATGCCTCCTTCCAGAGCTTTTGACGGAGTTCGGGAGCAAGTCTTGGGAAGGGCGTGACGACCTGAAGGCTTATGAATTAGCACTGCATCACTTAGATAAAGACGAGACTTAAATGTCGGAATATTGGACTGAAGCTGGTTGATAATGAAAGCTAAGGAGTACACGTACTAAACCGTTACTCATTTCAGTCTCAGTGCTGGTATCATATAGATTGTATGTCTCGGAGAGATGATCTCTAGAACCCTCGTCCTCAAGATTTCGTTCATCAGAGTGATAGCTATCATTCTTGGTGGGAGAGTAGGAGCTGGATGATTCGGAAGCCATTGTGAGTGGATAGTGTACTTGGCGCGAACGTGAAGGTGAACCCGGATTCTGAACCTCCCTGTGTGGTTTCTACTTTGCACTATTGTGTCGTTAGGCAGCAAACCAGTGCAAACAGTACTTGCAAGTCTATGCTAGCTAGCGATTTGCGCTGAGAAGAGATTTTGGGCATGTGAGTACCCTTTGTATGTCTTGGTTTAGGTGAACGGAGGTCGTTGAAGGATCTTTGCCGAATATGGGGGTTGCTGCGTTGGTAAATAGTAGAGCAAGGGATTTTATGCAGAATATGATTCGTCGTGCCTAAGTGGCGAGGAATTCTTTTTCTGCTATTGCCCCTCAAGTAAATGGTGAATACCTCAATATCATTGCTCGTTGGCGTGAGGCGATGTGGGATGGACACGTAAACTGCTCGTGAGTAGCGGGTGTTTAACTGTGGCAACTTGAATCAAGGTGAGAAATGATTTTGAGCTGCATCTTTGCTACAGGGGGTTGAAATGTAAGATCGTGCAAGGCTGTTCTAGATTACATCTTCACGCAAACACAATATTCCGGATTGCCGGGGTCAAACATGTCCGCAATATAGAACTACTCCGTAAAGTATCCCTCTTTGACCGCTCACAAGATAGCAATAGCCACTTCGATGCCGCCAAATTACTCTAGAGAGTCTCATACTCGACCGTTAATCTCTTGTTCTATTTTCCAGGTGCTTAGAATCCTGTTACGGGCTGCTTCTCAATATCGTAGACCTCCACCTCAACGACCATGATGCTTGGCTCACCATTGAGAGGGCGAGTAAGTGTATTCACACCAGTCTTCTTCTTTCTTAGAGCTTCTCGAATGGCTACCTTGAGATCTCGCGCAGCATCTTCCAAGTATGGCCGTATGTCGTTCTCCTTATTCTAAAGCCGCGAATGAGAATGACACCGGGGCGCTACGGTCAAGAAGGGAGTCAAGGTGGATAAGGTCGTCTTTGTAGAGGAAGATCTCTCGTATACCCACACATCCTGTCTGGTGGAAGTCAATCCAATCTTTTCTCGGAGAATCAATGGCAATACGCTGCATCCTTGGAAAGTTGCTGGTGAAGTCATCATGGACTGCGTCCAACAGCAGATAACCCAATAAATCTGACTCCTCGATTAATGGCACCCGCATTGGGAGAACGACATCAAATTCCCAATTGACATAAATCCTTGCCGGACTGGCCGCTTTGATCTTGATGCATTTAAC
Source organism: Hyaloscypha variabilis F (assembly GCA_002865655.1). Taxonomy (NCBI): domain Eukaryota; kingdom Fungi; phylum Ascomycota; class Leotiomycetes; order Helotiales; family Hyaloscyphaceae; genus Hyaloscypha; species Hyaloscypha variabilis. The sequence continues at coordinate 819,290 of KZ613942.1, read as the reverse complement.
GTATGACTTCGATTCCGTTCCAAACAAAAGGCAATAATTCTCGAGACCAACCGACCGCGACTCTCTGGAAGTGTGTAGAACTGCCGGATGTTTGCAGTGGCTCATGTAAGAGAATGGCACTGTTCCGTACGCCTTTTTGAAGAATGCTGTAGTCCCAGCCACATCCAATGGGACTGCCCAGATGTCAAGAACGCGCTCCACCGAGCAAGCTTCCTTCCATATCATACGTCGGATCTCCAGCGGCACCTTTGGGAAGCACGTGAAGACGTGCGTGTCCTCAACTTTGGACTCCGTACTGACTGCAAGTTTGACTTCGGATGCTATTATCCGTTTAGAATCAATTTCGGATGCATTTTTGACTTCAGACCGGGCGCGGGGCGCAATGTTGACTTCAAAACCAGCGTTGGTGGCGTCGGTGGCAGGTGCAAGAAACGCTTCAGAAGTCGACGAACTTGAAGAGGGGGTGCTCTTAGATCCGAGGTCGGTTTCCATGGCTTCGATTGTGTTCGTGGTGGGGATTGAAGGTAAGGTAGACAAGCTTGTTCGACTGGGCTTTTCTAGTTAGCTGATGGAGGTCGGTAGGCGTGGAAGGAGGCTTTACCTCGTCGTCCAAATCAGAAATTTCGCTGAACTAGCATTGTTTGAGCCTCATCAAGGTTGTGAGAGGAAGATGAGGTGGTTGAAGAAAGATCTGGGGTTCTCCCTTTGAGGAAAGTGCAGAGGCGAGGGCAGGGCTCAAGTCGCTTCGCCTTCGCAGGCAGAAGAAATCCACTTCTATCTTCAAGTGCAGAAAGAGGGGCTTCTATAGGATACATTGGAACACAAGATGACTTCTTAGAAAAGCACGATCAATTTAATTAGTTATATTTGGTAGCAGTTATGCGCCACGCAGCTTGCCTGATACGTATCGCCAGCTATGTGCCAGTTTTGCGTCGAACATTCCTGAAAGACGGCATAGTACTATCACAAGTCGATGTCCAGGCCGCTAATAAATCCCTTTGTATCACCTTCCGAGCACTTGAATAAAACCCTCCCAAGTTGTCTCAAGCCGTTTCTCAAGCCGTGTACACGGCCAGACGCATGAGCTTGACATTTGGGGGACTCTTTCCCTTCAGGTGCTCAAACTCATTCTTCGACTCTCTGAGTTGATAGTCCGCAAGACACACTCTCTCGCTCTTCTAAGTCGTTCCACTTGCTCAACAGCGAACCTGCTCTTCCCCACCGAATTGCCAAACTCTTCAAGCGCGAGATGGTATTTAGTTTGGCTCTTGTAAACGAAACCATTTGGATGATCGAAGATCAGAATCTCATCAAATTGGTAATCACGGCTTGTCAAGGCTAATATCCAATTCCAACCCGACTGTTCGACAGACAACGCGATTCTCTTCATTCGGCAACCCCATGCAAGATTACCCTTTGTCAATCCTGTTACATAAGCTTTAATACGTTGTTTCAAATTCTATTATCACTATTATGCCATTTTCCAACCAGGACGAAAAGGGCGACCGGGCAGAGCATCGTCAGATATGCGTTGCCGTCTGGATCGATAATACCGGTCCCTCGGGGAGTCCGAGTCCCGAATGGGTGCGCGCACATGGAGACGATGAACCTAACTGCACTCAACTATTCGGATACCGTTGTCCCGATCAGTCAGCTGGGCGTCAGCGCCACCTAGGCGGAGTGGATTGTCGAGGCTCCCGCGAAGCTTGTGGATGATGGTGTAACGTCAATCTAGATACCGCTGATTCAGTTTGCGAACTTTAAGATTACTGCGGCGTTCTGTGCTCGCAGAGATGATAATATGGCGATGGGGTAGTCCGATAAAGATGATAAGAGGGTAACTTGGGTGATCAAAGCTAGTGGGGGTTTGTCGCTGTGTGGGCCGTACGCGCCGTGGCAGATGCGGTTTGTGTGGCTGAATAGACAGTAGTTTTATAGATGGCTATTTCGACGTAGTGGCTGAGAATCTCTTGCAGCTTTATGGTATTCTAGATTAAAGCCGCCCCGAGCGCGATAGGACGCCTTCGGATTTGGACGTCTTTTAAAACAGCAAAAAGTGATTCACGCGCATTGCTACAAGGGACGTTTGAGCCAAGATTGCAGATTCTGCTTTGATTTGCGGGGAACTTCCGATGTTCCTCAGCCGCACTTCAGTGATACCAATAGCTATAGGCTCATCCCCGGCGCTAAAGCAACTGCCTTCGCATGATGCACAAATAGAAGACTAGGGGTCGCCAGATTCTTCATTAACTTCCATCTAGAACACTTCAAAGTGACAACGCCTCTCGTTCTTTTTGTATTACTTGACTGCTGTAAGCTTTGTCTTGATCACATTACAACACTTGAATAAAAGCCGTGATGCCTCTAAGAGGCATCAGACCAGACGGCACTGGTCACCAGCGCTATCACTTTCCATCACCGGGAGAACCATCAGATGCTGGTTTGTTTCCATGGATTCGGAGCAATTACGACGCCTCAGAAGAGGATCCGTTGTGCTCTACGTGCCGTCAGCTTGATCTTCGATATTTATCCTCACAGCGTATTAGAATCTCAAATTCCATCGTTCTTGGGACGGTCGACGAGATCCGAACACGAGACTGTGCCTTTTGCCACCGCTTCCTGAACAGAGTTTTCTTCTCCAGTCCCTATGCTGAGGCCATGGAGATATCTGGCAATGATGTTGTCGAATTAGAACATCGGGAACAGCACGGGAGCGGAAACGGCTGGCAGGGAGTAGCCAACGAAGAAACGTCGACGCGCTTTATCTCACAGATGACAATTTCCCAAAATATCAGGACACCCGAGAACCCACTCATGATCTCAGCGGCTGAATTCTCCCCAGTGACAACACTTTTGGATGGGCCTTATAATGTCGGCCCTGCACTTTCGCTCAGAACTGTCCCAGAGCAATTCGAGACAGCTACTCTTCAAGCATGGCTACAAGACTGCAGCCACGAAAGCTCAACAATCGATCACACCTTGTTCTCAGGGTTCAGGTGCATCGATCTCCTCGAAGAATGTCTCGCTGATGTCGAGGTTAGCGTTTCATTCGTAGCACTCAGCTATGTGTGGGGTCAAATCGCCCAATCCATCAGGCTCCTAGGCGGCAATATCGCGCAGCTGAAGGAGAAAAATGCCATCTCATCGACAGATACAAGATTCCCGAAAACAATCAGGGATGCTATGACACTATGTAAAGATCTCGGGATTCGTTATCTCTGGGTAGATGCGTTGTGTATCATCCAGGATTCACCAGACAAAATGCACCAAATCAAATGGCTACATGTCATTTATCAACGTGCGCTCTTCACCATCGTTGCGGCTCATGGAGAGAGCGCAGAGGCCGGGCTACCTGGTATCGGGCCTGGTTCCCGGCCCGGGCATCAGCATGTATCAAATATCCAAGGCCTGAGACTCGCCCAGATATCTCTCGATCTCGATATCGCTCTCTTGTCTTCCTACTGGCGTACAAGAGCATGGACTTTCCAGGAGTACCTCCTTTCTCCCCGAAAACTGATTTTTACACAACATCGAATTTATTTCGCTTGCTCTTATGGCGTTCGCACCGAAGACCTTCGAGCTCCAGAGCATTCATCCTCGGCCGAATATTCCAGAAAACTGGACCAGTGCGGACTCGAATTCGACTTGAATGGTGTGCTCAATTGGACTATCTACGCCAAACTGGTTGCAGCTTACACAACAAAAAATATATCCTACAACTTAGACATTATTCCAGCTTTCACAGCTCTCACATCAACATTGAGCAGGGAAGTTTTCGGCTCCTCCCCTTTTCTGTTCGGTTTGCCGCTGTGCATGCTAAATGCTGGCCTGCTGTGGAGACGCTGTATTGGTTGCAGAGAGTGCAAGAACCCTGAGGAAGGTCTCACGATTCGAGGTGAATCTGAAGGTGTTCCGTCGGATCAACGCTTGCCCAGTTGGAGCTGGGCTGGATGGATAGGGCACGTTCACTTTTCCGACTGGATCCTACAGAATGCGAACCCCTCGACCACAATTATTCCTCGTGTAACCTGGCTGAACGCTTCCGGGACAGATCCTCGAGTCATACCGGCTGAGATCACTGGAAAGCCAGACGAGACCTGGCCTGGATGGACTTCTTGGTCTGAAAAGGGGATCAGTGGTGGTAGTGGCAATATTGCGAAAGCCTACTTTCAACAGGACCGCAACCCGAATCGACTGTTCTGCCATCCCGTAGAAAGTGTGCCTACCCAACCACCAATTCCCATGGATCTAGAGTCCGGCGTTCTGACGTTCATTACCGAAGTGGCAGAATTTGTGGTCTACAAGAGATTCTACCAGGGACCTGGGAAACGCCGCGAAAGGGAGCCATTCGCTGACCACATCGGCCCTGCACACGGCAATCCTCTCGTGATCCTCAACCCAAGAGATAACTCACACATTGGACTTCTATACGATGATATCGATATCCACAAAATAGCCCCCTCTGAAAATTCGCTTGTCCGTTGCAGCTTCATCAAGATGTCGCAGACGACGATGTGCTTCAACCAAGAGCAAGATCCGGCGTGGAATCCCCAGACCAAACAATACGACGGTGTACCAGGTGGCCCGTCTGTAAATCCGGATGCAAAGGCAGACACTAGGAGGTACTTCGATTACGAGAAATGGGAGTGGAATGTGCCTTGGGGATTGTACAACGTGCTGTTGGTTAGGTTTGATCGTGGGATTGCGTACAGGTTAGGTGTTGGGAAGATTTGTGCGAAGGCGTTTGATGAAGCCAGCCCAGAAAGAAAGATGATATTGCTGGCATAAAGGGTCGCTATTAATTCATTATCAACCGTTGACTGTGTAAATTTTGGAATACACACCGTATTGCTACTTGCCCTAAGCTAGAAGGAAATTCATAAAGTCACAATCAAACCATAAATCGCGATCGAGATTTAGCAAGATTCTTCCAAGTAAATATTACGCTCGGCCGTAAGCTTAATATCAGCCTCCTCTTATCCTCCCGAATATTTGTGATCGCCGCTGCCCTTCTTCAATATATCCTGAGCTTCGCAGACGTCAGTCAAATTAGCAACTCTATAATTTAGGAGATCCGTGAGACCTTCGTCGCCTCCATGATTGCTGTCTCAGCACAGACCATACAGCCTCTATTCAAAGAGGAACGTTGGAGTAGTAGCTCAAACAATCAAAGCGACTATTCAGAAAAGTTCACGGAATTTGGGAGACAGCGAAGAGGTCGGAAGATTACTGCAAGTGGGAAGTCTGTGCCAAGTGACGAGGACAACAATCGTGATTAAGAAGCTGGAAGGCCTTGAAAGGTGGTTGAGAGTGTGAATTCGCATGTCGAGTTGAAGATGATCTCAAGAAATTGATTAGAGGAATCTATTGTTATCATGTATAAAACTATTACTCCCTAGAGATCAATGTGGCTACAATGTATACGTTGGTCGATGATGATATCTCCAAGATCCATTGGCTTCAATACACAATACTTGGGTGCATAATCAAGTTCATTGGCATAGTAGTATGACCGTATGAGGAGTAAGACAGGCGTTCTATTTATCCTTCGACCTGTACCTACAGCCTACGGCCCTTTTCTTATTTCTTTTTAAATATTTCGAACCTACTCGTCACTTTCTTCAAGTCTCGATCAACGCCGCTACAGTCAATTGTGACATTCGGTTATATTGCAAAACCCTCCAAGAGTCTCCTCCATGCTCCACCAGGGGTTTTCGGAAGTCGTGGCGCAATTCTATAGCTATTCCTCAATGTACTATAGTTTATGGAAGAGCTAGAAAGAGACAAATGATATTACTAGCAGGATGTCCCTCAAATCAAGGGAGATTCACTAAAGTGGAATAGTTATTAGACGTTGAATATCCCTAAAGTTGCTATACATTGATGGCATGTATTTCAACTACAAATTCGGACACCCACTAGTGCTCTTTTTCTTCCTGCCATCATTTGTCAGTCTTAATTAGGACTCAGACGCTTCTAAACTTTCGTTTGAAATGGCTCTGTCAAACATCGTTTCATCCATAGAAGCTTGACCTGATTAGAGACCCTGGAAAGTTTGAAACTAGTTCAACGAGTCTATGCTGCAGAGTAATCTCCCATAGATGACTGCAGCGAAGGTCCAGGACTCCAGAATAGCTGCCACGGGACTTGAAAAGCAGAAACTGTCAATTGGACCAAAGGAACATGAACAGGGGGAAAGTGATTGACTTGATTGGCTTGCGAAGCGACTTCACAAAATTACACGAGTCGCGTTTCTCGACGCCTTCCCAACTTCAACATCTACTCCTTCGTCATCTCACAACGCACCAACAGCTCAAGCACCCAAAATCACACGAAACGCTTTCCTCCCTCCTCGCTTGCCATGCCATTTTCATCGCGAGCCTTGCGCAGTCGTTACGTCCGTTTTAAGTCCGCGCCGGAGCTGTCGTGAGAGCAAATCTCTAACCTTACACCTGGAAAATCAGCAATCTCGAATACGGCCCAAGCTTTTCAGACGACCTCTACCTTTCGAGTCTCAGTTGTCTCAACCTGTTCTTTCAAGTGCTGGTGTCCCGATGCCTGAAGAGCACTGTCTTGTTCAAGGCAAGGAGAGAGCTCCCTGATTTACCTCCATAAGTCATAACACAATCCTTCAAGTGGAGGCCCATTCGGAAATACACTCAAGACCTCAGCACACCTGCAACAATGTTCATGACTTTTGTCTCGACTGACTGCCACCATTAAGCAATGAAAGCAGTCCCATTGCCATGGATTGCGGCCGATGGTGTGAACGGGAAGATCCGTCATGCCACGTGACCAGCACCAAATTTGAGCTAGAACATAACTTTTCTTAAGCAGATTTTCCTGTCGTGGGCGCGAATTTATGGCGCAGTGGCTAAAGAAGTCAGCAACTGTTATCAATTCCGTGTTTCCACTGACTGCGTGGGTCAATTTTGAAATGATGGGGTCCGCAGAAGCTCGAATGCGCTCGCATCGACATATGCATGCTGCTTCGAAGCAAAATTTTAGAAGACACAGTGGGTTCTTGGGGGCTCAAATAAATTAATAACTTTCAAAAGTTGTTGGCGCTGGGTTGATGAAGCCACTGCAACATGGCACAAAAGACTGATGGCCTGAAAGTGCTCGTGGCAGCTCGCATCGACATATGCACGCTGCGCCGATGCAACTTGACGGCTGCAATAGTGGGCACCGGGGCTATCAAATAAATAAACAACTATTTAATGTTGTTCACGCTGGGTTGGTGAAGCCAACACCCTATGGCACTGAACAGCCAAGGGCTAGAGGCTTAATGAACTTTTTGCTCTCGCAGCTCTTTTCAGTTACGCAGACATGGGAAGGTCTGATAACATCTGGGGTCTTCTCCCCAAATTTTCATTCGGGAGTCCAATTCCCCGAGCAGAGATGCATATGGTAATGTGGAGCTAGTGCTCTGTTGGTACAATCCCAGGTTCAGATCGAGGTGTAGGATTCTCCTTCCTCTTTCATCCCCTTCTTTTTCCTCTTGAAGCAAAACATCGCAAAATGGATTGATTCGAACTGTTCTAGCTGGTCATAGACTTGTGACTTGGTATCCGCAGCTTAGGATTGAGCCTGCAAAGTATTGCGCTCGAAACGAGGTTGAAAGTATCATTCTCGAGCGGCTTGCAGATATTTGCATGCTCTACTTGAGCGCATATTCTTGGGGCATCCCCATCATCGATCCCTTGCCCTCACTGAAGTCAAATGTATTATTATTTAATCCTTCTTTTAGATCAAGTTCGTTGCCAGCATTAGACTGTGATGCGTGACAGTGGTGTGTGGGTTGCTGCGAGTGCTGGCCTCGCTGGCGACCGAGAGACTCAACGTCATGGAGGGGATAACCTAATCCTGCATCCCGTTAGTTCTGCAATTCGGAATAATCGTGAGTCCTACCATTGCTTCCGTATTCAAGTGAAGCAAGTAGTGTTGGTGTTGCGTGTGTGATGAGTCGAAGGCGATGGGGGTGATGCTTGGCGGAAGAAATGCGAACGAGGACAGACCTCACTTCACGAGCGTTGCTTCAGGTTGCCATAGTATCTGTTACGAGCTAAGAAAACTCTCTTTGTTAAGCTACGAGTTACGTTGCAGAGGCATGTGCCAGTTTGGGCGTGCCTTCCGTCCCAAAGAGAAGCCCGCTACAGCCTCTTACGAAGTGTGCATTACAGAAGAATAATTTTGAGCACAATTACAGCAGTATCAATACAAGACGGCTCTAAGCACATCCAAGGTTATTCATTTCTTCACTTGCAGCAGCAGTCTCCGGCCTGCCTAGCCTCGAGTCCCCAAGACAACCTAAATTCGTCAAGCACGCAGTATTGTCATTACTCTCATTGTTTGATCGACCATCAGTTAAATAAAAAGGATTGCAGACAGCACTGCGCACGCTTATACGCAGCCAAATCCATCAGGACACATTCAGTCAACTCGACCTGGAACAACGCCAACAACGACGTCTACCTCGCATTCGGACGCAATTGCTCGAACAACGCCCAAGGAAGCTATGCCACCAACTTGCAGCCCATCCAACGCACGTCTCTTGCAGCCATTTCTATTCATATCCCGAAAATCCGTTCCCCTATTGCGTGCCAACGTCGAGCACCTGAAGGAACGAATGAAGACGTATAACATCGAGGATGTAAAAATGGACAATCTTGGCTACTACATCACGTTCCCCAATTCATATCAAGGGCAGATGGATGCTCAACTTTGTTATAAAATCTGCAACAGAAAAGCCTTCTCCAGTCACACGATAGTCTTGCGTCCGTTCTTCTGTGTCAGAGAAGATTCAGCACCGTGGCGTCAAATCTTTCCAAACGCCCCCGCATCCAGGCGACGATCACCTCATGAAGCATTAGCAGAAAAATTGGCCCGGCTTTTTGGTTACAATAGCATGGAGCACTTCATGAGGTCCATAAATTTGAAATTTCTGGACAAATGCCACTACAAAGACGCCGAGGCACTGTTAATCTCGTAGCGGACGGAGGCGGCATATGTCAGAATGCGTTGTTAGGTCTGACTCTGCATTGAGATTTGAAAGATTCAATTCTCACGGTGCACCAATCGTGACTCGAAGGCATGGGAAACTTTACATGAAGGTCTGCTGCGGATGGGCTCCTTGATTGAACTGCTTTACGCTGAGACATTGGCTTCTTTCACATTGTATAGAAGATACCTATCGAATCACAAACAAGAAGCTTTCGCTCGCACGTCCTTTTACGGATTGCTTGGTAACTTGGAGAATTCAAAAGTCGAAAGTATGCCCCTCTAAGCAATTTCTGAGCAGGAAGGAAATGGAATCGCTTTCTAGCATTGTCCATAGATCATCAGGCGAATAATTGACCAGCAGCTTTATTAATAGAGTCCAGTAGCAGTTTCATGTTTTCCAGGGTCCATCGTACTTCGCATATTCTCGTAAATTCTTTTACGGGGCCTCTTCCCGTGTTTTATTGTACTTAATTCTGGTCTCATCTCCTTCTTCCCATTCCTTATCTCCACACTGCGAGGTCTGTCTGGCTTGGTCTTTCTATTTACCATCCATTATTTTGGTTCATATTTGCTGAGACTCGCTCTCTTCAAAGCAAAGCAAAGCACCTTGCTCCAGTGATCATCAGCGCCAACCTCAACTCATCCATCATGGCCTCCAACTTCACATCAACTGGCAACGCTGCACCCCCCCAAATTGAACAGCATCGAAGACCTCAAAGAAGCCGTTGCTCAAGATATTGAAGCTGTGTATCGTTACATCCCTTCAGCTTCGCGCTGAAGTGCACCGTGTCAACATCGAACTCTGCAAGACATCGGTACGGGAAAAGTGTCTCTTACATATGATTGAGTTGGAGGCGAACAGACAAGCTCGTCTTCTGGAGGACTTTGAAAAGGTGCTAAATTTGCTGGAAGCGTCCATCAAGCACTCTCCAGCGATTGAGGATGCTCCTTCCCCAGAAGACTCCAAGCCTCTAAGCTCGTAGGAGTCAGAGTCTCGCCATCTGATTACATCTTCCTCATTCAATCACACAGACTCCTTCGCACCTTACCTTAACAAGAAATTTCTACCACTTTCAAACATCGCACTAATACTCCAAGAAGCAATTTCTCACCATCACGGCGAGATTCACCTTGCACAGCAAATTCAATCATCACGATACGCACTCCTTCAGGTCGGAAACTATATTTGTCAGACCGCTTTTTTCGGGGGAAAAAAACATGGCACCAACGACGCAGCCAGAGGCCAGAACGAACGTTCCTTCTGCCTCAGTATCAGCGCCAACAATGCTTCCGACTCGTGTCACCAAAGAGAATCTAAAGTTTAAGAAGACAAGGTACCTTTAGCCGCATAGGACTTCACATATGAATAGAGGTTTGCTAGAATAGGAAGGAAGACCGAATATTGACGCCCACTTCTACCTTGCGTTGAAGCCTGGATGTTAACGACAAGAGGCACGACACAACACTATGGAGTGATGCTTGGAGGAAATTGCACCAAGATGGGCATTGGGAAATGAATATCTGTTTCTCTTTGTAGGGCGATAAAATCTTATCACGGGTTTCTATTTCATTCTTCCTTGCTCTAGTGAATGAAATGTGGATGAGTGAAACTTTTCACATTGCTGTCTCTTCACGATGCTGAATTCTTTGATTTCAGGGAACGTGGTATTGCATCCACCACCTTGGCAGCTGGTTTGCGCCAGCCGAGGAAGCTCGCACCGTTCGACCTTAAAAATGAAACCGACCTTGAGATCATTGATAAGGTGATGGTAGAAGATACCTGAAGGCGAATAGAACCTGCTCGGCGTTCGATCATATGAGCTTTTACATTTTCCGAGTACATCTTCTTGGCTGACGTCGCTTAATTTAGGGGTCCGTTGACTTCAGCGTTGACATTCTCATCAGCGGTGAATTCCATGTCCCAAGTCAATTTGGAATATCTCAAATAAATCCTGAAAATAGTTTCTGTTTATCGTACTCGTAAGGTGTGTGGTTGGCTGTTCGTGGCGTTCTAGACATAAAGATCAGTCTGGTCTTATTCTTCAATTTACTTCAAGAGAGTGAATAATTGATAGCAGCGGATCTCTAACTCGCGAGGCTGCTCACCTTGCTATCCCATAGAAGTGGAGAGATTTCAAGATATTTGCCATCTTAAATTTTTGGAAATTCGCTTGCAAAGGTGATGTAGAAAGGGCTATATAAGTACTCCTTCCGCATTCGAACATCCGAACCTCAACACCTCCTCCACCTCTTCTTCACCTCCGCCTCTTTTCCACGTCCACCGATTCGCCATCCCTTGAACACCTTGCCTTGATCTGAAAACCACAATTTACGAAGGACAAGGCAGCTGCGACAGCAATATTCTCTCTTTTCCTACTGGGCTCCAGCCACGAATTGTCCCAAATGGCTCCAGGTGATTCGGATCGCGTCGCCGAAATGACGACAGACAACCCAGCGCCATCTGTCAGCATGCCACGGCCGAAGAAGAGAAAGCGGATCCAAGCTTTCACCGCGCCCAAGGACAAGAACACCAAGGCAATGTACGTTGTTGGGATATTGAGAAGCAGTTGCTGATATGATTCAGTCTTAAGAAAAACGCTACCAATTCTCCGCTTCTGCGTCTGCCTCAAGAGTAAGCACTTTTTCTTCTACTCCCCAGTCCTTAATATCCAAATTCTGGTGCAATTTCCAAAAATTTCACCTGCCTTGGAGATAGTGCGAAGAGTCCGCCTCTCCAACGGAGCCTCTTCAACGCTGCATAACCTTCTGAGACAATGCGATGATGCTGATTTCCATGGTTCTAGGCTCCGCAATAAGATTTGGGGCTATGTTTTGGGCAACCAACTGATACATATCGGCGTGCAGGAGTCGTATCAGAGATACACTTCCAAGCTCATTAAACCACGTCTATACAATACAAAATGCCAGTCGTCAATTACCGAGAGGAAAGCATACGAGCTCTCCAAAACCCTGAAGAATATTCAGAAGACTTCCATAAAGCCCGAGGAGGCAAAAGTTCTACTCTGTGGAGATCGCCATGCTGCCTGTTATGCTGAACTTATCGCCGCCCACAACTGCGAAAACACTCCGAGTGGACTCAACGTGAGCGCCCTGACAGTATGCAGACAGATCTACGTCGACGCCAATCCAATTCTCTGGGGCACGAATACATGGTCCTTTCACATGTCTTCTGCCTGGCGCTTGTGGTTGGAGAATAGGAATGCTATCCAGAGACGATTACTGAGCAAGGTGCATCTGTGCCACAGTGCGATACTCAAATTCGTGCCTAAAGCCACTATCTCGGCGTTCAAGGGCTTGGAGGAGCTCAACATAGATATCGAGACATGGGATATGATTGATTTCAAACAGCGTAAGTCCTAAGGCCGGTCCCCACCCTCCCGAGATAGCGTTCATGACCCTGTTAGTCAACCGCCTGCTCCTCCCTGCAGAGAAGATTACCGTCATTGCATATGACTGTTTCGAGTCTAGTGAGCTCGAATCAGAAGAGGTGCGAACGACTTTTGAAGAGAGGTTTGAGTGTGCTGAAGAACTGCGATCTCACTTGATGGACTTGCAAAACGAAGAAGCTCGCAAGAAAGAAGAAAGAAGGAGTGCGAAACTTTCAAAAAACGCAAAGAATGACAGTGACAGCGCAGGCAATGAGGAAGACAAGGTCGATGAAGACAAGACCGATGGACCCAAGAATGGAAACAACGAAAATTAGGAAGATCGTGGCAGCGAAGGAAATGATGAATACCGATGGGATAAAGGGGCAATAATTGAGCTGACGGAGAAAGATTCCGAATGGTGATCCCCCTCCTAGCATAAGACAGACTTTGTACAGAATAGTGCCGAAGCCAAATAGTAATCCCCAAATAGCAGTCGCAACCCAAAGATGAGTTTCGGGACAGCGTGACCCAGATGCAGCTTTAACACAACACATGCCCGAATCCCCGCTTGCAATTATACCGCTTCTCCTCTTCACGACGTTTCAGCTCCTGCCCCTCTACAAGCTGCCAAGCAGATTCTGGTGCATCGAGATTCTTCGGGCTCTCCTCTGTAAATGTGATTATTTCGTACAAGTTGATTCGGTTTTCACCTCCGCACATCTGATATCTAAGTCAGCAAGTGCTGCATGCAAATTATCTCACAAGCACCCATCATTCTCGAAGATTATAAATGAGAAAAGTTCAGACATACCTGCAAGCTGTCTCCACTGCAAGGGCTATTGCAAGCATGCGAAGGAGACCCAGTCTTGAAGATATTGCCACACCAGCACTCGGTTCCCTTCTCCGTGCCGGCCATCGTGAAGCCCAAACCAATGCATGCCGACTGGCAGCTCTCGGGCGTCAAAAGTTCGCCGTTCGTGTTGACTTGAGTCAGGAGTGCCTTGTTGCCTGCAATCGTATAGCAGCCGAGAGAGCCCCAAGTGTGAGCAGCGGAGAAACCGATGAGTGCCGAGACAGCGAGAAGCGACTGGAACTTGAAGATAGCCATGGCGGAAGCTTAATGAGCGTGGGGTCAAAGAAAGTTGACGGGTGAAGAAAGATCGAGATTCGAGAAACGGGTGAGAAGTTGCGGGACGGTCGACAGAAGAAAAGAGGGCCAACGATGCTCTTATTATGGGGAACAGAGAAAGCCATCGTGGAATCAGCTGGTGAAGGAGTGTGCGTTGGCGATTTCCTGGTCTTCGGATTGGTTGTTTGCCGCCCTCAAAAGGTCTCAATATGAAGCCACATTAATCAATATCACGTTCTGACCCCGGATGGGCGGGCGGTAAGTGAGGCCTAAGACATCGCGGCTTTTCCCCATCTCTTTCCTACTCGTGCATGCAACTTCGCAAGATCTAGAAAAATAGACTTCTTGACGTTGTTGACATAAGATCTCACGATACTCCGCGAAAGTCCTTACCTGGAGAAGATCAGCGAGATCTTTCCTACCCGCCTATCTCGAGAAATTCTTCGTAGAAAACACAGACGGGACGTCCAGCGGGACGTAAATTACCGTTACCAAGTTTCACATGACGGCGCCTGCACCTCGGGAGTGCATCCGCTAATATTGTTTATTTTCAGCTTCTGCAGCCCTGTCAGATGCCTTCATTCGGGGCCAAGCGCAAGCCACATCTCCCGCTTTGGAGCACCTTGTGGCCCGTGTGGAAATCAGGGGCTGAGAACCCCAGGTCTCGTTCCGCAATTGATCGAGGTTGTGCAAATCTTGCGGAATATATGTTGCGATTGGCCTGCTGTCCACGTGGATTGATTGATAAATGATGGTGTTATGAACTGATGGTCAAAGCACAATTTCATAATGGGTAATTTCGTCAGGAGCTTCTGCGAAGGTATTTGACTGTCAGCTTGATGGGATGTGTTTGTGAAAAATGAGTGACGATACCTGCGTCCTCCAGAAGACACAGAGCCGGAGGATAGTTCATTCTTTACTCTAAATGTTCAGAAAAGGTTTCCACTCGCAAGTTCGAGTTGAAGCAGTGCCTTTTCTTTTTTTCAAATCTTGTTGGGCATCCGATAAGACATACCTTCGCGAACGGCAAGATTCCTTCTCCGTGTGTGTGTGTCTCTAATCCCCTGCACGCCTATTCCTCACCACCACTCAAAATCCGAGGTATTGTGTATTACTCAGAAGCTCCAGATCAGTAAGTTTCTGTTCCTGCTCTGGCTAAGTATTTCGTGGTTGCTTACGTGGTTATCCAGTCAGACGAAGTTCTCATATTTAGCATCGGCCGCCTATTTCCGCTACGACCGTCATCCTGCATATCTTCAGCACGACTCACTCATGAAGTACCGAGAAGTTCTCTTTAGGTTTCGGATCGGACCAGAAGGGCCCCAATTTTGTCGGATCCGACGTACGATAGTGATTTTCTGCTATGGATGTCTTTTTATATATATACACTCCCACTCTCCCTTCTTGAGGCAACATGCTCCAAGCATACCTCGTCGTCTGAAGCTATCCAAAATTGATGTACAGAATGCCAAAGTCCACATTTGATCTCTCTAAACTGCCTGACTTAACAGGCCAAGTCGTCCTTGTGACTGGGGGACATTCTGGCTTGCAAGTTCTCTTATCCTCCCCTTGCTTCTTCGACGTACTCATACTTCACAGGGGCCTGGCTACAACCAAAGTCCTCGCAAGACAACATGCAAAGGTCTATATTGCCTCCAGATCCGTGCAAAAGGCCGGATCAGCGATCCAAGATATTAAGAAGGAAATCGCAAACGCGAATGTTGCCGTCATAGAGATGGACCTCTCCGACCTCGACAGTGTGAAGCGTGGTGTTGAGGAATTTCTGAGGCAAGTATCCGTCCCCCAATAACAGCCGGATATGAGCACGAGCTGACGGCCAACTTAGAAAGGAGGATAAACTACACATACTCATCAACAACGCCGGAGTAACTCCCCCTGCATCCCAACCACCTTTCACCCGGAATTCCACTAACGAGATAAGATAATGTGCACCCCATACAGCACTACACCCCAAGGCATCGAACTCCAATTCCAAACAAACTACCTCTCCCACCACCTCCTAACCCGCCTCCTCCTCCCAACTCTCCTCGCCACCTCTTCCCCTACATCCCCGTCACCCTTCACCCCTCGCATCATAAACGTCGCCTCAGACGGACACGCTAAACTTGTATCAACCTTCTCCCCTTCCTTTTCCTCGTTCCCAAATCTAGAGCATGAATCAACATGGACACGCTACGGCACCTCTAAGCTCTGCCAGGTGCTTCACTCGAAGTCTTTGGCGACTCAATATCCGAATGTTCTATCGGTGTCCCTGCATCCGGGGACAGTGAAGACGGGATTAAGTGCAGGGCCGAGAGGAAGCACGGCTTGGTACAAGTTCATCCAGCCACTCGTCGAGCTAGGCGCCCCTGGACCGGAAGAAGGGTGTGCGAGTATTGTGTTCTGTGCGGTGAGTGACAAGATTGGAATAAGTGATAACGGGAGTTATTTCTTGCCTGTGGGGAAGAAGGGTAATGCGAGTAAACTCGCTGAGGACCCTGGGCTTGCGGAGGAGTTGTGGGTTTGGAGTGAAAGGAAGTTGAGTGAGCTTGGGTATTGAGCAAGGTCTCGAGTAGAATTATTGTCTATATTGATTCCTCCTTTCCCATCTTGCACCAAGCTCCAATTCCAATTCCAAAATTATACTACCAACACTCTCTTTGACTCCATCTTACTTCTTATCCTTCCCCTTCGCGCTCTCCAAGCTACTCAACCCTTCGCCCGTCTTCCTAACCACTTTCCGCGGCAGCACCTCCACCTTCCTGCTCAACAGGGCTCTCAGCTCAGGCGAGATGACTTTCGGCCGCACATCCTCTAGCTCCCCACTGACTCTCTTCCCCTTATCTCCTGCACTACCCGGTCTTGCACCACCGGAGTTCGCAGCCCCGCTGTTCGTGGATCCAGCAGTCACAGCATCGACGCCACTGGTATTCGCACTGGCCGGTCCAGAGCTAGCTGCACTCGCTGATGAAGAGTTGCGCACAGGTCGCTGCCGCAGCTTGGGAGCTGGAAAGTTGGATTTCTTGTCGATTGCCTCGACTGTTCTTTGGAAGCGGCGGAAGAGCGCTTCTGCGCGGATGAGTGTTGACTCGAGATCAATCGTCATTGATAATTCGTTCACTATATTCCGTTAGTCTCGTGTTTGGGACATAAATGAGAAACGTACCGTATTTCAGAACCTCGTCAAAGTGCTTTAAGTGCTCCATGATCACATCCCGATGTTTCTCCAGGATAGCCAGCGCGACAAAGAGGTGGAAGCCAGAGGATAAGTAGTCCGTCCAGAGCACCTCCCATAAATGCAAGACGTCCAGCCATTGAAATTCACGTTTATACCACACCAACAACATGCGAAAGAAGAAAAAGAAGTTTGTGGAATCGGCGGACTGAAGATGGAGATACAGCTTCGGGTCCATGAGCTGCACCAAATGGTCTAAAGTAAGGAGTTGTTTCCTCATTCCGCTTTGATCGCGCAGGAAATTACGCTCCATGCGGTCCATAAAGTGCTGGAAGCCCCAGAAGGCGACGGCGTCGTCTTGCATCACAGCGTATATAGGGGCCAGGAGGTCGGACATGCCTTGCACGTAGCCAAGGTCGCGGTTATACTCGTTGTAGGTGAGGAGCATGTCTTTCATCTGCTCGAGATGAACGTTTGTGCCTACATCCGCGAAAGGAGATGAGGGGTCCGGGTGAGGCGTGTCTTCCCCTGCGAAAAGAGGGATGGTACGATCTGTTCTGTGGACATCTTTCTCTACAGCGAAGACCCCAAGGAATGGGACATGTTAGTCTATACCGCAGTTTTCTCATCATGGAAATTCAGTGTCACATACCTATTCGGCCTTTTTGCTCGCGCCACCACTCGCCTTCTTCCCCTTCGCCGCCGAGATCAACGAGGCGATCCCACCAAGCTCCTTTTAATTTGACATACTCGTCTCGGAGGCTGGCGATTTCTGCCTTCCGTTCATCCGTTGAAGAATCCCATTCGTAGACACCCAAGAGGAAGAGCCAAGCTTCTTTCCGCACTCCATCCTCAGCATCAAGACCGCCATGGAAAATCCTCTCCTTGACCTCGTCGACGGTGACCTGTAATCTCCCCGTCCTCTGATCGAAGAAGCTATTCCATTCCTTCAAAGTTACCGTCTTCCGCAGCTCCTTCAAACTGAGACTTCCCATCTCCGTGTCCAATAATTCAAACTCTCCGACGTCTGTCTCCTCCATCTCCAGGACATCTCTTGCCGTCCAAATTCTCTGATTGCGATCTCTCTCACTTTGCTCCGCAATACCCATCGCCCACCTCGCCAAATAAATCCTCGCACTATCAAATTCCTCTTGCAGCGTCTGGACCTCCGGATTTCTTAACAACCTCCTGACCTGCGGCGGGATCTTCGGATTATCGATAACAGAATCTGCAGTCCTCCGTGTAAAAGTGGTAACCTTGCTAAACTTCTCCATCAGATTCCAACCTGCCTCCTTTACAAACTTCGTCACAGGATCCATGCCGGCATCTCTTGCCATCCTCGATCCAGAAGCAGCACCAGACCCAGCAGCACCACCAATCGTCGCCCCACTACTACTCGGCCTCCTCACCACCGCAGCCGTAACCGGCTTCCCCCCAAACGCCTCCTTATCCTCCAAACTCGGCTCAACTAGATATATATTCGGCTCCGCACCACTCCTCTCAATAACCACGTATCTCCTCAACCATCTAAGCACCTCGTCTCCGCCCCAGAACATCTCGCCATTCGCGCCAAACGGGTCGAAGTTCTCGCGAGCATGGCGCTTCTTCTGCAGGATCGTGGACTGGCATTCGGAGTCGTGGAAGAAGAGGGCTGGGAAGGAGTCGCCGGCGCGCGAGTTGATGATCACGCTGCCGAACCACCAGCCGAGACTTGGGGGTCTGACGAGCAGGCTGTAGATCGCAGCGACGGGGATCGCGAAGGCGTAATGTCCAATGGAACTCGAGTGTGTTGTGGTTGTTGGCGGAGGGGGTACGAGGTAGGATTGCTTGGGAGGCGAGTCGCCTTCGGCGAGGTCAACTTTGACGTATGTGTCGAGGGCGTCTCCAAGGGAGTGTTCGGGAAGCCAGGCTAAAAGGAGGGAGGCGGCGGTCTTCGAGCGTGCGGATGTAGAGGAGGAAGAGGTGGGTCGGGAGTCGGGCGGAGGTTTCTGTTGGAGAAGGGCTATATAGCCTGGTATATTGTCTTTCGCAGAGGGAGTTGGGTGGATATAAACCTAGGAATGTGGTCAGTTCAAGCTTCTGCGTACTACCCCGCACTTGTGAGATCCTTAGGGATTCCTGGCACAACTTTGACTTACCTTGCTCTTGGAATACAACAGCTTCACTCCTCTGCCAGTGGTCGTGTGCGTGATCGTATTGTATTCTCCTTCCTCGTCGTCGCTCAGGGCATAGAAGCTGTTCGAGGGCGATGAAGCCCTGGCGGGGCCACTCGACGACGTCATGGTGATTGTTCAGAGAGTCTCTTTGGGCGGCAGGTTGTGGAGTATCTGCACTCTGGACAGAGAGCTCTTATCGAAGGGGATCAGATCATTTTGTGTCTTGGAGTTTGTTCAGGTGTGAGTGAAGGGTGGTGGTCGAACTGTGGCTGGTGGCTGGATGACCATGACGCGTGTGGGGCTTGCGCGGCGGACGAGGCGAGTCTCGTGACTTTAGGCTACGACTTCATTGTCAAAGTTCCCACTTTCCTGGGACGTTCAATAATGGGCTCGTTGATGGGTTCTGATTGACTGTTCACATTCTTTTGGAATATTACTTGCGAATTATGGTATCATTTCTGCTTGAGCTACTGCAAACTAATGAAGCATGCAAGGCAATCTGGCGAAGCATTACACATCCACTCCTGGTATGATCCCCCTTTTTACGCAGCAATCTGAGCAAGGTCTTCAAGGCGGAACTACAACATCCGGATCCATCTCCAAGATAGGCTTAAGAGCCTTCACCATCACCGGCTTGATCAAAAATAGGTCAGCCCCTGCCGTGAAGGCACTCGTCTGATACTCTTCAGATGAAAAACAGGTCAGCACTGCGATTCGGACTCTTGGTATGGAGGCTTCGAGCTCGAACTGTCGAATTTCCTTGGTGGCCGTGATTCCGTCCTTTACTGGCATCGCGACGTCTATGACATACATTAGCTCAATGTTCCAAGTTTGGTTGTACATTCAGAAAGTGTTCAATGTTACAAACGTGATTGGAACATTGAAGTATTTCAGAAGAAATCGAATTCATACCCATGAAAATAACCTTGATATTTTGATGCTCCGATTGATACTTGTGTAGAGCCTCAAGGCCGTTAACCGCACTAATGTATTCCTCCTTTGCGCGCTTCATGTGATTCACGAGGATCTAAATCTCCAGCATCAGCGTCCAATATCAGCTTCTGTACTTTGAGAACAGACCTTCATATTGACTGAATTGTCTTCAACCAGTAGTACAACGGATCTTGGTTTGACCAGCACAGGCGTTGGACGTGGTGTATTAGCAACAATAGGCACATCCAACTGGCTTCGGCTGTGCGTCTGAGGCGCACTTTCAGTGGCTGGCGAAACATCTTGCTGGATATCCGGAGATACCTCTTGCAATCGAGAGAATCCGTAAGAATTCGCTCGACCTGGCGGGGTATAGGGACTATCCGGAGAGATTCCGACCCAAGACCTGTACTCAAGACAGTGTCCCAGAGTTCTAGCCAGTTTGTGAGGTCCCACTCTGCGAAACTTGTTAGCGTGAATTTACTATTTTGTTGGATAGACCTAGGATCATTGTGATCACTTCGTGGAAACTTACGGTTGCGCCAGGTGGAAAACACCATTTTCATTGATACCACGGAATCCGGAGTAATGATCTTCGAAGATGATCAACGGTTCTGCTCGGGATGGTTTCGGGAGCACATCTAGCTGAGATTGCATGCCGATCAGGATGTCGCCCTTTGCCTCCTCGATCGAAGAGGCCGTTACAACCACCATGCCAAACCACTCAGAAAGTAGGGTCGTCATGCAGGAACGGATGGCAAGCATGCGTCTTGCATGTGCACTGAGAATTCCGGTGGGGGCTTCTTCGATCTCGGGGTAATAATCAAAACCGACTAGACAGGTCTTGAGGCCCACGCACCACACCTTAATGTCCCGAATTTTTGCGGTACTTCCAATTGACTGCTCATCCGGCTCATCGGAGGATGAGATGGATGCGGGTATAGACACTTTGACCCACGTTCCATATCCCACTTCGCTTTCGATATCGATACTTCCATCCAGATCGTTGATTAGCTGTCGAACGATGCTGAGGCCCAGTCCCGTACCAGCAGACATCGGGTTCGCTTGTGCGAAAGGGTTGTACAGCCGGTGCTGGACATAGTCCTTTGACATGCCAATACCAGAATCCTGAATCTCCAGTGTAACCACAAAAGACTTTGGTAGAGAGGGAATGGGGACTGCAGACAGAGATACTCGAACAAATCCTGCCTCCGTATACTTGAGAGCATTGCCGAACAAGTTTGTTAATATCCTCTTCCACGCCCCGATTTGAGATTCGAAAAGCCAGCTAAACTGTTTCTCAATGTCAACGATCACCATAACGTTCGGATTCATACTTGGCGGTGTCAGTCGAGCGGTGGTCTGCTGATGTGCTTTTAGTGTCTGCTCTGAGGATAACCTATCTGCGTTTACAAGGCTGCGATAGTTGTGACCTGCAAATATCCCTTCGACGACAGACTCTACCAGATTACTCAAGTCGAAGGCTGTCATTCGTACATTGTTGGAGGAACGCTGGCTTGATCCCTCTCCCTGACCGGCGGTCAATCTACGTCGTCTCTTCGAATTACTGAGCTTTGCGTAGTCGAGAATGTGATCCATTGTATCCATGAGTACCTCCCCACAAGTTGAGACGGTCCGAATGAGGTCATTTTGCTCCATAGTCATCGCCGTATCGGCAAGAACTTCAACAGTTGCAAGAATTCCATGAAGAGGGGACCGAAGCTCATGACTGACGGAGGAAATGAAGTCGGACTTGGCACGATCAGCAGAAAGTGCATCCATCTTTGACTTTTCAGCCATGATACAGCTGCCAAAAGCAGCCAGGAAGGTAGCATCCTCCGACTGCAAGAGTCTAGAAGGATTTTTGGTCCACGCGAGACTCCCAGCAAACCACTTGAAGCCGATGTCAGCATGTAGAGTTCCACCCGAATGTGAGATAATGAGACATGGCAAAACTTTCAATCAAATAGAGAATACTAACTTGATCTCTCTGTGGGTCCCATAGTGGAAAGAATATGATACCACGCGCGCCTGGACAGATATCGAGAAGCTGATACGCTCGTAGCTGGTCTTTGTCCTTCTCAAATTTTGATTTGTGCTTTGAAGGCGAACGAGAGCGATCTGCTGGAGCCCCATGATTGATAAAATTCATCGCTTTGTCGTCCAAAAGAGTTCCATCAGAACTGAACAGGAAGATATTGCCATTAGGGTATTTACGAAGGAGGCTACGCAAAGTCGGCTGCGGGACGTCTAAATGCTGATCGGAGGGTGCTGCATCTCCGTGCCGTTTTGAATCGCTGTTCAATGAGTAGCCCAGTAATTGACAATATGACGTTTTGCTTTCATTGGGCGCATCCCGACCTTTGAAACCTTGACGAATGTACAAGGAGATATCAGTGGATACCGTATTTATTGGCAAATCTTGTCTACGACCCATAGACAACGCCGTTGAGGACTCTGGAAGGCCCCCAAACCGAGGTGTGTTTGCTGGGGTATTAAGTGACTTTTGACGCTTTTCTTCCACTCCGATATCTTGAAGTGAAGCATCTATGAAGATTATACCATCCAAATCGCTCGACTCTCTGATCAAATGGCTCGCACGAGAGAACAGGCGTTGAAGTGCTTTGTACGCCACTTGCTCCTCCTGCGTGGGATCTCTGGGCGGAGGTGACCCATCAGATGATTGAACAGAGCTGCGCGGCTTAGTGGGGGTTGATGATCGTCCAGGAACTTCCAACAGAGAAGAGACCTCCTGAAATACTACAGTAGGTAGCGCATCGTTGGTGTGGCTTCGGGATGTGTGTGTCACAGTGACCTCGAGAGAATCAAATCGATCTTCAGGAGATTGTTCCGGTTCATCCAAATCAGTCTCATTGCGCGATGATGCATCAGCAGGAGATTGTGCCTTTGGAGAGAGCATGAACCGGTTTTCTGATGCAGTTGACAATGTCTGGGCAAATCCTTGGCGCTGCTCCGAGTCGTCCTGCTTGGTCACAGACAAGCGCTTGAATTGGTCATTGAAAGTATCCTTCCACCATTCTCGCACAGACTAGGAGAACGAGGAATTAGCATTTACTGTAACACGGGTTCCGGCTGCTAATCTGGAGGAGAGATCAAGGGACTGCTTGGAAATGAAGGATTGGCCCTCTACACATACCTTCCCTTCCACGAATCGGCCCAGTCCTCGCACCATTTCCTGAGATCGTCTAAGCTGATTCTGAGCTTGTACAAGGTCAAGATGGCTAGCAATAGCAGCTGCTACTTCGGTAAGCATATCTAGTGATGCGGCATCTAGCCCATATCTTGGCTTGGTATCTGCCACGCAAATGCTACCAATGACAATACCGGAAGACTTGAGTGGGACTTCGGCGTAGAATCGAATGAACGGCCAGCCAGCGACAAACGGCTTATCTTTGAAACAATCGACCCGCGACAGATCATTGATCACATAGCAGTGCTGATTAGCGGTGACGTGCTGTGTAGAGATGTTCAACCTACAAAGGAAAGAGTCAACATATGCCAATTCCAGATTGCCCCGTGCCAGGGAAAGAATTAGAATTCATATGGCCCATGTGCATGTAAAATAATTGAAAGTCAATCTAGGACAGAGAGTTGACTATACTTACTTATCATCCTCGGCAGTGAAGACATGCAAAGTATCTGGGCATAGACCCCACGCGGCAGGCAGCTTCGCAGCACCCACAAATAACTCATCGCCTGGAAGGCTCTTCTCCGGATTCTGGAGCGATACACTGCGTGTTGCTTCTGCGAGAATGAACTGGTTCTCATGATCAATGAGCGATATGAACGAGCGTTCGCAGCCAAGACGAAAGGCCGCAAGCTGTGCCAAAGCGGTGAGGGTAGGATCTTGTTTGAGTTTTGATGTACCTGGTGGAAGCTCTAACTGATCTTGGACGGCGGTCGTGCCGGTGCTGGCAGACGTGGCAGAGAGTGTCGGGCTACTGGGAGCTTGCGACTCGTACGGGGCTACTGGGGTCGATTGGAAGTCAGGTATGTAGTACCTGGCACGATGATGAGCGCCAAGCAACTTCCAATCTTGGGACGGGTCGACCAACTTGACAATGTTTTGGATGATCGCTGCAGCATGAATCTGTCTGGCAGTCACCTGCGGAGACTCGGTCTCCTGGTGTCCTGTCATCCTGCAACCGCTGACAAGGCTGCGGAGTCCCTGGGCAAAAGCGTGGGGAGACAGAATGGTCTAAAGAGGAGTTGAAAATGTGCGAATGCAGAGGGGTTAGGAGCGTCGTGGAGACAGGCGCCAGAGAAAGGATGAGGGGTCGACATGCGGCTTTGTGGTGTACAGAGATTGTCCAGACCACTGGCTAAACTGTGAGCAGAGCTGGTTTAAAGTATGAAGAGTTTGAACGAGGAAGGTTGAGCTCGTTGCTGCGAAAGGAAGGCACGTCGCCTGTCAGGGGGTGGTTGGTGCAAGCTGGAAGCGACTTCTCCTCTGCAAGTGTCGAAAACCACAACAGAACAAGAATCGGCCCTCTTCATAATGAAATTGCAGTCTGGTTGGAAGCGCCTGCTGCAATCAGTGTGTTCCGTATTCTCGAGACATCGTGCGGTGACAAAGCCTACTCGTACTCATGCTCCTACCGGACGAAAGTGCTGCGTATTGCGCAACTCGCAGCACTGGCAAACACTCTGCCTTCCCCGGAAGCCAAACAGAACAACTCGAAGAGCAGCAGCACAACGGAGACCGCATGCGTGTGAGAAGACTACATTTTGTTCCTACCGACGACATAAAATCATGCAACAAAAGGACAGAAGACTGGCGGAGCCCCAAGAAAAGAGGGAGCAGGAACAAACAGCCTGGAAGAGCCGAAGTCTCTCGCCATTTACGACCTATGAGCGACCAACTTCTTGACACAAGCACACCAGGGCAGTAGACCACCTCGCTCCGTCGTCCCCGAGCACAAGAGTAGCCATCCGTTGCATACAAGTTGATATCTCAGGCAGTAGTTACATTTTGACCACGCCAAGAAGCTCTTACGGACTTTGAAACAGCGCATTTCTTGGACAACAGTTGACGGTAGTGAGGTTGGGGATATCGTTCGGGGCGGTGATAACGGCCAAAGTCCGTTCCCTTTTAGATACTCTCGAGTCCCAACTACGCCTAATCTGGTATGCACCTGGTCGGATGAGAAGCGGTTGGAGTTCTGGACTCCCAAATTCTTCTGCCATAGCGTCTGGCACGTCGAATCCTCGACACCAAGGACTTCCTATAAAACATGACGGCCGCATGTCCAACGACCTTTTCTTTTGTTCACACTACATAGACCAAGGCCGCTCTTACATTGAGTTGACAGGTGCAAGAGAATCATCCAAAGACTTTGAGACAGTCCAACGGGCATTGACAATGGTTACTCTCGCTGGAAAATTGATTACGCAGAATGGACTGGGGTTGTCAGGTATGTTCTTTCCACCGTGGCTCTGTGTGATACCACTAACACTGACATAAATAAAGGACTCACAAATCGTGTAGCCCCGACCCCAGATGATGCTGCCTTCGACGTTATGAAGACGGCACTCAAATGCGGTGCGAATGTCTGGAACGGGGCAGACTTCTACGGAACCCCCGACGCAAATTCTCTCCATCTTCTAAATCGATACTTCACAAGGTTTCCCGAAGACGCCGAAAAAGTAGTCATCTGCATCAAGAGCGGCTTCTCAATGGGCGTTGGCGGCCAATTCAGCATAGATTGTTCTGCTGAAGGAATGAAAAGGTCCGTCGATAACGCGAGCAGGATCCTGGACCGGAAAAAGTTCATCGACATCTTCGGTCCTGCTCGAGTTGACCCAAATGTTCCGATAGAGGTCACTATCGAAGCGCTTGAACAACTCATGAAGGAAGGTCAGATTGGTGGCATTCAATTGTCCGAAGTCAGGGCTGAAACAATCCGACGAGTGTCCGAGGTCCACAAGATAGATATGGTGGAAGCCGAAGTCTCGCTCTGGGCGACAGATATCTTCTCAAATGGTGTTGCGCAAATCTGCGCTGAGCTCGGAATTGTTGTTCTTGGTCATACGCCATTAGGTGGGGGGATGTTGACTGGAAATATTCGAAAGGTTGAGGACCTGCCAGCCAGCAACCACCGCAAACATTTCCCTCGCTTCGAAGCTGAGAATTTCCAGAAGAATTTGCAGCTTGTCGAGCAATTGGAAATGCTTGCGGCGAAAAAAGGCTGTACCACAGCACAGCTGGCGCTGTCTTGGATCAAGTCTCACAATGGCAAGCCTAGGATGCCATGGATTCTTCCAATTGCTGGTGCCAGATCTGGTGCGAGGATTCGTGAGAATTGCGAGACTGTGGAGTTCTCTGACCATGAATTGATGGAGATCAAATCAATTCTCGACAGCTTCCCAGTCGCGGGGGCCAGATACCCGGAGAGAACGAGTCGACTCGCGGAGTATTGAACTCGGATGCTGTCTCGTTCCACATCTTTGCTAGCTAGTTGGGAAAACGGAGATGGAAGTTGTGACGATTCCGATACGGCACTGCTTTTGGGGGGCCAAATTAGTTCACGAAATCTTTGCGGGGATGCTGTGAATTTCGATATGATGTCGGTAGAAAATGAATTCTGATCGACCAGCAGCATTCCGTCTTGAGCCTAGTGCATCAATGTCCAGAAGCGTCCTAGCCAGGGGCACCATGGCTCAATACGGATTAGCGCATTCTCGACTCGGGCAACATTCTAAACTCCGGGTTTTGATTGCAACCACATCCCAGGTGAACCAGACCCAGGCGGATCTGAAAGCTGCCACAATTGCTCATCGGATTGAAGGTAATTCAAACCATTGCATGTTCGAACGCCCCATTGCGGCCGTCGCTGATTTAATTGACCACTAGCGCCATGGTATACTGCGGGCCCCCTTCACGGTCTTGCCGCCAATGCAGAAAGCGCAACATTAAGGTCAGCACTGTTCCCTTGCCCAAGCTGCTCTATTAATAAGCTCGTCTAGTGTGATAAGAAGAAGGACTCCTGTGGGCAATGCATCAGAGCGAGCCTCACGTGTCCAGGATACCACAACCCGCAAGATGTTACGTTTCGAGACGAGACCCCGAAAGTCCTCCGGAAAGCCTTTGACTTAGGATTCCCACTGAGCCTCGCTTACTCGGTTGAAGACCGAGCCAAACAGATCTTCGTTGCCCGATATGTGTTCGGCGATTCCCCTCCACTGGACTGGGTGAAGCCATTCTACCCATCTGCAGGAGCAGACCTCTTTTTCAGGCACACCTTCAAAGCCGTCAGTCTCGCCTATCTCTCCAACGAAGTAGGCTCTCCTGCCGTTCAGGAAAAAGCACGCACGGCTTACTGCACAGCTTTATCACTCACCAACAAAGCTCTACACTCCCAAGACACGGCGAAGAAGGATACCGTCTTGCTGACGGTCCTGCTTCTGGACCTCTTCGAGAATCTCACGAGAGACGAAACCTCAGCCGCTTCGGCTACCAAGCATCTCGACGGCGCTTTAGCCCTGATAAAATTCAGAGGCAACAAGCAATTCGAAGACCCCGTCAGCATGTCCATGTTCACCCATCTCAGCACCAGTCTCATCCCAAGCTATCTGTCACGTGGCCTCCCAATTCCGAAGTCCTTCCTCCGTCTCCGGCATCAAGCATCTCGCTTTGCATGTACCGATGATCCCTCATGGAGGCTCTCAAATCTCATGATCCAGCTAGCTACCTTGCAGACCTCTTCGCACGACACCCCGGCGAAGAAGACCCAGGCCCTGGCTACAGCACAGTACCTGGATCTCGAGTTCCTTGATATCTCGAAAGCAATGCCGCGACCGAAGACGCTTGAGATGATGTCGACGGAGGAGTTGTTGAGTGGGAAGGATATTGATAGTGCGAGCCGGGACTTGGTGACTGAGAGGAGTCTGAGGCTCGTGAGGAGGTTGCTGGATGAGCAGCTTAGAAAGCTGAATACGCAGGATGAAACATAAGCTTGACTGCACGTTTCGGAAGTTGGAGAAGGTCAGAGTTCAAGCCAGATTGAGATTCGCATCAATGATCGAATAATGGGGCCGGCTCGTGCAAGGTCTCGTGCACCGTTGGAGACCACGAAGATCCTAGGATGTTTACGTTGCCCTTTCGACAAAAGTCTCTACAGCCAGCCCTCGGCAAGTAAGGGATAAGAGATTCTATTCAACTGCGGATGAGATACTGGAAGGCAGCTGGGAAAACTGTACTCAAATGCCTCCTCAAAAGTGCAGAATGGAAGGACCACTTCGAGACACGCCGATCGTGGTACCGAAAGCGGAGGACACGACTTGCGGCAAGCAGCCTATGGAGTCATCCAAGACCATACTGTGATGGGCATGGATGGAGGGCACCAGTCAGAAGCCGACAATGTACACCACAATAATCTGCAGCGCGTGCTACTAGTATCAGCACTTATATCTAGCACATACTATCCACGTTGCCATATATAGTTTCTGCTTGCATATTCTTTCTTCCTCCTCTATCCTCCCTACTCTTCTTAGCACATTGCCGTCTTCTCGAATAAGTGTTTTCCTACTCTTCTATAGCCAGCCTTCTCTATTTAGTCTTATTGTCGGGAACAAGTTCATGATCCGATTAGACATTACTGCAACGCACTCCCTTGTCTATCTATTGATAGAAATAGTTGACAAAGATGGCAAAGTGGGAAACGTGAGAAGCGGCAGTGGCAGTGGGTGCACTTCGGTTCAGCGCCAGCACTTTACTGGGCGCGTGGAGCACTGCAATTTTAGCTCACGCGAAGAGAGCCTGAATGTGTGCCTGCCGCTGCATATGCGCAAAAGACTGGAGAGATCACTAGCAGCCGAACTCTGCCGGGGCGGCACTGTATCTTAGCCCTCACGAAGGGGTTTGGTGCCAGCCTTGCCAAGCACCTGTACCAGTAAAGTGAGGCGAAAATGTAAACAGGCATGAACGCCTTGCAAATCAGCGCCTCTATGAGGAGCTTTTTTTTGCATTGCAATTTTAGCCTACTAGGAAGCATTGTTGCATTGGAGGAGCCAGCCTCGCCGAGTACACTGCAATATTAGCGTTCACGAAGAGGAAGCCAATCTGTGGCGTTCAGCTTCTCGGAATCCGAGTGGGCTTGAAAAAGGCTCGATCGCACCCGAGAGCACCGTTCACGAAGTGATGAAGAGGCCAGGCTTGCGAGGGCATCGTGCACGCGGGCTCTGCTGGTCGGGGCACTCCAGATGCTCGGCCCACACAGGGATCTGCCTCCCCTGGTCCCTGCTTTCTGCGCATTCACACTGCAATTTTAGCGTCCACGAAGGGGTTGAGAGACCGGGATTTGTGCGTGGTGGTGTGAAGGAAGCACTGCAATTTTAGCCCTCGCGAAGGGGTTGACAACCCACATCCGCCAAGTGCATGCCTATTTGCCCGAGTAAAGTTAGGGCCAAAGCTGCACTGCAATTTAAGCTTCATCGAAGAGAGCGAGCTGAGGCCCCAAACCCTAAGTGCACTGCATTTTTAGTCCCAGGAAGAGGGCACTCATTGCTCTTCGGTTGCAGATACCAAAATGAATTGGACGGTTCGTCCTGCATTATTTACGATAGCATGAGCTTATGATAACTAGATTCGTATGTGCCATCGAATCTCCGCCAACACCCTGCGTGTCTCAGAAGCCACAGCTTGCCCATTCACGATACTAATCCGGCCGCGATTAGTGAGGCTGATATAAGTATACAAGGCATTGATCGGTGGCGCAGATGGCGGATTTAAAAGAAAGATTTGAGCCCTTATCAGACAAATTTGACTGAAAAGAAATCCTACCCAACAAAGTTCAATACAGTCTCACTCATATACCTTTCCGTTCTCCACTTTATCTCCACTCCTATGATCATCCAATATCAACCTGAGGTTATTATCACTCACTTCTCGTACTCCCATAATGTGTTTTTACTTATCAAGCCTCGCAATTCCCTCCGCCGGCGTTGTCCAAGACCCAACTGGGAGTCGAGTTCATAGCGAGAGCGACCAACGCTCATATAATCGGTACGACGCATCCCCTGATTTCTCGCTTAGCACCCTATCCGGCGAAGGACTAGAATTACGAAGAGGTATGGAATATATCCGTCCGGGTGTCTGATAAGGATTAGTGTCTTTCCGAAGCGAAGCATACAACGGCTCGCGATGGACATGAAAAAGGGTAGGAATCTTGACTGTCCTTAGTCAAACTTGAACATTGATCTTTAATTCAAGCGATCAAGATGTAAATGTTATAGTTCGATGGCTTCCTTTATTCTAAGATGTGTTCTTGAACTGTTCTGGCTGAAGCGAGGTTTTGAGCAAACAATCGGTGGGGGCCCTTCTACCAATCTCCAGCAAGACAATTTCAAGGTTGTAAATATCATAATTTCGATTGCACATTGCTCACTGCTTCAGATCTTGAGTTCATAGATCCGGATGGAGGTAGATGGACAGTGCTTCTACATCTTTGTTTCAAAGACTTTTCATTCTCTTTATTGGGACGTGATTGTGGAAGCCTGTAATATAAGGTGACTCGAAAATTAATTTTGCGGACGCAGATGTAATGTAATTTTAAGGACGATAATCTTGCTGGAGTTGAGATCTTTTATGGAACCATAGGCTGAACAGACCTGAGAACACACGCTGACTAAGCCTGAACAAGTGTTACCATGTTGATCGAGGAACAATACAACATTCACGAGTATCTTTAGATTAATATTATGAGAAACATTTCATATTTATGTAGACATGTGGTCCCGAAACCACTCGGCGAACCCTCTATATCGGGTTTGCAAAGGCAAGGGATGTCCCCATGAATGTAATTTTACTTCGGTTGACAAAATCGTCAGGCGATTAAATTGACAGGGTGCAATTCAGGCAAAAGCCTATGTCACATGCTGGGCTGAAATCAAATTCTGACACACAACGACTCCGCATCCGAAGGCACAGCTGTTCTCCATCAATTGGCGGCACGAGAGAACCGACCAATCTTCAAACAGTGGCGCTTACGAACTAGCTGACTTCCTCGCGTGTCATTCACAGCGAGTTATGCCCTTAAAGGCTTCTGACCGCCCTCCTGGTGCTGTTCGGCACAGAAAGAGCCACAAGAAAGCCAGGACTGGATGTGGCACGTGCAAGTATGTCCTCCGCCCCGATTTCTCGTTGCATGGTTTCAAATGGATGGCGCTGAAGCTTGCGAAGGATACGTAGGGTCAAGTGTGATGAAAAGAGGCCTCAATGTCTCCGCTGCATTCAAGGCTCTTACGTCTGCGACGGGTACGGAGACGTTCAAAAGACGCAGCTTCCAGCTCCCATCCCATCCAGAAACCACCGCCAACTTCTACTCAAGACCAACCCCGCCTCTCAGATAATTAAGAACCCTTACGCCTCACTGTTCAAAAATGAGAACGAGAGGCAGTATTTTGACAACTTTTGCGCGAATACTTCCTACGAGATATTGCCTAACTTCAACTCTGGAGTCTTAAGGCAGATGCTGTTGCAAGCTGTGCAAGAAGAACCTTCTATCCGTCATGCTCTTGTGGCATTGGGGGCTTTAGATGCAGAAGACAAAGCAAAGCGAAACCAGGCATTGGTCACCCGCCCTGGCCTCTCTCGATTCCAGCTAGATGCCTTAGAACAGTATACAATTGCATTGAGACTCATGCAGGTAAGGCCGTGTAATCTCTTGGATGAGACGGAATCTGGCTAACCTCGAATAGCGTGCAGCTTCAAGTGGCAGACAAGATGTGAGAATATTGCTACTTGAATGCTATGCTACTGTGTGTTTTGAGGCATGGTGTGGAAATTTTCTCGGTGCCGGGATGCATGCTATGAACGGATTGAGGTTGATTCATGACCGTATTAAGGCAGTGCTGGAGTCGGGAACCAAGCTAGTTGGATCGCCATCCTTGGGCACGGTCGATATGGTCGAAGCCGAATTGCTTCGAGCATTTTCCGGATTGGACATGGATGTACCTGAACCATCTGGACCGCGAGGAGGCCCAGATCAGTTCGAACAGGAGAGTCTCGACGTTCTCTCCCAGATGCCTGAGATATTTACGACTATCAACGATGCCCAGATGTATAAGAACGTCTTGAGACTGCAGACTAGTCGCTTCATCTCAAGGCAGATCCCAAGTAGCCCGATAATGGAGGGCGAAGGTCCCTTTATTGGATGGTGTGGACCACCGGAGAACTCAAGCTCTGTTGAGGCAGCGAAGAAATTTATCTCCGATTCTATATCGCGCTGGAAAGCAGCTTTCGACCCATTATGGAAAAGACTCGAACTCGAGAGCCAGCATATTCACCTTCCTGCTGCGATCCTCAATATACAGGTCAAATACATCGGGTTTGATCTGTTAGCATCAAGCAATGATGACCAAACAGTATTCGATAGCCATACAGATGACTTCCTCGAGATGATAGATTTGGTACAGTATGTGGTAGATAACAGCGAATCGAAAAGGTGTCACTTCCATCTTGAGAGCCAGGTTGTGCTCCCGCTTTGTATCACGGCACTCAGATGTCGTGACAAGGTCATTCGAATGAGAGCCCTCTCACTGACATTGAAGTATCCACGTCGAGAGGGTATTTTGGATGGTCTATTTCTTGGTCAGGCGATAGCATGGGTAGTAGAGCTTGAAGAAAACTATCGCAAAGATGGACAAATCCCGGGCTGGGCGAGAATCCGACATCTTTTAGGCACACCAGATGGAAGCGCAGTGAGATTGAGATGTCTTCAAAAAACCTCAGCAATGTCGGAGGAAGTAGAGAGGCGGACAACAGTCTATCAGGGGAAACTCTGAGCATGTTGTTTTCAGGAACCCGGGCGCACTTCCGAAGCTTTACAAGGAGCATTTTGTGCGCTTATGTATTGGTTTTAGAGTGGGTAATGCTTAGATTGCTCAGAATACTATAATAGTGACCACAATTTCCGTGTATCTATTATTAAACCCCATTTCCGATAATATTAAATGTGAGCTCATTGTCGGTTTTATAATTATATAGAGCCGTACGTGACAGGAAGGAAGGCAGAATGTAGATCTAATAACAAATCTTCCAACCGCTCCACTTATACTTGTTCTTGATCCCTTATCTTCAAGAACATCTACTTTGCTGCCAGATCTATCTTGACAAACATTTCAAATTGAATTTGTCTATTATGACCCAACGGCGCAATTCTCTGCTTGTTAAGGAACATCCAACTACTAGACGTCCAAGTCAGCTGCACCAAGCAACTGGTTTCACACAGCGCAATGCAGAGCCAACACAGCAGGCTCCCGACCCGGCCGGTAAGCCGTCTCCGCGGGAGTCGAAAGGCCCCTCATATACTATACAACTAACGTTTTCCCTCTTACAGAGCCTCAGCCGGTGACTTTCCCCTCGCGGCAGCTCTGTTGCAATGTTGATTTGGAGCTATAATCTCTACCTTGAAGCTGATATCTGAGTATAGAAATTTCAATTCATCACCGAGTCTGGTCTATCTCGACCCAAAGGAACGTCTTGGCGCTTATCCGCTCAACAGCAAGACGAAAGCAGCCCAAGAAAAAACGAGACGTCCAACTAGGATATCGGTTCCTTCGTCCGGCGACCATTTCCGGTACGGATATAGGACCTGGCCTTGAGACTGACCCTTTCAGGCTCATTCAGATACCCGTAAACAAGCCTTACACGTCAATGGTCAACGTAAGTATCTCATGTTGGTCATACCAAAGTATAATACATTGCTAGTTTCAGACTTACAGTCATCCCTCAAATCCGAAAACGAAACTTAGCAAGAAGTCCACTAACATCTGAGTAGGTTATAGTAATCTTTATGATGCCGTGCTCCGATATTCGAACATCAGATCAGATTGTTCAGTAACTGAGACTCTCGATCGAGAGTTGTCCGATCCCGCAAGCTTGCATATGGCCATAGCATCCTATGTTCAAGCAGATAGCCTATCATGCCCTGAGAATATCTATCATATGAACCAAGCCCTGAAGATAGTGAATCGGAGAATTGCGAATTCCCATCGGAAGGCTATTACAAATGATACAATATTTGCCGTCGTTACGTTAACCGCTTTCGAGGTGTGTAATATTGTGCCACTCTACCTCTTTAAATCAAAGACTGATATTCATAACAACAGTTTAGATCTGGCTCTATAGTGCGTGTTAAGCTCCATTTGGACGGGGTAGAAGCAGTAATTAGAAGCGCAGGCGGCTTTGAGGCTCTGTCCAGCGACAGATATCTGACAAGGAACCTCTACGCGTAAGCTCAGCATAATTTTGGGGCAGGAATCATTATGATAACAATGCATGAAACTAGGATGGACATAGTGACTGCCATATTCACAGGGCTAAGACCACGCTTCAAAATCGCACGCGAAAGGTTTCAACCTGACTTGGCTGCTATGTTAGCTGCACGGCATAAAAGCGGGTTGTTGAACTTTACCGGCTCATTCGCTCTCAACCAAGAAATACTAGAAGTATATGCCATATTACGTCAATTGATAATGGAGACAGAAAATGCCATAGCTACACAGAACTTCACCGAAGCAGAGTTTGAGTCATTTGCGTTATACTCACAGTACCTCTCATACCGCCTGATTTCTCTTGCACAATACAAGAGCTCAACTTCATGGACGCCAGACCGAAATATTGAGATAGTCCGCTTGCTAGGATTCGCCGGCCTCGGGCACATTTTTATGTTTACTTCAAAACTTCCCCGGATGGGCGCACGTATGCGTACGTTCCTGTCAACGCAGTTGCGAGTACGCTTAGAGACGATTGACATTGGCTCTTATCAGATGGCATATCCTCAGGTAAGATCAACTTTCTCTCCTTCTGATGCTTCGCGGCGTAAGGTTGTAAGATTACTCTCGTCTCTCAAACGTCTAAGACTCGGCATGTTTCTGCACTTCCCATGACGTCTATTACTTTCAAGATGGTTCTAATTCTTCGGGAATGTAGATGATGCTCTGGATAATCTTGATCGGAGGGCTATCCAGCGAGGGGACGGCAGACCAAGACTGGTTCACCAAGACTCTTGCAAACGCTTGCTGCTCTGCTGGAATAGTCGGAACGAGGGATCTACCTGTCTTCTTGTCGGAATTCTTATGGAGTGACTTCTATATGGGTCCTGCTTTCGGGGATTTCTGGGCTGCTGTTGCGAGAGCACAGACTGCGAATTTCCAAACCGTCGATGTTAACAAATTGATGAAGTTCATAACCAGGTCAGAGTAAGATTTCCTAAATTATAGGCCCCGGTATGTAGTGCTCTACCAGCACATTGCAGTCGTTTTTGAGACTGAGCTACTAACTCGAAAGCAGAAAGAATCCTGCTCGGCTTAAAGCAGGTGGGTGGTCAAATGGTATCTCATTTTCTTCGCAATGCGCATTATGATCGTCAAGCAAACCAACCATGAATTGAGAATTCATGATTCATGATCTGTGGGTTACTATGGGAGAGGGATGTGGTAATCAACATGCCGAATAAGTCTACTTTCGGTAAGATATGTGGGAAAGAAGGATTATGGAGTTGAAGATTACGCATTATATCAAATTCTTGGCATCTCTAAGACATTTGAAGAGATTACGCAATAAATTTACGGTAAGAAATGAGTATATTTAGGGCGGATGTATTTCTAACATCCCGCACAATTTGGGACATTAAGAATTGGTGCCGCTTTTTCTGTGCATCACGAGCCCCTGTAGGAAGCTTGTTTTAGCGATGTCCTCGCTAACACGGGCCGCCGCTTCTTCCCTGCCGAAAGCTAATTTCTTCCTATCTTCGCCGGCATCTTCGTCAATAATGGAACACATCGCCCCTCCAGCCATGATGGAATTGTCTTTCGATTCCCCTATATCCGCGACAATGAGTGTACTCGGGAAAGCACGTCGATTCAAGTCGAGGGTGTCGATATTTCTCCTAAGAGCTCTTCCAGCCTCAGTTGGTACTGCCTCCTTCCTTAACAGAGCGACTCAACACGTCCGCAAAAATCCCTTCAGCCGCTCGAGCACATCTGCTACGCTTAAAACCCCTTCAATAACATGTTCTGCCACTGCAAGGCCATCGAATTTGGTCCCTGCAACCGAATCTTCATTCTTCCGTCTCCCATTCGAGCTCCGAGAAAAGATATACGGCCTGGTTATCGGACAGCGGGATATGTTCCACATAATGATGAAGCGGCGGACGAACCACCTACTTCACCCTCTCGTATATCGGCGGTGTAAAGTAGGTGGAACTCTTGAAAACTGCTTCTCGAGAGAATGCAAGTTCTTTTCTCCTGTGGACGGGGCCTGTCTCCACGTCGGGCCCTTCGATAATATCGGTGGGCTATTATTTACGTGTCGAGATATGTATGGCCCAGCTTCATTCACCCTCTTGTATTAACGTCAAGCTCTTCAGGACAAGACGCTGTGCGTCTGACTGACATGTGGTTTCAGTTTCCGAGAGGCCAGCAATGTACTCTACACGCAGAACATCTTCGAAATAGATCACCCGATGTCCTTCATAATTTTTCAGAAGACAGTCAATCCATCCTCTCTGAACAGTATCAAGTCCATATCAATCAATTTACAACGAGACATAGACGATCTTTCCTCGAGACACTACGAGCGCCTTGAGCTATGGCCTAAAATGTGGGATATCATAGCTGGCATGGAAGGTCTGGAAGAAATTAGAGTTAGATTCGGATTTCCCCTTGATGGAATCTGGAATTGGAGTCAGCAGAAGGTACTGCATCCTTTGTGGGCGGTTACCAAGTCGATGAGAGTCTTCGAAGTCTTCATTGTCCTGACACCCATCGGCTTCAAGGATGAGCACTATGCTAGGGCACCCTTCAAGTTAACTGGGGACTGGCGCCAAACATGAGAGGGAATTTTCTGTGAGCCAAGTTGGGGATGATTCACTGTTCATTATCAAGTCAGTTTATGGACAAGGGACGCGCACTGCAATTTTGGCCCCCCCTCAAGGACTGAAATCGCGGACTTGGGGAGAAGAAAAGATTGATGGTTTTCTCGCTTACGCCCGACCGAGTAGGACATGTTGTCGAGAAGTGTTCAGGTGGACTGCAATCTTAGCACTGCTTGAGGGGCTGAGATTCCAGCCCTAAGAATCAAATGCGTGGCCGACTCATGCTCAAGTGAGGGGCAGCCTCGCTTGCTACGGCGCACTTTCACAGTCCGACTTTCTACACAGCACTGCAATTTTAGTACACGTAGAGAGACTACGGCACGGCCTTGTGCAATGACCGAGAAAGCAGCTGAGTGGGATGCAAAGATAGGTTCTCATCCTTCCACATTTCGAAATACACTGTTCAGCACTGGAGTAGAGAAAAAGTGGCTCGCTTTCCTGTGAATGTGGCACTAATCTGACGTTCTGGTAATACTAATCAAGTACAGTCGCAGCACTACAAAAATTAATGCTCTTGGAAGAGGTAATATCCCGTGCCCTGTCGCGTCGCAAGAACCAACGAATAAGGAGATGATCCGTGAAACCCGCAAGCACTGCAATTTTAGCTCTGGCGGAGGCTTGAGCTTCCTTATTGCGCGGTGTCTTAAGAGCCTCTCATGTGGGGCAAGCTCCAAAATTCTCTCTGTTGGCACTTCGCAGGGCTGAAAAAGAGTCGCAACCCCTTTTTATGGTCTGAAATAGCAGTGCCAGATTGTTCTGCCTTTGCTTGGTTCTATTAGTATTGGGAAGGGTCGCCTGCTTATCGAGGAGAAGTAGTTTATCCACATCCTTGATAGTCACATAGGTACATGCAAGGTATATTACTCCCAAGTTCTTACTTCTTCCATCGTTGTTCATACTTCAATATCTGATTCGTAGATCAGATATCAAAGTCAAGGAGAGCATTCCATAGTGGAAACTCGGTGAGCTGCAGAGATAGAGAGAGCTATGTTCTGCAATCCATGATGCGTAAGCATTCGCTTTACTTTCTTTTCTCTCATATTTACAAACTTCCTTGCCATCCCGTCCACCTGCTAACACGACCTGTCTGGAGCAATTTCACGTACTTTTGATTCTCTCGCTATATTACACCAACGCCTCACCGTTTCATTAGCCTTCCATTAATTTTTGCTAGTCGACCCAATATCACCCCACCGAATGTTGGAAAAGACAACGTGAGTATCAGGATGCTGAGATTGGATATTGGAGGGGGTGCCTTCTCCGCTTGTGCAAGGTCCATCGCTTCCGGCATCAAGCCAAGCCATTTGCTGTGCCGGGTCATTCCAGATACTCATTACCAGCACCACTATGAGATTTCCAGTCAGTAGCTATCAGCAATTGGGAGAGTTCAAGACTTACTGCCGATACCAAGAGCCTGGCCCATTCCGGTCAACCCACCTGTCGTCCCCTCGGAACCACAGCTAGAAATCGTCCCGCCGCCGCCGATTTGTTTTCCGTTCTGGACATACTTGCGTGTGATCTGGGACAACTTTCCGCCACTGGCAGCAAATTGTGTCAGAACCGTGAATGGCTTACTCGTATCGACCGTCTTGCCAGGTCCAAAGAAGCTCTTCTGGCCACTCGCGTACGGATTATATCCACAACCACTCTTGTCGCAGGTGTTGCCTTTGCACGGATGAGGCGTCATTGCCGTCGCCATTGAATTTGCCTCGAGGATATCCATCTCATTACAGCAGTAACCCTGACACTGCGCATCGCAGTAGCCAGCACCAGCCCCTGCTCCTCCGCTAGCAGTCCCTCCACTGCCGTCTGCTGCCATCGACGACAGGTAGAACGCGCCGTTCTCTCCGCAAGGAAGAGCTGAGAAGTCGACGTCCACAGATATCTCCCCATTCAGGAGGCTCATCTCAACATATTTGCTATCGGCGCCCAGGAGGTAGATACGTGGGGATGCAGCGGCACCATTGACGTAGTGGTACAACGTTACAGCATCCCCTGAAACGTCAACTCCCATTGCGGTGTAGTCAGCTGCTGTTCTCGAACTCGCGGCACCTGATGCTAGTTTGGCGACTGTATCGAGCACGACGGAGGTATTTTGCTGCACGCAGCCTCCGGAACTGGTGCATTTCCATGTTGGTAGCAGTGGATAGGCCTCAGTGGCTTGCATGAGGGGCGTGGCCTGTACACGAGCCAGCAGTACGGCTAGCACGCCAATGGATGAGAGTTTAAAAGACATTGTATAATGAATACTTAATATCTCAGAAGTTCGCTGCTACCGTAAGGACAGGTGGAGGAAGAAGAAAGAGTGGTCTTTCACGGCCATATCTATCTGCTGACTGGTTTTCAACAAGCACCAGCTCCGATACAGGCAATATATGTATCCGCGCTCTGAAATACCATCCATTCAGGCATGAGGTTTTCGGGTCACGTCTCCGTCCCACCAGCTCGGCAGTATTGTGTTCAGGCACCGAGTGGTGCGGGGAGATTGAAATATTAATATAATACCCGGTTGCAGTAAACGCCAAGTCAACCCCACACTTTGTTTGCATCAGGAGCCGTGGCCTATATAATAGTTAGGCCGAGGTATATAACAATGCGGTCTCAGATATAGAATTAGACATATCGCGTTAGTTTTAGCTGTCAGGAGACTCTTTTTCCAGCACAAGCGGCCCGCTGGCCTAATTATCCCAAACAGTTCAAAAGATCAAGTTCAACAGCATACAGCGCTTCAGGTTAAGCCGATACGTCAATCCAAGCGTTTAAATTGTTTGAATGAATCTCTGTCATCTCAAAATAAGAAGCTGTTTTGAATTTTGAAGCTTGCTAAAATGAGAGAAGCCACGCTTCTCGAGAGCTGAATGAAACAAACTTTCCTTCCAACGCCCATATAAAAAGCCACAACCATTAGAATGATATGTCTGATAACCTAAGTACACAAACGCTCCCGTTATTTATCTGCCTATCGCCTCGTATGGAGTTTCTCATGCCTCTTCCGATCATTATTCCTCGTAAACGCCCGTCCACACTCATCACACTTAAACGGCCTCTCACCCGCATGACTCCGCTGATGACTCCTCAGATGAAAGCCCCTCGTAAACCTCTTATCACACAAATCGCACCTCCACTGCGTCGTACTAATGACTTTGGGCGGCGCGGTGAAATTCGCCGCTTGGTCCGTCACCTCCGGATGGAACAGCTTCTTGTGCTTCTCGAGATCCTTATTCGACGAGAAGCCGAACTCCGCAATCGAGCAGTCGGGGAAGACACAGGTGAACGGCCGGTCGTGGCGGTTGAGGTGCTGGTTGCGGGACTTGGCGTCCTTGAAGCCTTCGTGGAAGTAGAAGCAGGTTGGGCGCGGACATTTGAAGTGCCTGTCGCCGTAGAAAGCAGTGAGCTCGTCGGCATGGCGGGGGAGTAAAGAGAGTCCTTCGATTATGACGCGGTTTCGCACAATGACTTCGCTGAGGGCCTTGATGCCAATCTCTTTGCGTGCCTCTGGGCCTTTGCCGTCTTGTTGGTGCACATGGTTCCAGACTTGAAGTAGCTTGTCCCAGAATGGGTAGATTTGGAATGGCTCGCACTCATCTCTGGCTTGGGGAACTATTCGCGGGAGCATGATCTCTGTCTCGTAGCGAGTTGAGAATTCAGTCAGCCCTATCTCAAACTCTTGCAGCGCGTCTTGCGTCTCATCATCCGTGCCAAAGTCTTGGATGTGCGTTTGGATTATGGCACGAATATGATGGTGCCACTTTGCGGAGGCGTAGTCTTGGAGGGATAGAAAGCCTTGCGTCGTGTAGAGCTCTAGGTCCTCCTTGCGCATATCATCGTGGAAGCACTCAAATGTCAAGTATCGAAGACAAAGTGTTGCTAGACGACATTCTACGGCCGACGGACGAATGTATGCGCTTGCTCTGATATGCCTACCGGATTTCAGTATGTAGGCAATTGTGACGAAGGGCCAGACTTACATCTTCGCTGTGGTGTGCACGAGTTCCACGCGATCTCCGGACAGCACACGGATCAAGGATCCACAGTAATCCTCGACACTTCCTCGAATCTTCTCATTAAAGAAATCGATAGTTTCCTTTTCAGCGTCGATTGACACTGCCGCTTGAATCTCTCGCCACTTGAGAGGTCGCTTGGCACAAACCATCCAACCCAGAAGTTTACGCACGATTTGCCATTGTCTCCCTTTCAGAGTGGCTTCCAGCCGCTTCAGAATTCTTTCATAACTATGAAAGACGTTAGTAAAAATCTTTAGTAGCGAATTAAAATTGCATAAGCTGATATCGTCTTGGGTTGAGAACGGAATGACAAAATCTCGAGTTGTGCTCTACGAGCAGGTAGAACTTACGCCTCTCCTATTCCGTTCGGGAACGGGTAATCATTCAGCTCCTCTTGGAGATATCGTCGACTCCCTTGCGCCAACAGATTCTCCATCACCAACTTTACGAAGAGAAACATCCCTACACTTCATTAGCACTCCGGTAGATTTCTCAACGCCATCCGATTTCTAACCTTGCGACCTAATCATAGTTGCCTCTTCGATGAACTCAGCCTCTTTGGTCGAGAGTTCATAAAGCTCTGCAATCCTTTTTGACCAATCCTTGATGTACGCCTTGATATCCTTCTTATTATCCTCCAGAGTGAGGCTCACAACTGTGGCAGTCTGGAGCGCCTTTGCTATGTCTGGAAAGTTCTGACTGACGAAGAGCACACGCAACTTCCCGGGTTCTCGTTCGTCGCAGCGATCCACCATGGAGTTGAAGAATGTGAATAACAGCTTTCGTTGTGCTTGATTGCATTCATCCAGGCCATCTATTATGACGAAGTGCTTGGGTATCTTCTCGAAAAAGACCCTCAGTAACGTCTCGGCGAGAGTTGTTGACGATAGGGTAACTTCTCCACTAGAGGTGTACTTGTCGTAGCAGAACGGAATGAGTTCTCGACATTTGCATAGGAGCTGGCTGAGCAAGCCCCTGTATATCGAAATACAGTCGTTCTTTTGCTCATCGTCAAGCCGGCAGTAGAAATAGCTTGTAGTGTATGAATCATCATTGAGACAATCGTCCACGACGACCGAAGCAAGGATTGTTTTTCCTTTGCGGGATTTAGCAAATGCGAGCCAGCACCAGGGACGAGAATAGGGAGAAAGGAAACACACCTGCTCCAGGGATTCCATTCAACCACAGTATCGACGTAGTTGGTGGGTCCATTTCACGCCAATTACGAACTTCATTATTCTGTAGAATCCATTGCCCATTGCCGGCGGATTCCTTTCGTATCTCGCTAAAGTCGTGATGGTCTTGTGGTGTAGTTGCCGCTGCCGAGAACCAAGTTAAGATTTTGCGGTATTTTATATCTTTGTCGTTCTCCTCTTTCTTCTTGAGCCTCTCCATTTTCTCCTTCCTGTCTCTCGCATATGATTGGATGTGATCAATCATCGCCTGGTTACTCCTCTGAGATTCTTCCATGTGCAAAAGTCCAGCTTGGTCAACGATCATCTGTCTATGCAGCCGGAGGTTCTCCAGAAGCCCTTGAAACCTTGTGTCAAAGTCTTTCCAGATAGAACGGAATAGTTGCCGCCAGATATCCGCTGCATGCTGTCAGAAACTATTGGTAGTGATTATCGGACGGAAACCTACTTTTACCCCTGAATATGCGTACGGCTTTCTTGTGAAACTTGAGGATATCGGTGTAAATGAGAGCGAGCACGCGCCTCATGTGAGGCTTTTGGCCGAAAAGATCTCTGTACTGTTCTAGAAGCGGCATATGATCCCCGATCTGGCTGTATGCATCAAGGATGTGCTCGAAACTATCAGTCCAGGTGTGTGCAGTCTAAAAATCATGAACTGTTAGCCTTGCTCCACAAATTCGACATGTCAAGTCAACAAGGCAGAGAGCTCAGAGTATCCGACAGAAGCCTTGTATTGCATTACCTGAAGAATGAATTTCAGGGGTCCCCAGACAAAGGCAACGAAGATACTGGCGTTCGCGAATATGCCTATGACTTCCCCAAATTGTTTCATAGCCTCGAGGAACGACTCCAGCCGACGCATGTTCATCATATTCTTCAGCGTCTCTTGATCCTTCTGAATGCGAATTGCCGTTTCGCGGACATCACTAAGCGTCACGAATTGGAAGTCGTGCCGCTCTTTCGGGGTAAGCTTGTTCTTGAAGTTTGCGAGGATGACCTCGAACGATTCCTCTACTGTGCTCATCTTCGGCCATAGAACACCCCTGAGCGGCTCAGGGGTATCGGGTAGCTACAGATTTCTGGCTGGACCTAGGCGCAATTGATTCGGGCAGATTTCACGCTTGCAGAACACATTGAACTTCAGTACAGGAATGAAGAATGAAACGTTTGGGAGAATTTGGTTCGGGGCGCGAACAATGACTGCGACGAGGCTGCGAAAAGCCTCACACTTCTGCTATCAGGGGGTTCCTTGACTGCGCCCCCTGGGGAGAATAAGCAATGCGTGGCGAGCGCTGCACTGCAAATTCGGTGTCCCAACTGGGGTTGATCCGCCCACATGGTGTGCCCACATCAATTGGGCTGATGTGTGGCCTTCCAATCATCCTAGGGATATGCAGAACAACGCACTCACGTTCCCAGGCAGCTGAATCAAAGCGGCTCCTGCAATACAATCTTCGGTTCTGGCGGACGATAGTCCCACACCTCCGGCTTCCTTTCAGGCTTCTTCCAGAGGACACCGCGCTACACTTCTGTTTTGCCTCTCCAAAATGTACTGTCTGCAGGCACTACCTCAACACAGTACGAAAAAGCTATTCAAAACCAAGTTGCTACAATCCAAGTCTAGCAAACCAAAGACTCGTAAAGATATGCGACGAATTAGGTACCTTCCTCTTCTCAGTCGAGACAATATTTCGAGTTACCAAGTATACTTGAATTGAAAAGTGCGCCGCAAGATATCACTCAATGGCAAGAAATTCCAGGATTTTTGAGGCCGTCCTGCCAATGTTCGTGCATGTGAGGCTCTTTTGAGCGGTGAAGAAAGCCTTGGGCGCAGCAATTCCGCTCGCTCAGGAGTCGGGCGCCCTACTTCTGCGTCGCAATTGCCCACCTGCAGCTTCACCGACAGCAGCTGAGGAGCTCCAGTGGGGTGATGAAGCGCTAGGTACCTCCTATCAGGAGCTTCATCACATTTTGCACTGCAATTTTAGCGCACGCAACGAGCAAGAGTGCGTGTTTGATGCATGGGTTATCTTCTCCACACAAATTTAACTTCACAAAAAAGAGGAGAGAAGGACTTGAACCTGAGAGTGGGAGACCGAACCCTTCTCGAGATAAACCACGACCCAACCCGCTGACTACCACAACAGATGCTCATTAGACTACATGCGATTGTTGACCCTTCTGAGTTCGTTCTTACTGCAAAGTCTAAGTCACGCTTAACGGAGACGAGTTTGACGAGTATGGCTAGCATTTGTCAATGAGCGGGTTTGGTGGTATACACCCGTCACCTCTAGGCAAAAGCCTCTCTCGCTTACTTGCACTGCAATTTTAGTCCTCTCGAGGAGCATGAATCGAATGATAGTGTGCCCTGTGTTCTGTTAGTTGAAAGAGTTTCCGCCGAGCACCGCAATTTTACTGGGCAGGGCAGCCGAAAAGATATCCTCTTCAGCGCTAAAATTGCAGTGCTTCCCCTGAACACATGTCTTCGTGCAAGAACTTGAGTGCCTATGCATGCAAGGGCGATTTCCTGCAATTCGTTCGTCCGGCAGTGGCTAGCTAGCACTTTTCAACAACTTCGTCTTATGAGCATTTGTGAGAGAGGGGCCTCTCACCTTTGAAGCTTCGCGGCAGATAGAAAAGGTGGCACAATTTATCGATGCACCTACTTAAGCCGGACATCGGGTGAAGGTTTCATTTATCAATTCTGAGGCTCTACAAATGATAGGAAGAGATCAAGTCTCAA
Organism: Hyaloscypha variabilis F; assembly: GCA_002865655.1. Classification (NCBI taxonomy): domain Eukaryota; kingdom Fungi; phylum Ascomycota; class Leotiomycetes; order Helotiales; family Hyaloscyphaceae; genus Hyaloscypha; species Hyaloscypha variabilis. Next base: position 774,670 of record KZ613942.1, on the reverse strand, counting down.
AAGTAGGTAATAAGAAGGGGCACTTATTGAAGGGAGTTTGGAAAAGTCCCTAGCTTAGGACATTGATAACTCATTGGTGAGGTGAAGCTCCCAGTCAGGTTGTTCTCTCTTCAATGGAGCTAAACTTGCAGTGCACTTGGAGAAAATAATTTCGGGTTTTGGTAGATTGACGGATCGTCGACGATAGACATCTGACTATGACTCGCTGCTCCTTCGATATGGTTTTCATGACGAAAATTGTACCAAGGCCCTGCAGTTCATTCATCTCATACATAGGTTTCCATTATGTGTTCTAAGTGAACTTGATCACAGACGCGAAGGATTCTATCTAACTTCGAAGTTCGGAGATGCAAATTTTAACCTCCCTCCTTTAAACACAAGTCACTACGAGCTTCTGTCTTTTCAAGGTTCCCAACTGACTGCTCCATCCCATGGCGCTAGCGATGCAAAGGCTTCACGTGTGTTCCAGAAGTCTCGCGGCGGTATGCTATGCAGGCACTGCAATTTTAGCGTTGATGAACGCGGTCGAGTCCTCAAACTGCACTTGCTCTACACGAGGTTATAAAGCAGAGGTTTGCACGAGGACGATTCAAAAGTATCGTTCGACTAGGTTTCCCCCTTCTCGTCTTTAAAAGTGCACCGTCTATCTTTTGCTGCAATGCAGACAGATTCCTAGAGCCTCTGAAATTCTAGTACAGGGGCTAATCCCATCTAGCTGGTACAACACCCTCCCATCCCATTAGTCTAGCACTGTTAATCACCAAGGATTTGAGGGCCAAATGAGACTTTAGAAAAGTATGGATCGAAGTTTTGTTTCGGTGCCATATACCGAGTACCCTGTGGGAGCATTTCATCCAGTATACTCGATTAAAACTCGATTCTTGGCATCGAGTCGGTCTTATCCAGTATACTCGATAAGACTGCGCACGAAATGCCCACCCATTAGAATCGAGTATTTAGTCATCTAATAGATTAATCAAGCTACACGGGCCCACGGCTCGCGATCGCAATCTCCTACTTTCTCAAACGCCCTCACGCTCCCTCCTTCACCATCTCACGCTCCCTACTTACTATCTCACGCTCACGCTCATACTCTTACTTAGGGGGCTAAATTAGCTATTATAGGTAGCTCTCTTATTAAAGAAGCTAATATTTATCGGTCAGAATAAAGGCCTGCGCGCGAAGTTAATTTTTGAGCGAGTAGGCCTTATTCTAAATAAATCACGATTTTTACTTAAAAGTATATCCTCACGTGCGGGCGCCGGGGACCTGCGGGCTATTCCGGAGCCCTGTGAACGGACGATTTCCTTAGAAAACTTGCTTGCGCACGTAAAATTGGTTACGCGAGGGCTTAATTAGGAAACCTATCCATTATTTGGAAAAGAAGTTTAGAAGCGAGCTTAAGGTGCGAGTATATATTGATTCATATACTACGGTACGCGTGAATCGATGTATAAATACACCTCGAGCTCGCTAAAGGACCTCGCACGAGCCCTTATCGACTAAACTGGACACGGCATCGAGTATGGTCGATAAGACGCTCCCACAGGGGTACGGCATACAGCACTGCAATTTTAGCGTCCTGGGAGCTTCGTCTCTCGCATCACTCAGCCTGAACCTCCCACTACAGAAACGCCAACCTGCAAATGCTTCCGAGAGAGCTAAAATTGCAGTGCTTGTTGCCTTGGTTTAGATTTCGGTCGCTTCGTGTTGGAATTGCGGACCATAGGCAGCCCCATGCTCTGCGGAGTTGGAATCGGCCTACGCCGTTCGCTGGAAACTCCTTATCGAGTTTTCGTCAACGCTAAAATTGCAATGCTGAACAGGGTACTCCTTGGCCCTGAAATACATGGCGTGTTTCTTTTGGTACACTGCGATTCAACGCTTTAGTTCGCACTCAAATTGCAGTGCTGGGCTCCGTTGGGTAGCATCGCTTGGGCATCAAACTATAAAGATCTCTAGACGGATCCCACGATGTAGCTGTCGATCAGAACGTAACCATAGTGACCATCTCAGGTCGCCTTGTGCAAAACTCTAAGCTCTTGACATTAGGGCATCTCCTCTAAGCCTTAGATTACGGTGGGAAAAAAATGTAGCCATTTTCGAGCACTTGTTGCTCCTACTCGTCAAGTCCTTCTGTCCCGGTGCTGACCTTCCATGACGTTGTTGAGTCTGCCGACGCAGCCAACTGTATCCGGACGGCGCCGGACGCATTACCCTGTGGTGCTTAAGCTTGATCTCAACGAATCCGCGGCACCATTCAAAGCTTTCTCATATCATGCGCTTGCTGCATCCCCTTGCTGATACACATTTAGGATTTTCAAGAGAGTCCTGACTTCTCATATGCACGACATTTTTGTTCACATAGTAACGCACGTAGTCTCGAATGCAAGGAGGTGAGTGCTTGAACATACAGGCAGCCTTAGGCCCTGCGGTGCTCGCTCGCCTACCTCGTTAGAGGCGAGCCCCTGAAATCTGGCGATGCCCCTCGACTGACAAAATTCCAGTGCATGAAATCCCACTACGCTGCAGGACCGACCCCACATTGCACGATACGTCAATCCAACTTGAATACCGCAAAACACCTCATCTCCATTGAATAGAGAGAGCACCACCTGAAAGTCAAATTGGACATCTACCAAAGCTTCTTAGCCAAACTTGGCTGTTTCTGATTTGGCGAGGAAGATGCAACCTCTTCGTGAACGCTAAAATTGCAGTGCTCTTAATATTATTGGCTTAGGTTATACGAAGGTACAGGCCCTAATGTTTGTCACACCGCCTTGAATTCTGCCAAGCAAAATTCGGTTACAGCGTATGTTACAGGGCGCTTCAGCGCAAACCCCTACAAAGGCGGTGTAACAAACATTAGGGCCTGCACCTTCGTACCCTCCCGCCGAGCACACTTCTGTTCACCGAGTTGATCACCATGCATGTTTCGTGTAAGTGGAGGCTGAGTCTGTGGCACCCTGCAGCTTTGGCAGCTGTCGGGCGTATGCGCTGTCGTGTGGCTGAATGCACTGCAATTTCTGGTCCACTAGAAACCTGCTCAGGGCACACCTGCAGCTCAGCCTCAGAGCCTCGTGAAAACACTCCTCTTCCTCTCCGCTCCCAGCTCTGAGCATGAATTCCTTCTATCCTGAACGGCACGGCTCCTTCAAATCAAGCCCTTCTTCTGCAATCAAATTGCAGTGCATATGCACGATTCCGAAATTCCGACCAATCATTACATTGCTTGGCATTGATCTGACGAGGCTGTCCTCTCGAAAAATCGCACATAGCCTGTCATCTATCAACATCTTGGATCTCTGATTGCTTTGCTCGTAATGATAAAACTGGTGCATAAGTTTTGCTAGGATACTTCCCCTGAGTTGCTGACTTGTTCCTCTACCACACCCTCTCCTCCCTACCGATATGTCATCGCTCAAGAGGCTGTTGAACAACGATGACGGAGATGAGGCTGGCGACGGATACACCGAGGATCAATCAGCTCGCAATGGATTGTACAGAGGCTCTCTAGATCAAAGGTTAGTTAGTTACACTCTCACTTCGAAGCAGTCAGGCTAACGAGAGGCCAGCGACGAACCAGTGTTGGCCGAGAAGTCCTGGGGTGGGCTGTGGGGTGAGATCTTGAACTCAGACTTTCCCAACGGCAACGAATTGTTGCAAATGGAGAATGAGGACGCAAATGGTACATCCATTCACAATGTCGAGGAGGGCATAGAGTTTTGGGCGAATCATGAGATGCCATCAATGATCGATCCCTTACTGGACTCGCAAGATTCTGGTTCGGATCCAGCGCCCGAGGAAGTTCCTGCGAACGATTTGATATGTTATGGAATGGTAAGTCGTAATTTATTCCTGCTATCATCCACAATCATTCTCTTATTTCCATCTACGTGCTAAATCATAAGCACAGCTTTACCGCGCCGCAGCCAGACTCGCGGGAAACATGATAGAGCTGGAGATGAAGCTCCAGAATTACGACCGTAGGAACAACCACTGGGTTACGTTCGATGTGAGGAAAAAGGAAGATCAAATCGCTCTCTATTTCCCGGATGGCTTGGAATTCGCCATTCTCAACAACCACGTTGGCAAAGGATTGATTGACCTTATTGACCGACCTTCCCTTCAATTCGAGGCACTGGGATCTCCTCAAGGAGCAATTGATACCATCGGAAGAGTAACAAAAGCGAATGATGCCGTGGTCCGCGTCAACATCAATGTCTACGGCCCAAGAGACTCATGCACAGAGATTGGACGACACTTGACCAGTCAGAAGCTATATCTGCAGCGCCCAGACAAACTTCGACCAGGAACGACGTATGATAATCCCCACTACCTTGCCTTCGCGGATATGCAGATATCGAATGTGCAGAATCAATTCGATGTAGGGATTAACCGGCCTGGTGGAGCACCGAGGCCAGAGGACGATGCTGCAGAGAAGTTCAAAGAGACGATTTCCAATGTATACAATTCGCTCACTCGAGGTGATAACCTCAATCAGGTTGAAGGAGATCGCCGATTGACGACAACTTTGCTCCCGTAAGTCAAACACGGCCTTGAAATCTACAGCGGTATACGCGTTTCTAGAATCTCCTTGGCCGAAACCTGGTGCTCTTGCCACGACTAGTGTGCTAACGGAACATCTAGACATCAAGAAGAAGCATTAGATTTCATGTTGCAGCGAGAAGATGGACCAATCCCAGAAGCATTCCGCTTATGGAAGCCGATGGATGGAGAGAATAAGGGCTGGTACGTTCTCCACCTCAGAATCTGAAGAAAGGTATTGCAGCGGGCTAAATTTTGTAGGTTTCGTCACGAGGTCACCAAAGGAAGAAATAGAACTCCGGCTCCTGAGACGGGAGGCGGTATACTTGCAGATGAGATGGGAATGGGAAAGTCGCTTTCGACTTTGGCGCTCATAACCAAGACCCTCGACGATGCTGCCGACTGGGTGGAAGAGAAGAAGGCTAATCCTGAACCTCACATTCGGCAGAAGCCTTGCAGGGCTACTTTGGTCGTAGTTCCTTCCGCAAGTAAGCTTTTCGTATCCCCAGTCGCGTAGAGCAGTTATTGACCTCATATTTAGTCCTAATCAACGAGTGGTTTCACGAGATTGAACTGTAAGTCCCAACCAAAACATTTTGGGATCTATTGAGCTGAATTTTGGTATTAGACATCTAGATGGAACACTCAAGACTCTCAGATACCATGGACCGAAGCGCAAGATGCTACCGTTGGAGGATGCTGACCTTGTACTCACGACTTATCACACCATAGTGTCAGATTTTGGAGACAAATCGAGTCCTCTGCATGCAATGGAATGGTATCGAGTTGTGTTGGACGAAGGTATTTCAATCCATTATATACAAGAGATGAAAGCATCGTTAACAGCTTTCAGCTCATATCATCCGACGACAAGTCACAACATTCTTCAAGGCCGTAAAAGAGCTGAAAGCGAGATCCCGCTGGTGTCTCACGGGCACACCTATCCAGAACAAACTCGATGACATCGGCTCTCTCTTCGCATTCATCTATGCCATCCCTTTTCACAACATCGCCATGTTCCGAAGGTTTGTCTCGACGCCTTTTGACGAGGGCACAGAGCGCCGAGAAGTAGCAACCAAGAACCTAACTCTCCTCCTCGAATCCCTATGCCTGCGACGGTCCAGAGAACTTCTGCATCTCCCCGAGCCGCGCCACACAGTCAAGGAGATTAAATTCTCGCCCGAGGAGCGAGAGCAATACGAACAGACAAAGAGAATGATGAATCGTGCTCTTCGACAGAAAGTCGGGGACTCGTATAGCAAGAGCATTTTCGGCATGTTCCAAGTGCAGCTGCAGCTAAGGATTCTATGTAACCATGGGACGTACCAGCACCCTTTCTCGTGGGCAAAACGGAGCTTGCAGGATGAGAGAGAGGATGCGTTGATCTCGATGGGTGGATTTGGGGAAGTTAATTGCTCTGCTTGTAGGCAGTCTTTGCCTGTGCTGGGTCCGAGTAATCTCTATCGAACGTGGGGAAAGAGTTGTCCGCATGTGGTGTGCAGAGAATGTTTGGACGAGGACGAACAAGCTGGTAACGATACTGAGATCAAATGCCCGCTGTGTACTGTGAACGGTGTACATACTGTTGTGTTGCCGCATAGTGCTGTGGGACCGTCAGATGAATCTTACTTACGGTCAGTGGGTCATTCCTCAAAGATCACGGAGCTGTTGAAGGATGTCAAGGAAGACTTGGACACGACTAAAAGGTAGGTCGCATCTTGGCCCGTTGAGCAATATTATGATGCTTATCACCTCCATAGCATAATATTCTCGTGCTGGACCAACACCCTAAACCTCATCGAGAGACATCTCCGCCTCGCAGAGATAGATTTTTATCGAATTGACGGCGAAAGCCCTCTCAATCGTCGTCAGCAGATCCTCGACCAATTCTCGACCTCTTCTGCGGTTTCAGTCCTCATCATGACGACTGGGACTGGTGCTTTTGGGTAAGTGACCCATAACTCCAAATTGCAACGATAAAGAAGCTTATATCAAGAAAGTCTCAATCTCATGACAGCAAACCGCGTCTTCATCATAGAGCCGCAATGGAACCCCAGCGTAGAAACCCAGGCTATCGCAAGGGCTATCCGCATGAATCAGAAGAACTCTGTACTTGTAACGCGATATATTGTTGAAGGGACTGTGGAGCAGGTATGTTGCTCAGATCTCTTTGTGTTGTAATTACTGACGAGGTGTAGGAAATGCTCTCTCAGCAAAAGAGGAAGCAAATGATTGCTGAGATTGGTAATAATGGGTGATTGTAGAGACTGGAATAGATTCCAGGGAGATTATCATATAAGGTTATTCTAGAGAGAGCAGCTTGACTTTTCTTTCATCTTCAATACCATATGGGCGTGTAGGTGGCAGAAGAACACCCGGAATTCCTTGGCGCATCAAAAAAAGATGATTGTTATGGATATCGATATATGGAATCTCCAATTTAAATAAAAATCAGGAAAATGCTTGCAGGTACTTATTGGATGCCAGCTTGATTTGGACAATGCGACTTCGCCGCAGCGTTGTGGTGTCAGGAGAGATAGGGGGGCTTTTCGCTTAGGAGCCAATCGCTGGCCGAGTCACCCTCCGAGCGAGGCCTAACCGCTTTCAGCACAAAAAGAGCGAGCGAGCCACTGAGCGAGCACCAGTCTTGAGCCTGCAAACTTCCAGTTGAGACTTCGGAGTCCAATCCCTTTTGAGGATCCATAACGTGGGGTATCTTAATCAGATCTGCAGATAAATGCGTCGGCGTACTCGGCGCCGTAGCGCACACGGAGGAGGCGTCCCTCCGATATGCATGCATGAGGACCCTGATGTGGTTTTCGGCTCGGTCCTCGTTGTAAGGGTCTGCAGCCACAATGCCGAGCCTATTTGTACATAAGCAGCGTGTGGGGAGATGGGAAAAGGTTATTGATACACAGTACATCGAAAGATCTTTACTTATGTTTGATTCCAAAGACCCTCTAATCTGCTTGGCGATTTAATATTGGTCTATTGACTTCCAACTCCTTTCAACTTGACGATTCATCCCGCCCTTCAAGGAAATTTTGGTGCCAAAACTTTAACTACAATGTCAAAACTTACCATCCCAACCTTCAACGAGAAAACCGAAGCGGAGAAACTGCATCTACCCACTCCAAGTGAGCTTGAAGCACAACAAGACAAACAAGAGACCGAGAACATGTCCTTCGATGGAGCTCTTGGTGGTGGAGATTCATTACACGAAGGCACCGCAAGCGAGTTTGTTGTGGACTGGGATGGAGAGAATGACCCAGCAAATCCAATGAACTGGCCGAAGAACAAGCGGATCCTTCAGGTTGTTTTCGCCAGTGCAATCACCATGGTCACGTTAGTCCCCCTCTGAACTCGAACCCTATCCCTCGCACTGCTGATAATAGTTCAATAGCTCACTTGCTGCAACAATGGTCGCTCCCGGCATTGCCCAAATAATGGAAGACTTCCACACCACAAATGTACAAATCGGGACCCTGGCAGTCTCAATCTACCTGCTTGGGTTTGCTGTCGGTCCACTTATCATCGCTCCACTCTCCGAGCTATACGGCCGACTGCCCGCTTACCATGTATGCAACTTATTCTGGATGGTCTTCACTGTTGCTTGCGCCGTATCCACCAACATGCCGATGTTCGTCGTCTTCCGCTTTCTAGCAGGAAGTGCTGGCTCTTGCCCGCTGACGATTGGTGGCGGCACTGTTGTCGATGTTATGCCTCAGCAGTCGAGAGGAGCTGCGATGTCCATATTTGCCATCGGGCCTTTGCTCGGACCGGTTCTGGGCCCGATTGCTGGTGGCTTCCTGGCTCAGGCTGAAGGATGGAGATGGGTTTTCTGGGTATTGACGATTACTGTGAGTGTTGGCACTTCTCTCTTTCACAGGTTGATACTGATTACTTGAGCAGATAGGTATCTTGGGAACTAGCGGCATGATATTCATGAGAGAGACCTTCGCAAACGTGCTCCTCGAGAGAAAAGCAGCACTTCTCCGCAAGAAGCACAATAACCCAAATTATGTATCAAAATTCGACACCGGACTCAGCTCAATAACTTTACTCAGACACGCCATCGTTCGTCCATTCATCATGCTCTTCATGTCACCTGTCGTCGTCATCCTATCGACATACACCGCCATCGTATTCGCATACCTCTTCCTCCTCTTCACCACCTTCCCCAAAGTTTTCGAAGAGCAATACCACTGGAGCGGTGGCGTCGAAGGGTTGGCATACATTGGCATCGGCGTGGGTCTCGTCTCAGCACTCGTAGCATTCAGCTTCTTGAGCGACTGGCTTCTGAAGAAGCAAGCTGGAGATGGTCCCATGAAACCCGAGCACCGTCTCCCGGTCATGAAGTGGACCGTGTTCTTGGTACCTATTGGATTGTTTTGGTATGGATGGAGCGCTCAAGCAGAAACTTTCTGGCTGGTCCCCATCATGGGCACTGCTTTGATCGGTGCTGGAGCTTTTTGCACCTTCGTAAGTCAACTTGAATACATTTTGGTGGTAGATTTACTAACCTCTTTCGTAGATGCCTACGCAGACTTACCTCGTCGACTGCTATGGCAAATATGCCGCTTCTGCCCTTGCCGCAAACACGGTATTACGCTCAATCCTCGGCTGTATCCTTCCTCTCGCTGGTCCAACCATGTATTCAAAACTCGGTCTTGGTTGGGGGAACTCGCTTCTAGGTTTTGTCGCGCTGGCCTTCAGCCCAGTCCCATTTATTTTCTTTATTTACGGAGAACGGATCCGACAACGCTTCGCAGTTAAGCTGTAGAGCATCAAAATTGTTCCAAAGACGGCGTTGGAGTTGGGTTATTACTGATAGGCGTTTCTCAAACGGGTTTATGAGGGCATTTACATAGCATAGCGGATTAGGGTTGAAGTTGGTATAATTCTAATTCTAGGAGTCTTTCAAGTCTTGGCGAAATGTAAGGGCTGGTGCCATTACTCTGCGTACAGCAATGAAGCGATCAAGTAATTAATATTACCGCCTGCTACAAATGTTCCCAAGAACGAAGTAGGATCTGCAACTTTGTTAGAGAAGATGCCGAACAGGTCTCCGGCGAAGACTCCCCGTTCCCGCTTGGCACTTGATAAAAGCCACGCAGGGCCGATGCAGCAATGGCGCTGTCTGTGCGAGGTGCTCTCATCCCCGTAAATGGTGTGCCGCTCCACTGCCGTTCGAAAGAAGCAAAGCACCTGTGCGGCGCAGTGTTCTCGGACCATCACGTCCATTTAAGCTTCATCCTACAGCACCAAGTGACTCTTTCCCACCACTATCACAATTACATGTTCTTTACAGTGATATCGTGATATCTCGTAGTGATGGCCGATGTCAAGGAAAGCCCCCTGGGAGGCTCGCAATTACCGATGAGGCCAGGTCTCAGGAGAGACAAACCTCAGCTAGCATGCACAGCATGCCGAGGTCGGAAGTAAGACAGCTCATTGGCCACATTTACGAATGCTAAGTCCTTACAGGGTGAGATGTGATCGAAACCAGCCTTGCCAGAACTGCACAAGGCGTGGCCAAGCTACAACCTGCATATACGTAGACGCCCCGGCCAGAAAACGAGTGGCACAGGCATCGTCCTCCGAAGCGCGGAGCATGCGTCAACGGGTCACACAGCTTGAGGGAATGCTTCGGTCTTTTATTGAACCGAATGGTAGTTTGGCAACTCCTGGAAATTACTCGGAAACCCCTTCTAGCCAGGGTGCCAATGACTCCAGAGAGAAGTTGCAAAGGAATGTCGGTACGAATGGAGCAGATAGGGAGTTGGATGAAAGCCACCCCTCTCCTGGTCAACTCATGTGCGATAATTCGCAGACGAGTTATGTTAGCAGTGCTCACTGGGCTGCTGTTCTGAATGAAGTGAGTATCATCTAAACACCACTTGGAAAATAAATCTGCCCTCCAGCCCCATGTCTTGAGCTAACTCTATGAATTCGAAAGGTTGTCGACCTTAAATATCTTTTGGACTCTCAAGATTCGCCAAATTCAAGTAACGGAAGTAATATCCAAGTTGAACAAGGAATTGATTTGCTCTTCTCAACCAGACGTGCTGTCACTCAGGCAGAACTATTGGCTTCGGTCCCCCAAAGAGATATCGTTGACAGGTTGGTCTCGAAATTTTTCAGCGTGATGGATATGGCGCTCAGTGAGTTGCTACCTACGACATCTGTAGATATCTCCAGCTGCTAACTTCGACTATTCAGCAACTCTCCACATTCCAACGTTTCAAAAAGAGGTAATCAAGTCCTTCTACACAATGCATTTCTGGTCTGACTTCTTTGGCAGTATGAACAATTTTGGCTTGATCCTTGGAGTGTTTCTGTCATGTGGCTCAGTGTGCTGTTCAGCATGATGTCTCTGGCCGAGCAGTTCTCTTCAGTTGTCAAGGATGGCCTTCCAGCCACTCAAAAGCCACACAATATGATGCATAAATACCGCGAAAAGGCGTCACAGTGCCTGATCTTGGGGAACTATACCAAGCCAACCGAGTTTGTCCTCGAAGCGCTGCTACACTACTACGCCATTGAACAATATCGGAGCAGTGAGGACCATTTTGGTAACAGTATCCTGATGGGAATTATCGTCCGGACAGCAATGCGGATGGGTTACCATAGGGATCCATCTCATTACCCAAACATCTCCGTGTTGCAAGGGGAGATGAGAAGGAGGATCTGGTCAACGATAGTCATTGCGGACATCGTGTCAGGCTCTCAGGTTGGTCTTCCCAAATTGATCGATGAATCTCAGACGGACACCAAACTACCTCACAATCTCCTTGACGAAGACTTCGACGAGCACACCATGGAACTACCACCTCCAAGACCAGACACTGAGAACACAATGATGTCCTATGCCATCATGAAGCACAGAATGCACGCCGTCTTCGGCAAAATAGGAGACCAGACAACTTCAACACAAGCAGTGTCCTACACAGACGATGTAATGAGACTCGACAAGCTCCTACGCGATACCCACAACCTCACACCACCAGCCCTACGCATGCGCTCCACAATCAGTTCAGTCACCGACTCCTCAGCCCAAATCCTCAAACGCTACGCCCTCGAAGTGCAATTCCAAAAGTCCCGGTGCGTTCTCCACCGCAGATACCTCATTCTCGCCCGCTCAGACACCCGATACCTCTACTCCCGTCAATCATGCGTCGACGCCGCCATGGAGCTCCTCCACCACCAGTCTATCGTGCACAGTGAGTGTCAGCCTGGCGGTCTCCTTCAGCGAGAGAGCTGGAAGATAGGGACGTTAATGGTGCAGGAGTTCTTGTTGGCTGCAATGATTGTCTGTCTTGAGTTCGATTATTTTAAGACGCGATCAAGAGATGGGAATGTGACTCCCGAGGAGGTACGTAGTGAGGAGGTGATGTTGAAGGCGTTGCAGACGTCGTATGAGATTTGGCAGGAGTCGGCGGCTTGCTCGACGGAGGCGCTTAAGGCTTCGACGGTTTTGAGGATCTTGCTTGAGAAGTGTTCTTGTGATGAGAAGAAGACTGTGGTGGATTTTACTTCTCCTGGTAAAGAGCCTTGGTTTACTCCTGGTGCTGGTGGTGCGTATGCTTGACACTCTTTTGTGGGTCCTGAAGCTTACATTTTAGTCACTCCGGCCTCGTCTGTCCCAAATACTCTTGACCAACAAACCGGAGAGAGCTATGATTTTCTAGACGATAGCTTCTTGGATCCAACTCTTACCCAAGAGGATGATGTCATTATGGATCCGAATGCCTTTCCAAATGCCGAAGTGATTGAGAACATGATTTATGAGCCAGGGAACATTGATTGGGTATGTTCATCGATAAGTTTTCTTTAGGAGTTAGCTGACTTTCGTTGCGTAGACTATCTGGGACACGTACATATAGCTCTCCCTGCCATTTCATCTGGTGCTTCTTCTTAGGTAGGATATAGCACTTGGTTATTCTCTATAGAAAGTGTTGAAGCTGTGGAAAAGAGTCGAGAGGTTCGAGATTGGTAGTTGAACCACTAGACCAAAACATAAATCTCCCAGTGAAGATCGGAACATTCAGAGGAGATGAAAGGAGCTCGCTTTACCATTCTCTAATGATACTGTGTGTTGAATTGGGTATACTCAATAAGTAAGTCATGACTCATGAATCAAACTCTATACCTTGTCCTTCCTGTCGATGCTGTCCTTCCTGTCGATGTGATATGAAGATGTGTTCCGCGTCTCGTCCACCATCTCCTTCCTTCCTTGGGTTCAAGGTTTCCCAACTTGCTCCATCAGCCCCTCTCCTCATCCCAATACTCCCCAAGACCTAGTTTCCCATCTCCCCTTCACATCTCCCCCCCTCTCCCCCGTCCCTCTCCCTGCCTCAAAGCCCCCTAAATCAACCCCAAAACCTGCATCACCCCTCCCACCCCCCTATCAATGAAACCCCTAACCCCTGTCTGCGGCGGCGGCGGCGGTATAACCTTCCTCCCCTCCTTCAATCCTTCTCTCACCCCCTCCACCTTCTTCCCTTCACTCAAGCTCGTATCCCTCGACGACTTCTCTGATTCTGAGGGCGAGGATGAGGCTGAGGATTGTGTTGAATTTGACGTTAAGGTTGAAGTGGACTTTGTACCCGACATCTTTGCTGACGAGGTGGAAGTGGAGGATGACGAAGGGAATCTGAATTTGGATTTGGATGTTGGGGCGAGGTGGGGACGTGGCATTTATTTCTCTTATGGATCTCTTCTCTTCTTTGATCGTCGAAAGAGAAAGCGAAAGAGAGGAATGTTATATATAACTTGTAACTTTTGAGGAAGAAGGGAGTATGAGTGGGAAGTGAGAGGGAAGAGGTCGATTTAAACGCAAGAAGTACAAGGTCTCACAACCAAGCCACTGATTGGCGCCTCGTACGCAAATACGGGGGTGGTAAGCACTTAGATGCCGATCTTCTCAGCCTACAGCCCGATATTTTACGGCGATTACTTTGCTCGCTTGTGAGTCAGCTTACTGTTTTCATAGCATGTTTTTCGAATAAAAGTATTGTAATTGGAGAGCAGAGGATTGGCGAGGTAGGGATAGGGGTAGCCGAGCTCCGCCGAGCCTGGCCGAGACGGCGAAAGCTGACTGCTCTAGGGCGCAGCACTGGGGGCTTTCATTCGCTGAATCTTTGAATTGTATAGTGGAGCCGTCCGTATCGGGTAATCAGCTTGTCGGCCAAAGATTCGATACTTGAGTCGGAGTAGTGAAAGAACCTGCTCTTGTTACTGTCGAAGGACAAATCGCGTTTAGGGAGTGGGAAGTATTTGCTTGATATTCCCCGCCGCATACGGAGTATCAGGAAACAAGTAGCGCGAGTTGAAAGTTGCCATTGGAATTTAACTTGTAACCGAGAGTTGAAGGTAAGTCTGAGCAATGTGTTGTATCGCAGGGTGATGGCCCATTAATTATTGAGTATTTCGCAATTCATATACGCAATTGAAGAGGCCTTCTCCCAATACTAACGATTTTTCGTGTTCCCCACGACCTCCTTATTTCGTGTATTCGTACCTCAAATCATGACATGTGTAGCGCAGCTTGCGCAGTAGCAACACCAATCGTCACAAAGCTCAGCATAAAACTGGCAATAGCAGCCGCGTTCTGGATATCATGTCCCAGGATGGATACCAAAATCATGACAACAAAGCTACTCAGACCGAACGTGAGCGCTGTCATGTACATCAACCGTTTCTTACTCCATCCCTCAACGAACTGGAGACCCCAACCGATAGCATCGTCTTCTTCGTCAACGACAGCGAGTCGGCTTCGAATTTTTCGTGGTATCTTTTTGAGGCAATGTTTTCTTGTCCCAGCAAGTTCTGGATGTTTGAATAGATGCATCAAGAGAGTAGAGCCGAGCGGTGGGTTGAGTTCGGGTGGGTTTGGAGGTCCATGCCGGTACTCATTGTCCTTCGTGGGCGGAGGAACTTCGTCCACTCTCTTGACATCAACGAGTTCGTTTTCAAAGAGCTCAAATCTGACGAACTTGATGCTCTGCAGAGTCCAAAGGGAGATCCATGTCCACCAACGCTTTCGAAGTGTGATGTATTCTTCGTGGAGAAAGGAGAACAACTTGTGATCGTTGTTGATGTCGCAAATATCGGGCTGGCGGAGCTTGACAATCTCGGCGCCAATTCCGGAGTTGTGGCATAATAGGAGGTAGAAAACTTCTCCTGCTGTATGCGCTGGTGTTCGAGTTGTTCGTGCGTCGGAGTAATATCGAAGTTCGGTATTCACAAGTGCTGGGCGTTCACCACTCTTGATGCTCTGGATCCATTGGCCTATGGAGGTCACGCTGCCTTTCATACTACTCCCAAAGCTTGACACTCTCTCTGTCGTGCTTTGGCTGTCTCCAGGACACTTCTTGTAACACGATCGTCTCAGATAATCTTCCATGCGTTTCGCAGCTCCTGGCTTGAGCTCTCTATAGTCGTCATACAAAACATCTCCGCACGGCTATGTCTCGTTAGTGGTTTCCTCTTCGTGGCCAGTATTTAGACTTACACATTGCCATCTTACTCTTGACATACCCTCCGCGATAGGTGGCTCTGGAAAAAGGAAGTCTCGAATCTTCTGGCTGAAGCTTGGCATTTGCCATAGGTTCCGCAGGTAGGGAGATGGACATTTTTCGTAGCACACGGGTTCATCGATGGTATAAACATAGTCTTCTCCAGCGAAAGGCAATTCCCCCAAAAGTTTACATGAGCTAGCATCCAACACAGCATGTTCTTGGCTTGGTTCAAGCCCTAAGAAAGCACGGATGTTATCACGTAGCTTGCAAAAGGCCGCCGAGCCAGTAATAAAGGTCTCAAGTTCCGCAAATTCATCTGGCTCTTCATCAAAATCACTGTCGTCTGAGGATTCTGCCTTATCTTGCTCAGAGTTGCGATTTTGAATCTTTTGACTTGCGTGCTTGGATGGGTATACTGAATCCACGACTCGCTGTGCGATGATCCTAGCTCGACTGCGAATAAAATGGGCTGCGCGCTGCTCGTTCCAACACTTTGCTTCTCCTTCAAGGTCAACAGCAAATCGTTTTAGCAGTATGCCAAAGTTCCGATTGAATTTATCGACTGATGTTTTGGCAATCGAGTCTGCGTATAGACCTTTCAAGGCAGCATCTGTTTTCAAGATGACAAGAACTCTTTGGAACGCATTATTCGCTTCTGCTACGGTAGATGCTGATGACAGGCTTGCGGTTGAGAATATGCTGTCAACCAGAGACTGGAGGGACTCGACAGAAGATGAACGCGAATAGGGTTGTTTCATAACCTCTTTTAACTTGTATAGCTCCACAGGGCAATCTGCGCAACGCGAATGGTAACAGTCCAGGCAGTGTTCGTCAAGTTTAGCGGATATCGGGCCGAAATTACAGGCATGACAGGTCCAAACCCACTCAGATTTGTCTTGACGCGCTTCTCCGAATGTACTGGCATAACTCGCTGCGTGTAGCAGGTGACTGGTGATAGCTGGGTCCACTGCTGGAGTATCTTTGGGCCCGAGATCCGATTCAGTGTAGACGTCTCGGGCAATACCCACACTTCCACTTGTTGTACCTACGTGATCCTCCCATGTCGGAGGATGAACTTTCTCTGGGCTAGATTCGTCATTTTCATCGACGCCCATGGAACTAAGAGGCACCATGTGTTCAACCGAAGGAAGCCAATAATCTTCCGCAGCATCCACTGTTCTGTTGACTTGAACTGACGAGCCATCGGCTTTCGGCAGCGTAACTCTGGGATCGTTATGGAAATAACATACTTTCTGCTTTCTCCTCCGGCATTCGGTGCAGGCGGTAGAAAGCCCCTGAACTATGCCCATGACTTGGCTCTCTGTCTCCGATTCTTCGTCCGAGTCAATATCCATATCCTCCTGGACATAACGGTAGTATGGAAGCTCTTTGTCCACATACTGTCCATTCCCACCGTCCTCATCGTTGTCCTCGATTTCAACCGCCTCTTCATAATTCTCAGGCTCCTCATCCACCTCCTTGATCGAGGGCGGATCGAAAATCAAGCTCGATCTCTCCCCAACCTTCCTCCTCAATCTTCTCGCACTACTCCCCAACTCGTTCACCCCTTCTAGCATAGCAGACTGGAAGTCCTCGTTATCGGTATCGCTCCCAACGCTCTCGGTAATAGTCCTTTTTGTCCCAGAACTCCTCCTCTTCGACATCTTCCGCGTTCTTTCACGCTGCAACCACCTCTCATACTCGTCTTCTTCCTCATTCCCATAGCTCAGACCCCTAACACCATCAAGTATAGCATCGAGATCAGTCTTGCTCCTTCCACCCGAAGACTTCATAGAGCAAGCTTTTTCCGATTCTGCGTCTTCATATTGGTATGGCCGGATCACGTCTTTGTCTCCCGATTCCCATTCCTCGTAGGCTAACCCAGTGATTCGTGAAAACCCTTGTTGCCGCACATGAGATTCTTGGCTCTGTTCGCGTTCATCATGACTCTTCACCAGAGTTTTGTTCCTTTCGAGCTTATCATCTTCGTCATCACTTGCTCCTTTTCCATCAGACAGAGGCCGCGCTTGTGCTTGTGGTTGGAAGTATTCGGTCTGGGGTGCGGCGGAATACCTAAAGTTATCCATGGATGAGGGTGAAGGCGGAGGGGGGGAAGGTGGTAGCATCTGCTGCTGCGGCTGCTGATAGTACGCAGACATGGACAATGGAGGACGACTGTATCCACCGCCTGGTAAAGGCGCATGGTAGCTAACAGGTCTTGGATAGGATTGGGTGCTGATTGCTCGAGGTCGGAGTGGAATTGGTTGTGTCATAATCGGCGCAGCCGTAGATGTCGTAATCCCATAACTTGATGGATCCACACCCGTTTCAGTAGCAGCAAATTCCCTTTTTATCCGGTCTCGAATTCTGATCTGTTCATATCTTCCCTTCTCGTAATCCTCATGTTCAGAGGAAATCGCTGCAATTTCCTCGCCGTCGGGGCCTTCCGCATTTACCACAGCACGTAAAGCGCTTTCGAATTCTCTTTTGGCCACAAATAATTTATCTTCTCTCCAGGAGTATTCTCTTTCGACTGCACTATGAGCCTCTGCCAGCGTCTTCTCCTTTCCCTTCCCCTTATCCGCTTTGAACCGTGCATGAGATGACTCAGAGCTTTCCTGAACATTCGGCCATATCACAGGGAGATTCGCTTGGGACTTTGCTCGACCGCTGACAACATGGCCTTCAGAGTCGACTCGTTGGAGTGGGATCTCATCAACAACAATAGCACGGTCTCTTGCTAATGCGGCGTCGTGAGGGGATGATACTGGCGCTGTGGGCACAGTAAAAGTCTCTTCCTTCGCTTGGGACGTGGAAGGGGTGCGCGGAGTTGGAGGCGGATCGACAATAATTATTCGCTCTTTCTTGTGATTGCGATTAGTTCTCTTGGGTCTCAGGGCAGAGGTTTTGGTGAGACGAGATGTGCGTCGAGATCCATCGGAGTCGCTTCCATCTTCAGGAATGCGGTGAGGGGCAGCATCGTCCGTTGTATCTCCATCCTCGTCCGTTATATCTCCATCCTCGTCCTTGTCCTCGCCATTCTCATTCCCCGTTGCCAAAAGCTTCTTACCCCGTTCTCTTGCTTCTTTCTCCTCTCTCTTCTTCAACCTCTTGTTCTTCGCCTTGACGCACTCCTCGACGTGTGCCGCAATTGTAGCCCTAAATGTGATCCTCTTGCAAATCTTGCACTGCTGCAGTTCGCGCCCATCTTCGAACGGCTCGCGCGCATAGTCGTCGAGTGGATTGACCACGGGGCCAGGGCTCGCAGGCCGAGAGTCCTCACTGAGTGATAGCGGAGACGTATGCGGGAAAAGCTTTTGATAATCTTGATAATCTACTATCATTTCCTCCGTGGTTGGTTCCCCGAACTGGATATTCTGTGTGGGATTCTCTAGTGTAGACAGCTTCTGGCATGGTTGTCCTGCTGCAGGTTCGCCATTCTCGCAGTAGGTCGTCTGCCGGAACTTCACCTCCTTCCCATCGGGATATCTATCAACGTAAATGTTCGTCACGCACATCTTCTATCGGCGTCTTTGAATAGAGCCGATCCGAATGTTCCAATTCAAAGAGGAACTTTTAGAAATTGCAAATTCCGTAGCTGAAATTCCTAGCTGAAAGTACTACTTTCACTTTCAATATGAGCAAGACGAAGAGCTTTTGCTTAAGTGGAGGCTTGTCTGGACATGCAAAGGCGCACAGCCTCGCAGCCTGGCGGCGTGAAAGGAGGGGTTTCGGTTCTCCGAATGCTGCTTGGGGCTGCTATATGTTGTATATAGCTCGAGAGGAAGCGTTCAATATAATGTATATCGCGTGAGGGTAAAGCCTGATTGACTGTGAATGAAGGAAAGAGGGAAAGTTGGGTAGATTGTACGCTCGATGAATGATGTCTATGTCTAAGGCTGTGCTGAGAGGTGCGTCGCACGTGACTATGCAAGGCAGATTTGAAGCTCCAAAGATCCAGGCTCTTTGAGACTTCCCGCGGGTTTCAAAGATATCGAGGAGGATACCTCCAAGATACTTAGTATATAAAACATCTTATTTACATTCACAAGATGACGCTGGGTTCGAGATATCGGAAACTGTCCGAACCTCATCACTCGCTGAACTGACATATCAAAGGCGCGGAAACCAGGCCTAGGTTTTGATGAAGGCAATGAAAGTGAGGGATAATGAGTGAGGAACGCGCATCAAGTTTTGGAGGCAGGAGAAAAGCAGAATGAATGAGTGAGGGACTGGAGGATTAGGTGGAAGTGACAAGTACGTTGGCACTGGAGAGAATGTCCGAAAAGCAACATAAAAGATAGGAACGTGAAAGGGGCCGTGATATATCAATCAGACTGGCACTCGCCATTGCTGGAGACTTTCTTCCCAGATGAGGGCGAGATATGTGCGAGGAGAACGAGAACTTAAGTCTACCAAGGTACTACGGCGAGCCGAGAAACGCCCATGACGCTTCAAGCTTCTCACAAGTCCCAAGTTCTTCAACCACACCTCAAGTCCCAACCACTTCGTGTAAATGATTCAAAATGCGTTTACGAAAGCCAAATATGGTGGCCGCCTCTCCTTCACGCGCAGACTACCATTGTGTACCTCTCTCTCCAGCAGGTCCGCCTTGAGACCGGTTCGAAATGCTGTTTTCAACCTCCATCTTCCACCAACGACGCGTCCATTGTCGCAAGGTCGCTTTCAGACAACTGGCCTGACTTCACTTGACTACGAGTTCGACACAATCTACGCGTTATCGACCGCTCCTGGCAGAGCTGCTATAGCCATCATCCGGATCTCTGGACTTGGGTGGTGGGACGTAAGTAGCTCCCCTTCCTCCCAACTACACGCCGCTGATCGCAATCCAGATATACCAAGCATTATGCCCTGGCCAAGCTCCTCCCAAACCCCGAAAAGCCACCCTACGAGACCTCTACGATCCATCTGACTCCAGCAACATCCTCGACTCAGCTCTAGTCCTCCATTTCCCCGCCCCCAAGACCGTGACAGGAGAAGATATCTTGGAGCTACATATCCACGGCGGACACGCAACCGTGAAGGCAGTCCTAGCCGCAATCGCCCAAAGTCCATCCGCACACACAATCCGCTACGCCGAAGCCGGCGAATTCACACGACGCGCCTTCCAGAACGACAGGTTAGACCTGGGACAAGTCGAGGCACTGAGCGATGCCTTATCCGCTGAGACCGAACAGCAGCGTCGAGCAGCCATACGAGGGAACTCTGGCAAGCTTGGGCGTATATACGAGGAATGGCGACAGCTGCTCCTGGCCGCGCGCGGGGAGTTGGAGGCGCTGATTGATTTCTCGGAGGACCAGCATTTCGACGAGTCGCCGGCGGAGCTGATGCGGAATGTAACGAGGCAGATTGGGCCGATTGTTGAGGCGATTAGGAGACATCGGGCGGGTAGTCGGTGTGGGGAGTTGTTGAAGAGGGGGATAAGGATTTCGTTGCTGGGACCCCCGAATGCGGGGAAGAGCTCGTTGCTGAATGTTATTGTGGATAGGGAGGCGTCGATTGTTAGTGAGGAGGCGGGGACAACGAGGGATGTGGTGGAGGTTAGTGTTGATATTGGGGGGTACTTGTGTGTGTTTGCGGATACGGCTGGGTTGAGGTCGAGCGAGATGATTGGTGGTGTTGAGCAGGAGGGTATCAGGAGGGCAAAAGCGAAAGCGAGAGACTCGGATCTGGTATGTTCGGTCTTCTTTTGATTGTCCTGTCAATTTTGGTACATCATATCAGTGGTGTTGAGCTTCAATATCCTAGAAGATGTGGTACTTCGATCCCCATTGCTGACTATTCTCTAGATCATTGTTCTTGCGTCGGTCGAACAATCGGATTCTTCGAACTCTTCTGTGTACCAACTTGCATCTGGACCTTCAGGGTTGTCAACCTTCTGTAAGTAGACTCTCGTTTTCTCGAAAGATGTGTGCATTGAAACGCCATCCTTTGACCTCCCAGTAATTTTGAACATAACCAAATTTCTCCTTTTTGTCTTTTCCGAGTATTTATTAATGCTGATTGAACCAGGCGACCTCCAAAGTCTGAAACTCGCAGCAGAAGCCGAGCAAGAAATTGTAGTCATTAATAAATGCGACTCAACTCGCGACCTAGGCGACCTCATCGTTTGTACCCAAAGCCGGTTGAATGATCTGTTCCCAGGCAATTCGCCACCCATAGTCGCCATATCTTGCCGAGATGCAGATAGTAGTGGAGGAGGCATTCGAAATCTTGTCGACGTTTTACAGACCACATTTGGGACAATGACAAGCGTAGTCGCCGACGACCTCGATCTCCTTGGAGTCTCGGAACGCCAAAGTCAACTCCTCTCCTCTTGCACCAATCACCTCGAGAGCTTCAAAGATGAAGCTTTGCAAGGCGATGAATGCGATATCGTCATTGCCGCTGAGCACTTACGAGCAGCTGCTACCTGCCTAGCTCGAATCACTGGACGAGGAGAAGCCGGAGATGTCGAGGAAGTATTGGGCGTCGTCTTCGAGAAGTGGGTCCTCCTTGTCCCCAACTCCAGGAACAATGCTGACAGTCACAGATTCTGCGTCGGAAAATGAACGAATTTTCGAAGTGGAGAATTCGATTACGTTAAGAAATATTCTATACCCAAAAACCGCGCAGAAATGCCAATCAACCAACCAGTGGTCCTCTAGAAACGATTCGCCACCCCGATGCCGCTAAGAGAAATTCCATCTACCCAATGCGATCCGAACAATGCAAGAAAACACTCCAGCCCAATGCCGCTAAAGAAAACCCCTCTACCCAATGCAATGCAATTCGATCAATGAAAGAAAATTCGCCGTCCCAATGCCGCTAAGGAAAGGTCCATCTAAAAACACCTGCAATGCTATGCTCGCCCCGCCTGAAAATGCAGCAAAAGTGGTACGCCGAAAGTATGCACCGTCCCTCTTTGAACGCCGGAAATGCTGGATGGAAATGCTGGAATCTGATCGCTATGCTCGCTCGCTGGAAATGCTGGAGAGTGGAAACGTCTTGCGACATGCGGTTTATGACAAATGAGATTGGATGGAGAGGAGTGAGGCTGGCTGGGAGTGGAGGTGAGGCGTGGAGGAATCAGTTGTATCCACCGCGTCCATCCTCGGCCTCGTCGTCGTCGTCCCCGTCGCGGTTGTACCCTCCTCGACCAGCGTCGACGGGAGCGTTGTATCCGCCTCGGCCGGCATCAACTGGTGCATTGTAGCCACCGCGGCCGAAGACTGCCATGCCGGAAGCTTGAGATTGGGATGTGAAAGAAGACATTATGAATGTGGTGGTGGTCAGACGATATATATTCTCTGATATAGGAGTCGAAAGTGGTGAGCAGGAATAATATGAGACTGAGAATGAGAATAACAAGTAAGATGAGATTAGCGAAGGATTGGATTGCTTGCTGAAGATGAGATGAAGATGAGACGAAAGCCATTTCAAAGGGTTGACAAAGCCTCTATATATCCTTCCTCCTCCTCCTCCTTCCTCCGTCGTTCTCGCTTCGCTTCGCTAGGCTAGCCAGGCCAAGCCCCCTCCCACACACAAGAAAAGAACGTCGCAGCAGTCATCAGTCATCAGGCAGACAACCCCAAGAAGCAGCCAGCCCCCACTTCCACCGCAGCAGCACGTCAGGTCAGGTCAGGTCAGCCTCGGCCTCTCCTCTCCTCCCTGTATCGTTCCAAATCGTAGAAATCCGTACCTGCATCGCAAACGGCCGAGTGGCCGCCGCTCGTCGAAAACCGTTTTCCCAAGAAAATCTTAGGTGCAGGCCCAGCGCCCGGAAGAGCAGCGTTCCACCCTGTCAGCTTACGGCCCGCGCGCCACGTTGGGAGAGTGTGGCAGGGTGGGACCAATAGGGTGGTGGGGAGGGGTCAGGGGTTATTTTCGGAGAGTGGCTGCGCGGTATTTTGGGGGAGGGGCGCTTGTCTGGTTTGGGGGTGTGGGAACGATGGGGCAGGGGGATGGGTGCAGGGGTTGAGGGGTAGGGCTGAGGAGGGGTGCGTGGTGGGAGAGGAAAGACCCAATGGTGAGGGCGGTCGTATTTGGTAGGTAGGTGGTTTTTACGAGCGAGGAGGTTATTGGATGGGTCGCATTCGGTAGTTTGCGGTACCTTTCTCGTGCTAAGTTACAGTTAGACTACCGATGAGTCTTCGGCTAACATCATCGCATCGCGTTTACCTCATCCCGCATCACTGTTTTCCATTTTGGATCAAGATAGGTACATTTAGATTCGAGCAATGCAATGCAAAAACTAAGTTTAGGCAGCTTCAATCGCAATTCCAATTCCAATTTCCTGAGGCATTCACAAGTCTACAGCTTAGAAGTACCGCCGAGAAATTCATGTGGTTTCGTTTCGGCGATCGCGCTGCTGCAGGAACATGGCGGTTCAGCTGCAGCCGCAACGCCTCGACCTCGATCTCGGCCGCGAACTCTGAACTTTAAAGGACAGATTGGGTTTATGGTTGGACGCCACACTTACTCTGCTCAGTGGAAGACTGGAAATTAAGGTTCGAAGGAGCCGAAAAGCCTCATGTCTTGTCTTGGGTTCAGGTGGGAAGTTGCGCCACAGGAATGAGGGGGAGATGAGGAGATCCTGCATCGTGCGTGCATGAAGGCGAGAATGAGACAGAAGTCCAGCTCGGCGGATTGTTTGAGAGGTGTTTTTGAGAATTGGAGGTTGAGGTTGTTGTTGGTTGAGAGGTAAAGGTACACAGCCCGAAGTACTGATCCTGAGGTTGAGGTGGAGGTGGAGATTCATGATTTGTGCTGGAGGTACCTGTGAAAATCAGGGATGAGACAATGCCACGAGATCTTCACATGAAAATCAGAGGAGCCACAGCGCCAAAGTGTCAAGAGAACCTTATTGACGCCTTAAACGCAGTATGCGCAAGCCACACCCAAACTCATTCTTGCATAAGCACGACGCAGAGCCGCAGCGGGCAGCCCGAGGAAACTGTGCCGCACGGCGACAGCCTTCGATTCACATGCCTCATCACTGAAAGCCTGAAACGCTCTCTCATCACGCATCACTGCATCATCTCATCTCATGCTACGTTACCTTCCAACCTCCAGCTCCACTTCCACCTCCAAACCGCAATCTTCCTCGAAGAAGTGACGAAGATTACCTCATCCCGAAAACTCCCTACCCATCCACACCTCGCACCAAAGCGATCGCTTATCCTTATCCGCAGCAGACAGGGATCCCGATAAGAGCGGTAAATTGGCGATCCGAGCCAGGCTGCGACAGGGCTTCTAGGCGCAAGCGCAGCTCGCGCAGCCAAGCGCTTATTTTTGGGTGTGTGAGAGGCGGTGGTAGCGCGGTGGCTTGCTGGCTTTTTCTATTTTTATCATTTGGAGGGAGGAGGGGAGGGGAGTGGTGGATATTTTCCGTGATTGGTGCTTTGGCGGATGTTTGGCGGAGGGCGTGGCTTTGGCCATGGAGAGAGGACAGATGGTTTGGGGAAATGGAGAGAGGGATTGGTGGAGGGACTGTAGGGAGAGAGGCGGGCGAGGCAGATTGAGGCGGCGAGATTTGGGCGAGGATGAGTCAACGCCAAGTCCTGATCTCGCGATGGAGATCTTGCATTGGGTGTTTGTTACACCAATGATCTGTTCCGATCTCTTTGAAGATATTTTCATCTTTCTTCAATATGTACATGCTGTCTTCAGGAGATTCACGAGGCAGTGCTCGCTGCTCAGAATCGTGGCTGGTTCATCTCTTGCCTAACAGTGGCAAAATCCCCCTTAAATTTCCTAGAATTGATGAGGACGAACAGGATTCGTCCTCTTTGATTCATGTAACCTTCCTGTTAAGTCATTGTCACAAGACTCGCGAGAGCCACATTGGGGGAGGCTGAAGATTCTGTGCTTCATCTAATCTGGATCGCTGCCTTGAGATACGAAGCTTGCTTGCATCTGGGGTTCCACGACAGCGGAGATATTCGGGTCTGGGATGTGGGAGGGTTCATGGGATATGAGGGAGGGGTGATGGCATATGAATTTCGATGACGCAACGAATGCAGTCGGTCTGTACGAATAGGCGAATTGGTAAGATTGTTTGTAAGGTACCGGGGAGAGTTCGAGGTGGGGGTGCGCGTAAGGCTGAGGACATATCCTCGTTTGGGATAATGCTGAAGTGGGGGTGCGAGGCTGAATGGATGCATGAGGAGGGGTAATAATGTACGACCCTGCAGACTCAGTTCTGTGCGCGTGCCTGAGGAGAGAATGCGCGAGGCTGTGATAGAGTCATGGTTGACGCGGGGGCCGAAATAGTACCATGGTGGTTACGAATTGTATTCTTGGATTGTACGATGTTTGGCAGGAATTGAAACGAGAAGAAGAGTCATCGATGACTGCGTGAGAGATCGTCATCAAAGGTATGATAGATGACCCGATTGCTGATGTTGGGAGGAAAGTGTGAGGTAGAGTTACATCGCGGCTGACTACATGTGCGAGAACGACTTGTTCTCTGTATCCAAATCTCGGAGCTTCAGCCCAGCTGTCGTCCTCCCAGCGTTTTCCTAATCCAAGAGATGCCGTCTTCTAAATCTTCTCTAATCCAAACATTCTCATGAGATCCGAGTACAGTTGAAAACATCCTCCAATGTCCGCGCTAGAAATGACCGATCCTGTCCCTTTCTTCAGTCCAGCCTTCATCAATGGACTCTTCATCACTTTCTCCCAGTCGTGAAGCATTACCGTGTTCATCACGCTAATTTGGACTTGTTCTCCAGCTCGCGCTTTCATCTCATTTTCGTATTTATCAATCGCCGATTTTTGATCCGGTTCTGAAGCCAGGAAACCTACCAGTTTGCCGGCATCTGTGATCGAGTGATTCAAACCCTGACCGCGTTCTGAAAGTATCAGCAGAATTCAGAACACTCAAGACAAACCTACGATAAGTCATCGGATGTGCAGCATCACCTGCCAGCGTAACTCTGCCATTCTTGTTGTCCCAATTGTGCTCCGGCAAACTTGGGTCCCAAACCGCTAGGTCGAAGTACCAACAAGGTTGATTTTCCAGCACCCATTCGAAAGCACTTTTCCAGGGATCGCAATACACCTTCGATCCTCTCCTTCACCTGAGCAAGTCGTTCTTTTCCCCAAAATTCTTTCTCTCTTCATCTTGCTGTTCCAAACTCGAATTCCAAGAAATGTAGAAGAAAAAAGTCCAATCTTCGGGCTTATCCACTTCCGGCGCGTCTTGAAGTCCAAAGAACGCGAAAGTTCCTGCAGGATGATCTGCTGCGATATACAGGGAATGAAAAGATCGAAGGTGCAACGCCTGGTCGTGCGTAAACTTTGCTTGGACAAAGGTTGCTGAATATGGCAGTCGCGTCGTGACCGCCTTTTCCGGCCCGAGAAGTATCTTCCGCACAGCAGATCTCGCACCATCAGTCCCAATAATCAATCGCCCAGTGGCAGTTTCTCCATCCTCAAAAATCGCCGTTGCTCTTCCATCACTTTCATACACAATATCTCTCAATTTCTTGTTCCATCTTATGTCCAGGCCTTTGGACAATAGAGTCCGCAGCTTTGACCGGCGCAATCGATGGAAATTCGGGATCTCAATCGCGGTCATTCGTTCGCCCGTGAGTCCATTGAGGAATATCATGCTATCGATCGGCTTTGTGGGAGGATTTGGATCGACCTGGACGGACCGAAGCTGTGCTGCAGCAGACTCTGAAATTAGAGACTTCAGGATGGGAAGTCCCCAGTGAAGTCCCATGTTCCAATCCCGCTCGCCGGGAGAGAAGATACTAGCATTCTTCTCGAAGACAATGACTGGAATTCCTGCCTGCAAAGAGTCAGTTGTATCTTGCGGAGAGAGTTGTTGATATACTTTTTTCAAGCCTTGTGCGATCGCAAGTCCAGTGCAACCTATTTCTACGCTTCAGCAAGGTATGCATGCTACGCCGTTGTGCAGTGTCTCACCTGATCCAATGATAAGGACCGGATCGACACGCTGTAAATTCGTGTGTTCACCAGCAACGTCCCCCATGTCCCATTCGTTTAGGTTTACCGATGGATTGGCTGCCGGGTGCGACGGCTATGCAGGAGCGCTGTACGATGTGATCCAAGCCTGCGTGGGAAACTGGAATTTCCCTGTAAATCGTGTATCACCAAAACGAAGTCATACAGGATATCACAAAGCAGAGAAAGAGCCCAGATATTGAAGAAGGGGTTTTCTTATCTTCTTCTGTGTTCTCTATGGAATCCCGACATCTTGGTCCGATGTTGGTTTTGCTATCAATAGGGGCGGGGGGGGACCCCTCATTGGGCCTCGGTGCTGCTGTCGCCATACACGGGATGGCCCGTTTCTGCGTTACGTGAACATCTTATCGCGTGGGGAGAGCTTGTTGCTTTTTGTCACGAATACCTTCACTTGCGTCATTGAGTTTGCCCGTCTGATAAGCACCCCTACTCATGCTCGATGATCGGTCGCGGACTGCTGGCCTGCCGGTGAAGTGTGGGCTGGTAGTGCCTGGAAAGAGCCGTCGCCTCGCCCGTGCCGTCAGCCCGGCGAAGGCCCGGCCCCTCGACGTTCCCGCAACCTCACCACCGTCTCTCGCCCACCGCCACAGGAGTTGAAAAGGGGCGCCCGCATTTATATATAACACATCCCGAAATCTCGCGCAGATTTGTTACTTCTCGGATTTTCGCAGTTCGGTGTCGGATGACGCTTCAGACGATGTGAAGAACGCAGGTTCCATTCAGCCGGGCGGAGGACTTCAACACCCTACAGCTCTTCAACAACTCTTGACGGACACAGCGGTACGATATGGCGGATACGAATCTAGAGCATACAGAGTCTGCGAGTCCTGAACCAATGGTACTCATCGTGGATGGTGAGGTCGATACGATACAACGAGGACACGACTCCGCGTTTTCTCTAACACCCATCCCCGGCCCCGAAAGCTCTGCAGAGCACGAAGACCACGATGGGATGGAGGAGATCGTAGATGAAGAGGGCGAGGATATACAAGCGGGGATAAATGATAACGACTCCACCTATGGTGGTTCCCTCATTGGATGCGACACGGCTACTTTGGCAAGCTACATCACAGACTACCGCTACGAAAACGGCAGAAGGTACCATGCATACAGAGATGGAGAATACTGGGTAACTTGTCCTTTCAATCTACTGATTTTACATTGCTGACACCAAAAAGGGACCCAACGACGAGCATTCCAGCGACCTACAAGATCTGGCGCATCACATATACCTCCTGACACTCGACGGCAAGCTCCACCTCGCACCTCTAGACAGCCCACACAACATCCTCGACATCGGAACCGGGACTGGAATATGGGCAATGTACTCTCCTTTCTCCTCTCTTGCAAAATTCTCATGCTGACATCCTTAGCGAAATGGCCGACGCCTACCCCTCTGCCCACGTAATCGGCACCGATCTCTCTCCCATTCAACCCCTCTTCGTACCCCCAAATTGCGGCTTCGAAATCGAAGACTGTAATCTCGAATGGTCGTACCCGAAGAACCATTTCGACCTCATCCATATCCGAGAACTCTTCGGGTGCGTGTCAGACTGGGACGAATTCTTCACTGCGGCGTTTGAGCATACGAAACCTGGGGGTTATGTCGAGGTTATCGAGCACAGTGTATGTCCAGTGAGTGATGACGATACAGTGAATGAGGAGAGCTTCTTCACGCTGTGGGGAAAGACGGTTGTGGAGATGGGGGAGCGATTTGGGAAGAGCTTTACCATTTGGGAGGAGAGTAAGGAGAGATTAGAGAAAGCGGGGTTCGTCGATGTCGTGGAGAAGAAGTATAAATGGCCTATGAATGGTTGGCCGAGCCCGGAGTATCGGACGCATGGCGATGATGGCGAGAAGTCGTGGCAGCGGCTGAGAGAAATTGGCGTCTGGAATCAACTGCGGTTATATGATGGTGTTGAAGGGTTCATGTTACGGTTGCTAACGGTCGCGGGCGGCGTACATCCCCTCCTTCTTTTCATCTCCCTTCAACCCCGGCTGACAAACTCAGTGGTCCTATGACGACGCGCAAGCCTTCCTAGCACGCATGCGCGAAGAAATCAAAGACCTGAAAATCCACGCCTACCTCGGCGTCACGATCGTCTACGGCCGCAAACCAGGCGGCAAACCGCGGGATGAGGAGAAGCTACCGCAGCCGGCGACGAGTAGTGGGTTTGTGAGTCCGGATGGCAGTGGTGTGGGCTGGAGTCCGCTGCCGGTGGATTATCAGGGGTTGCCTTGAAAGGGACTCTTTGTAATGAAGGACATAATATTATGATGAAGAGCAGGGAGGTGGTGGGCGAATTTGGGTTGTGGGGAGGATGAAGGGGGGGAAGGGGAAAAGAGAGGTGTGGGGATGCTGCACCTGGATCCGGGAGAAGCACTCCAGAGACTGGAGATCTTGAAGAGGACCAGGGGGGAGATAGAGAGAATACCAAGCCTCACTACCACGAGAGGGAGACCTTTGGATAAGAGAGGCCCAAGTCGCGATATACCCTGTGGAAGAGGAAGTTGGCATGGGCCCGTGCTGATGTGTGATGAACCCCTCACGAATAGAGCCCTCGCTCAATGAGATGAATGGAATTGACGGGAAGATTATATGAGCTATACTAGCGAAGAGACCTTTTTGCTTACGAGTCAAACATGTAAGCATGTTCTTTTCTGTTGTCTTTTAAACTCATCGAAGCATCCTCTCCGAGTTTCCAGAACCAAGCCCGTACATCTACTAGTGAAAGTCTGGAACACTTTCTCCATTCAATCTTATACACGCTTCGTAATACTTACACTACTCCTCATTAACACAGTGAGACTCTAATCCCTCTCGAGAATTTGGAGTGCCTCTAGAACATCCCTCTCGTCTCCCACGGACACACCTCTAGGATCACGATCAGATCCTAGCTTACCTCCATCCACGTCTATCATCTTAGCCCAGTTGTCCCGGCTTTCCTTATACAGTGGGATCAAAATACTGAGCGCGCAACTTACAACCTGGCCAAAATGCTCTTTCCTCCCCTCCGAACCGCAACCGGAACCATAAACTCCCTACAAGTAGCAACTTGAGCTTTCTCGTCCCGGCTCGCAAACGAACAAGCCGTCACGTGATAAAAGGGGCTTCAGCCGTACCTCCTTAGTTTTATTATAGCTTTGCCAGCTACAGAATAGTGACTAGACTAGAAATGAGTAATCGATAGGGTAATAGCAATGAATTCGCGCCGAACAGGGGTCGTTTCTATATAAGTTTAAAACCTTACCGAGTTTCAGCCGCATGTTTCCTTTTTGGGGGCGGGATAGTTTGTGTAACCTGGGCAAGGCTGTCGCATCGAGGCACTACACCACCTTGGATCTCAATACTCATATCGAAGCCTGGACGCGATGGCAACCTTTATCACCTCGATGGGATTTCCCTGAACTATTAACGGGTCCTTCCCGGCATCCGCTCATATGCTCAGCCTTCTCACCGCTCTCACCCCGCGATCTCGTGATCGCGCCGAAGCCGAGAGGAGAGCCAGCCCTACCTCGCTCTCAAGGCTCTGCAAAGAATGCAAGCGCCTCCTGGGAAAAGACCTCAGCAATGAAGCCCTGTATTCCGAATTCAAGATCAAGTTCAAGATCTACCTGCGGGGTCATCATCGCAAATGCGACCTTTGCACCCTCATACTCCAACAACTCAGCCCAGAGGCGGCGGGCTATCTTCGCGAGCGGAGTCCCGAGCAGCTGGATCTGGTGGCTTCGGGTCAGCAGCCACTTTCGAGTGTCAATGGCCCTTTAACTATGAGTCTTGTGTGCGATCGTGGTAGCGAAGAGAACTGGAGGGTGCCGGAGATCGTGGAGAGCTTGACCCTTAATCCAATTCAGCTACTTTGGGTTCCACAATGTAAGTTTCTTAAATCCTTCCTGGCGTTGGAAATTTTAGCTATTAGTGGGGGGGGGGTGGAAGAGCGCTCAAAGGCAAGAGCTTTCAGGAAGAGGGGATTCTGGTTGGCTGGAATGTTCTTCAAGTTAGGGGACATTCCATAAGACAAAATGGCTTCTTCATGCCAGGAATTTCTCTCAAATTATGGCACATTTGAGATTTGTATTGCGCAGCGAATTTCGGCAGCCCGAAGTGAGCTTGGGAGGTTTATTTGTTACAGGGCTGACCAGTTTACAGCGCTTGGAAAGACCGACTCAGCAATTCACCATCGTGTCGAGAGTTTAACTAATTCTGACTCTAATTGGGAACTGTCGAGAACGTGGTATGATCGGTGCTGTCGATCTCATAAGTGTGGATCACTCGATTCAGCAAGGCGCAATCTTCCTACCAGGCTCATCCGGATCGACAAGAACCCCCTCGATGGAACACCTCGGCTACGTCTGTGTCTAACAGATAGCCTCCCATCAAGCACGCCTTATTGTACTCTCAGCCATTGCTGGGGGAAATCAATGATTGTCAGACTTATAAGACTGAATTTGGATCCCCTCCAAGAAATCATCTACCCCGAGGCGCTTTCAAAAACATTTCGAAATGCGATCCAAGCAGCTACAAACTTTGGATTCGATTACATTTGGATAGACTCTTTATGCATCATACAGGATGATGTAGAAGACTGGAAGCGTGAAGCAGCTACCATGTGTGATGTGTACTCTGGATCCGCTCTCAACTTCGCTGCAACTGCAGCTCGCGACGGCAGCTATGGTTGTTTCTTCAACAGAGACCCAAGACATGTGAGAACTTGCAGGATCCAAGTGACTCAAATATACCCAGATCGGAAAATGAAGAGGGTGTTTGAGTGCATGGCAGATAGTCATTGGAAGGTAGGAGTCGAGGAGTCTCCACTTGTATCACGAGGTTGGGTTATGCAAGAGCGAATGTTAGCCCCTCGTACGCTTCACTTTGGGGCAACTCAATTCTTCTGGGAATGCGCCGAGATACGAGCTTGCGAGTCGTTCCCGAACGGCTTGCCCAGTATAAAGTCAAAATGGGCGGATCCGCACGACGAAAGTTACCTGCTCAAGAAGATCGACAACCCCGGAAGGCTTTGGAGAAGCGCTATTGCAGTCTACTCTGCAGCAGATCTAACAAAAGCAGAAGATAAATTGATTGCGCTATCTGGTGTTTGTCGCATGCTGCATAACAGGACAGGAGATACTTACGTCGCCGGCCTGTGGAGACAGAATTTAGAGTTGAATTTACTCTGGGAAACCAGGAATGGCATCCATGGAAAGCATAAAGTCTCTGGCCTTTTGCGACGGAATATATCATCCCGACCACAAAATTATAGGGCGCCATCCTGGTCATGGGCAAGCCATGACTCTCCCGTGGAATGGCGAGGACCCGTTAACTGGGAGAGACTTCTGCAAGCTCGAGTTCGCATCATGATCTCTGTCCTGGACATCGAATCGGTTCTTTCTAGCCCCGACCCGTTTGGCCAAATCAAGTCCTGTACATTACGCATCAAATGCGGTCCGCTCCTTCCGTGTAGAGTGACCGTCAAATGGACGACTGATCCCAATGTAAATATCGGCCATTACTCAGTAGGTACAACGAAATTGACTACCGCAACATGCGATCTCGACGAAGAAACGCCGGCAGAAGGTAGTGTGATATTTGCTTTGGTGGTCTGTTCATACGGAGCCAAGTGTGAAGGATTACTTCTGGAAGGCACTTGGCCTCGGGGCCATTATCGACGTTTGGGACATTGGGTACACGAAGTAAGCAATCTCTCTCATATCAGTGAGCCGTCTAACCGGAAGTAGAATCAACGGGAAGCAACGATAGACATGAATGAAGACGATTTCGACAGCGTCTTCAGGGAAACAGCATACCGAGAGCTTCTTCTGAAGTCTATGGAACACCACTATGTGAGGGAAAATCCAGCTCCGGAATATGAAGCTTTTCTTGGCCATGATAAGGATGGACTGGCACAATATGTAATTAGTCTCGTCTAGAGCTTCTTCTCTTAATAATCTGCGAGGGAGCAAAGGCATATTCTCTAGATCTTCTCGATCGAATATATAAGTTTAGAGACCTTGGACAGAACAATCATGCCCTGCTGTCAAACACCACTATCATCCTCCTTTCCTTAGGTATTCTTTCTTCCCACCCTTCGAGTCCATTCAGGACGTTCACAGCCCCTTCGCCTGATTATACTATACGATTCAAGAACATTCAAGGATCCACCTTGTAAAATTTGTCTTTGTTTCAAGTTGGCAGGTTTCTATTGATAATTATCTCACCGCTACCTACGGCATGATTGTGCAAATGTACCTAGCTTGAGGAGATGCTGTCGAAGCCCCTTTCCAAGCGAGATAAGCGAGCAGCCCCTGATGCTAGCGGGCTAAGCTATCGCCCCAGGCGAGACGCGCTATAAATCTCGATTTTCGGCGCGTCTTCCTCAAGGTCAACCTCTACCAACCGTCCACTTCTTTTATCCTTCTTCAGAGTACTCAAGGAAGAGACACCAACGTCGAAATGCCGTCACGCAAAGATCTTCCTCTCCAAGTTTCGACTCGGCAGAAGGATCCTCAACCAAACTCTCCCAACTCGGTCCCGGGCCTAAGCATGCTGCAGCTAGCTGTGAAGAAGATGTGATCAAGAGTATTGAGCGCCTCGAGAAAGAACTGAGAGACAAGAATACCCGAATCCAAGAGCTCGAGTCTCAGGTGTCACGAACGGTAGAAGTGAACCAAAAGCGGAGCATGACAGGCCCGTACGATACGAAGATTAATCTCATCGAATCTAAACCTCCCTTCCTTCCCACGCGTTTAGCTACCATCGCCGCTCTGCTCAGGCGCTAATCACCCTCGCTTGACCCTCTGCTCAGTCACGTTCCTGCTCTCCCTTCCATTAACCAATCATGATTTACTTCCCATTCGGCTCTACTATACGGAAGTCGTCAACTCTATACGACTATATTTAGTGGGACTAGGTCAGCTCCTAGCGAGCCTACCTAGTCCCCCTGAATATCCGTGGGATACGCATTAATAGTTGGTGGCGTTGAATGCGCAGAATGGGTGTATACTGGATTGCAATATCTCTTCCGTGCCGAAGAGCCGTTTACGCCATGACATACCAATGTTGTCGGCAAGAGAATGCAAGACGGATGGATCCTTCCTTTATCTTAGTGCTTTCTGTTTGAATTAACATGATACTTTAAAGTTATTGCAAATAGGATCATAACGTATTGCAATGAGGGAGAAGGCATCCATGTCAAGAGTTGGCTAATACAAACTCCCCTGAAATCTGAGCCCGAGGCCTCCTCATGTACTGCGACTCTGCCAAGGAATATATCCCATTCCAATCCTCTATCTCTCGATAATATGTTTCTATACGTCTGCCATCATTCTCATCGTCATAACTGACAACGACGCTCGTCTTCCTCGGAATAGATTGTTCAACCTTTTGGCCCTCCGCGCCGAGATGTTCTCGTCACTGCCAGAGTGGCAAGGTTGACACTCCATCGACACTGGGGAGCCTGACGCTTTTCCCTAAAAATGTCCGTGGTTATCCATTTGTAGGATTTGGGTTGTCCTTTTGGTGAATTGCTGAGGTGGATGAAATGAGATTGGACGGGCGAGACTAAGGCAGTGACGCTCAAGAGTGCGCATTTTGCTCTTGATTCTGCGTTAGTAAAATGCTTAGAAGCATAGGCGTTGTGGAGAGGTCAGATCTTGAAATAGGATTTTATTTCATATGAGAAATATCGTTTCAATCTCAATTCCAAGCTCGGTAGCTTCTCCATCCATTATCCCGTTGATATAGCTTTCCCCTACCAAGGAATACCCCCCTTTCAATATTATCGGTCGAAGAATGAAGGGGACTTGGCCCCCTGCCAGAACATATATCAAGTCGCCTTCCCTCGTATCAGGCGGACCCAACCCCATATAACCTTTCTCTGTGACGAAAAATGAGCGCTTCATACTAGCTCGCTTCATGCTCGCTTCAGTGATGTCGACTCTGGTATTCAATCGTTCTTCTTTTGATGCCGGGTTCTCCCTTTCGACAGAGCCGAATCTCCCTTCTATGAGATATACAAAGTCAGAGGGGTTTGCTCCCACAACTCCATCAATACGAGGACTTGCACCTGTATCCTCCATGAGAAGCATGGAAGAGATGCCTTGTCCGCAGCGTCTTCCCCCAAGGGCATCGGCGAGTAACGTGCGCCGAAATGAATCCTCTAAATTTGAGCCATAAACATGGCTACAAATTTCGCTCAATGATTTCCACTCTTTCAACAGACTAGTAATACCGTTAATAGGTAGTTCCAGTCCCAAATCCTGCACTTTATTTGCTACGCGGCCAACAATGGAAACAACATCAAACTTAAAGCCGTTCAACCACAACCTGTTACCAGATAGCTCGGTACCAAATAGGAGTTCTCTATCGAGTTCCAGGTCTCCACAACACCGATACATAGGTTCTTGATGAGCACCCAATGTACGACGCTTAGGAAGGACGGACAACCCAGGGGTGTAGTATGACCAAATGGCGACCCAGGATGGTACTGGCATATGATTGGACAATGTAGCGTGGCAGATTATGTCCAAGCTCCTCCGTTTATTAATATATTGCCTTGTAAGGGACCGATATATGTCAACTACTGGTTTTGAATAGTCTGGAATAACCTGTACTACTTTCTCGTGTGCCAGAGAGCTCGAAGTAAGACCCAGGAGCGCATAGACCTTGTCCCTCGGGTTTGTCGCTTCGTAATGTCGAAACCGCTCAAGCAAAACAAAAAGGTCTATATAGTATGGCTTCTTGGAACGCTCCGTTCGTATAGTGTTGATAGTGCTCACAGCCTCGATGACGCTTTTCATCTCGTAAGTATTGCTGCATTTTTCCAAAGCTAGACCGAAGGCCGACCAAGAGATGGTTGTGCGACCTGACTGTACGATGACTTCCCGTGCAACAGCGACTTCTTGAATGACCCATACTCGTCTAAACCACGGATTTTGAGCTAGCTCATTTAGGATTCTTTTATCCTCCTGGTCAATTCCTGAAGGATCAGCCGTGATTTTAGCACCACTAACGGTCCATCCTCTCAAGTGTTTTGGCAACTGGTCATCATGTTCCACTGTCTCGAGGCGATGTACCAAATGCTGGTCCATGATTCCAACAACACCTAGCCAAACCACAACATTCTTGGCCCTTTCATATATCTCTGTCATTCTTTGGATCTCTTGATTTTTTTCTCGAACGTCGTTCTGATTGATGCAAATTGCATCCACCCATAATTTGCGAGAATGAACGGTGTCATACAGATGGTTCAATGC
This sequence comes from Hyaloscypha variabilis F, assembly GCA_002865655.1. Classification (NCBI taxonomy): domain Eukaryota; kingdom Fungi; phylum Ascomycota; class Leotiomycetes; order Helotiales; family Hyaloscyphaceae; genus Hyaloscypha; species Hyaloscypha variabilis. The sequence continues at coordinate 738,350 of KZ613942.1, read as the reverse complement.
CTCCGCTAGATTAGCAGTCACAAACAGATGCTGACCATCGATTTCAATTTCCTTTTATTTTCTGGAGAACCCCACACATATGATAAAGCTTCATAGTGGGGATTTTCATCCATCGAGACATAAATCAAGCTACATGAGTAGCTGAAGATGTCCTTGCCCGGATGGAGAACAAGCAGTCGTATCTGTCGTCTTGTGGCGTCTAGGGGTCGGTACCGAAACCTTGATGACTCCCTAGGTACTGGTTCTTCGTAAGAATCATCTTGATTCGAGGCTCCCGTATCGGACCTTCGCTCATTGCCATTGCAATCTTCGTCAGGACTAGAGTCACCGTGTGCCAATTTCGCACGCTTCGGCGCCCGAAACTCATCCTCATCCTCATCCTCATCCTCATCCTCATCGTCACTCATTGACCAATTCGCTTCCGTTGCATTGTCTGGAGACAGCACCTGTGCCTCAGATGCTAACTCAGGGAAGGCGGTCAGAGAAGCGACTAGTAGGCGCGCTGCCAAGTCGGACACAGCACTATAAATCTTCTCAGCAGACGCATTATTCACAACTTGTTTAAGGAGTGGTATGGCGAGTTTTATATCGAAATTATCTGTAAAGACGCTCGTTCCAATACTGCAGAGATTTGCAAGGTAATGTACATGGCGAGCTTGTGGAGGGGTAGTGTGAAGATTGGGTTGGTCTTGGAGAGCCAGAATAAGATCGAGAAGTAAATTTTTGCCATCTAAGATATCGTTAGCAATATGGTATCTTTTTTAACCTAGCACATACCTGCAATGGTAGCTGCTGAGAAGACAGCCTCGACCGAATCAGCGGTAGGAGATTCCGCAATGTCTAGACTTTCCCTTGTCAACTCAAAGAGTTGACGAAAAGTGCGTAAATGTTCTTCTAGTTTTGGTGTATCGGCCATGCTGACAATAAGTCATAACTTAGCTGAAGTGAAATGGGAGTAGTCTGTCGATGGTTGAGAAAAAAATCAGGGCAGTTCGCGAATGGGGAGTGATGATATTTGATTCCCTCTTGACAGCCTCGCGCTCAGCGTTCCCTCCATACCGAGTATATCACATCCTCAGGACTTAGGCAGCAATGTGGCGGCGAGGTTATTTATAATCTCCAATGAGATGAAGAAACAGCCTTTTAGTCACGTGAAACACTTCTCATTTTCCTCACAACAGGGGTAAGTTAATTTTCCGAATTTTTTAGAACTGAGGGGGCTCGAAGAAAATAGCTCACTCCACTGCAATATACTGCTCTACAAGTTATATAGTTCGCTAAAATATTGCGCCTTGGCCTCATAGATGTGCGTGGCAGTCCCGCCTGCTCTTCTTACAGTTACGGAGGCGTGTCGATGCGGTCTAATCCTGCACGGTACCTTGCTAAACAGAAGTTTCGGGGCGTTATATTCTCCTTACTTACTGCAACTTTGCTCCTAGGAAGACTGTGCCTCATCTTGCATAAAATGGTAGAATATAGAAGGAGCTAGAAGCCTAGACGTTAACAGGTGCTAGGATTAGTAGTGCTGTTTCTTGTACCTTCGTAAATAACTATGTAAAATAATTTTTGTCACGCATGAATTCTTATAGTATCTACATTAAATAAGCTCTTAGAAAATTGAAGTCGTATACTTATATACGAGTTAGGTTGTTTGAGAGGAGTTGAGGAGAGGTTGAGAGGGGCATTAAGCGACGCCCGTTCGGTTAAAAAGGGGACCTAAATCGGCTCTGACAAGGACCCTTGAGTAATACCTACGACAGGGGACCGAGAACGGCCACCGTCACGATACCTTAATAGGCTGAGAGAGGTGGCTATGCTGCAGGTAGCGGGATCTGTAAAATTCTATATATAGATAATATGGAAACTATAACGCTGCCTCCATGCTCAAATGAGAAAGCGATTTGTATCAGATTCAATCGAAAAGGGAAGTATGTTGCATTGAAAAGATCGCGTTTTTCGTATCTTCTCATTGGGTCCGGGAGTTTCACCGCTATTGGTTGTCAATCGCTGTCATTTCTATCAAGGTTAGAAACTTATACCTTCATGGACTTTATCGGACAATAATACGCTCATGCTTCCTGAAGACTCGGGATATTCGGGAGCTTGTTCTGTGTGATCCTCCTGATAAAAGCTGATATAGGCAGGATTTCTTTTAGGTGTCAGCTTCAAAACTTTCAGAGTTCAGCCTGCCTCAGATTTTCTTACCTGCCAGTGAAACTTGTGCTATTCGCACATGTGCTACTGATACTGATATTTGTGCTTCTGATAACTGATGGGCTGTCAGGATTAGATGAGAGTACGGCATTTGAATCTAGATGAGAGCTGGGCGTGGGGAGAAGAGTGGTGGTGTTTGGAGCAGTGTGATCCGGAATTGAAGGTGTCTTGGATGGAATATTTTGCTCCAAGCAACGCCATGGGGAGGCGCTCACATTAAATGGGAGAGGCTTGAATATTCACTTTACTGGTGCAGGAGTTTCACCTTTGACCTCTTTTTGTCATGTGTATGCCTGTGAAGTCCTCAATATTCTCCACCCGCAACTCAAGTCCACTCAATATCGACATATTCAGGTGTGGAATTAGGGGCTCATACTTTCCTTACCTAGCAATCTTAGACCTGAACACTGTCACTTAATCCACTTTAAGTAATTCAACAGCAACCTCAGGGAACAGTTCAAGAGTGGGAAAGGCTCTCGCTCCGTCGGTTGGGGGCTGAAGGTGAAAATTATTCGGGTATGCTGAGGTTCGATATGACCGATGCAAGGCGGCAATCGAACTCGTAAAGCCTTTCAGATGGTATGTCATCTCCGTAACTCACGTTTTATGGTTTGATTAATGCTCAATGATCACTGGCCAGGTTCTATAGACAGCAGAGAATAGCTAGATTTCTTGCTAGCTCTACAAGCTCTGCGACTTTCCATGTCCTGAGTGCTGTCATCCGAATTCAAGTATTCATCAGCCGCGGCATCCATCCGCGGCGTCCATGCTCATTCGTATAATTGTCCTCGAGTTCCTGAAGGCATGCAAGCATGCATTTGTTCTAGCCTCCTTAAGCATAACAGCCCGAACTTTTCCTTCTTTATCGTAAGCCTCAAGATTAGAATTTGAATTTCATCATTAGCACGGCAATCATGCAACCTCTAAGCGCAAATCAAAACCAGAGATTACGGCTAGCCCTAGTGTACGGGATTAAAGTTCCTCCATTGTGCTCATCGAGCAGGTGTTCACTTATGCCCCACATTTATCGGAGTAAACAAATCCCCTTTCCATTCTCGCTTAACCCCTAAACGCTAAAGCCAAGGGAACACCAAAATGAGAAACGAAAAAGAGCAGCCAACAAAGAGCACAAGACCCAATATTCCTTCACAATGAACTAGACTAGCAAAACAGTTCCGCTATATCACGGTGTGGTATAGCTTACGTCTACCCTGGGTGGTGCCAGAAAGAGTTCGGCAATTACGCTTGATCTCTCAACCACTCACTGGACATGCGAGTGATGCACTTGGGAAGGTGCGGAGTGCGGTACCTTTCAGTTATCCAAGCTAGTGAGTAGTTGATAAAACATAATTCCCAACTCAAATTCCCTAGTGATGTCACATGACCTTTCTACAGACATCGATGTTTTGATTCTAGATTTCATGGAGTAGAACCTCGGTCTGGAGGACTAGTATAGGTATTAACTTTGAGAATCAATGGACATAGATTATTTCTCAGCTTTATCATGAGGAGCGCGTCAAATTTAACCTTGATAATAACAGCTTTGGGCTGGCAGAAGCTTGTGAACGTATATGGTAACTCATTCCGGTTCGTTTGTGGAGTGATATCCACTATCCTCTTGACTTCAACAACCTTTGCTGGCCTGTTATATTACTTATGCATGTCAAGACTTCTCTGCTATCAGCGGAGTTATGCTTGGAGCAATCCATTCTGACGCCTTTCCCTATTGCTGGTCGCCGAAAATCTCATTTAGGCATGCGATAAGTTCACAAGGGCTATTCTGCCTTGCATTCTTTTCTCTCATACACCATGCAAGATGATAGTTATAGATGGCTCTTTACTTACCTTCTACACATAGATGAAAACAGAGACACAACCCGATGGAACCTGACTCAAGTCTAGGATGTAACAGACCTCCTATCTATGAGGCATCATCAGCTTTAGCAGACAACAACGCCAGTGATACTAAGACTACATGTCCATTGAATCATAACAAGTTCAAAGCACTCAATCAGCACTTCGACTCGCGGCTACTCTAGCGAGGTCAGCATCGCAATTTGGCGGGCAAGCCCGGATGGAAATTTGCCCATCCTCGACAAGTGCAGTGGGTGAAATATAGAGCTATGAGAAAGATAGAGCGACCTATGTTGGTCATATTTTGAGTCACTTTCCAGGCCCGTAGTGAGGCGCTTTCAGACACTGGCCTGTGCAATATCTCAGGAGCTCACGAAAATGCAGGTGGCGTCAACTGTGGGCCACATGCAGGTAGATTTCCGACGAGCCGGTCATTTGTAAATGACCGAGGAGACTTAAGGCTTGCATTTAAGACAGCCAAACCCGAGCGCATTTACGATGTTATAATTGCTTTTTTGCCCCTCGTGGCTTTTTTTTGTGTGTTGTTAGTGCTCGGTAAAGTGGACCGTCCACTTTGTTGTGATGTTGTGGCAAGCGAGTCAGATTTCTGACAACAACCTCTGCAGGTCAAAGCGAAGTCATTTGCCTTCGGCTTCGTGGCCGGATAGAAGTAATAATTCCCCAAGAATCAACGACAGGCTCTTTATTGGAAAACAAAAGCCAGCTAGACCTACCAAGCCTGCCAAGCCTGCCAAGCCCGCCAAATTGCCGTAGTCGTTTGGATATGTCTTTCCGGCCCCACATCCCTATTTCATTGCATGTGGGACCTGGATCGCCACAATCGCGCAAGGTGCATCCGAACTTTGAGAACGGACCTCCAGAGGAATCGGAAACTCGGCAATACGAATCGGCAGCGGCGCAGCATCAGGTCGATCTGCACTTGGCTCCCTCTCCCCATAAGTATCGATCGAAGCTAGATCGCCCTTACACTACCAGTTTATCGCGCGAGCATCCTTGATTCTAATAGAAATTGCAAGTGCAATCCTGTCTGCGAAGTTTTGGGTCTCAGATGGGGAGGGGGATACGTCGGCAGATAGGCTTGCGTCGTGGCGTTCGGTGGAATGAGCTAGAGCCCATTCTTCAACGGCTTTACTCCTAAGTGAGGGGGTCGGTCCGAAGAAATTTTGGCGCGGCTCGGCTCTCCTGAGAGAAGTTTGAAGCTTGAGGAACTAGCGTGGGGACACGACCGAGGGACCGCAGCTTGCCACATGCTAGGGCTATAGGGCTTGGAACTCCTCCAACTAATTCGTCTTTAAACGGATTGCTGGAAGAACACGAGAAGTTCGCTACTCCAGATCAAGTGGTGCTGCCGAGACTATTGATAGTGGTCGGTGGCCACTCCACATATCTACTGGAGATAGTAGAGAACTGATAGATGACACATCTGAAACTGTGCAAACCCCAACCGAATCGCTGGAAACATGGATTCGAGAAGAATGAAAAGTGGACCTCTAGGCCCTTCTAAACCCACATGTTCGTCATGTCGTCCGGGGCTTCTCTTCTTCTGGCCTTCGTGGCTGGGATGCTCCATGCTGCAGGAGAAACCGCACGCGATACCCCTGTTTCACGCTTTCATTGCCATGATTTGACCCATTTCCCCAAAAGTTCCCATTCCCCTGGTTCCTGGGGATCGCAGCTTCCTTCGATGATCAACACTTGTGAAAGTCCGAGCAGCAGTTATGAAGGCACTTTCCAGCCTCGTGTTCTCGCTGCTTGCCTCGGTGGTGGCAGCGAGCTCCCTCGATTCTCTCATTGCTGAACTACCCAGTTGTGCGGTATGTGATGCTCAACTTGGAAGATGTCCGGTGTGACTGACGCATAATGCAGCTGTTATGTCTCGAGGGTGCAATTGTGAACTCAACATGCGCAGCAACGAATCAAACATGTATCTGTGAGAATGCAGCATTGCAAGCAGACGTAACGACGTGCGTGACGAAATCATGTACCGTTGTGCAGTCTCTTGGTAATTCTCCAGTTCGTCCGAGTCAAGCAAGGAATCTGACATCTGGACCTAGTTACGAAGAACATCACGGAGACAGCCTGTGGTGCTCCGATCCGGAATAAGAGCCAGGCATACTACGCCCTGTCTGTGAGCTTGGGCACGATAAGCGGAGCAATCGTGCTCTTGAGGTTCTTCTCGAAGTACATCGCGGGATCCGAGCTTGGCCTGGACGATTGGTTCATTGCCATAACTTTGGGGGTCGGTATACCGAGCAGCGTATTAACGGTGCACGGCATCATTTCCAATGGAATCGGCAGGGACATCTGGACCCTTACACCAAAGCAAATCACAGACTTCGTGCATGTGTTCTACGCCATGGAGATTCTGTACTTTGCCCAAGTTGCATTCTTGAAGCTTTCGCTCCTGTTCTTCTACCTGCGGATCTTTCCAGGAGATATGGTTCGACGGCTCCTCTGGGGAACAGTTTTCCTCGATATTTGCTTTGGCATGCTCTTTGTGCTTATTGCCATCTTTCAATGCCGGCCGATCAGCTACTACTGGAATAATTGGGACGGAGAACATCAGGGATCCTGTTTGAACGTAAACGGCCTAGGCTGGTCCAACGCCGTGATCAGTATCGCCCTCGATGGCTGGATGCTTGCCCTGCCAATATCGCAACTAGTTAGTCTCCAATTGCACTGGAAGAAGAAGGTTGCTGTTTCATTGATGTTTCTCGTCGGCACATTGTAAGGCACCCCTCCTCCACTACAAAATCAGTCTAGCTAACTTGCGTACAGTGTTACAATCGTCAGCATCCTACGTCTCCAGTCCCTCGTCCATTTCGCCAACTCGAGCAACCCAACATGGGACAACTTGCCCGTCTCCCAATGGTCCACGATCGAGATCAACCTCGGCATCATCTGCGCCTGCATGCCCAGTCTCCGCGTCCTCCTCGTCCGACTATTCCCCAAGCTCCTCGGCACTACTCAGCTTTCGAAGAGCAATGGGTATTATGCCAACAGTAGCCATGTTCAGACCGGAGGCAACATTTCCGTTAACCGGAAAGGGAAATCGTTGATTTCGAGCCAAAATCAAAGCCAGCAGGATATGAATAGCGATGGGATCACATATTCACAGACGTATACGGTGCAATGGGGGGACCATAGAAGTGAACACAATGACACGAAATCGATACAAATGAGTGACCTGGATACTGAGGCTCTGAAGTCCAGTGGTCGGGTGACTGAAAATGAGTTGTGATGGGATTGTTCTATTGGCGTTTGGCGTATCAAATCGGTGAGGAGAAAATGGTAATGACGGCGGCGGATGGCGCTCAGGTCAAGCATACGGTGGGACCTTGGGATGGCTAGAATCATAAATTACGATGTATGAGCACCCTGTAAACTATGTTACGAAATAAATATAGTAGTGCTTTGCTGCACTACACTGATGTGTTGGATTTTCTCGCATCGCTTGTTTCATAAAAACTTGTTAGAGACGTCTGACGTCTAGTAAAGTCAATGCTCAGTTCACAACTTGCGAATTCGGGGACATTCCAGATTGAACTAGAGCCTATAGAGTCCCCGTATAGAAATCTACTCATAAATAGTCTATTCTTAATTCTAAACGTAGCTTCACTCTCAGAAGATTGGCTTAGGTACGTTACTTTATCACGTGATCCGGTCCCTCTTCTTCATGGCCCTGAGTGGTTTAGTCTCAAGTACTAGGCGTTCATTCTAAACCTGTTAAAGGGAACCCCTCCTATTTTCCTCGGATGTCAATAACCTGATTGATATTATTGAAAATGCTCCTATTAGTGTAGACTTCAGATTGGCTGTGACTGCTAAGAACGTTTCGTCTTCTCTCAGGAGTTTCATGTGGCGGCTTCATGACTTCAGGCTCTGGTAAAGTATCTGTACTCAGGTACATCTTCAGGTTGACGGCGATAGCAAATCCTACTGGCTATTAGATGACAAGGTGTCTGGAGAAGTAAGAGCTGTCATAAAAACAAGTCCTTGATATCCTGTGACTTTGACAGGTTCATTTTGCTACGGAATGAGTATAATGCCTCAGCCAACAAGTTCTCCTTCGTAGATGTAGGCCTCGTATTCAATCGAGTTGGTTGTCCAAACCATTACGGCCTGGTATCGTCGACCTCATTGTAAGATTCGCTGTTGTATCGCGCCAATCCTCACCTTACTTTGCTGGTGCGCCATCACTAACGGTTGGAAAAAATCGTCCGAAACATTCTCTCTCACACACCATCCTACCTACCATTAATATCTCTCGTACCACCACCACCACCACTCAACTCTCGTCCTCGCATCCACGTATGTCGCCTCGCCAACATGATGACGACGATGCTGAATCGTTGCTCGACCCTCGCTTTCTCCTTCCCCAGCTCGGCGGGGCCATTACTGAAGACGTCGAAAATCGGCACTTCAGCCTCGATAGACCAAATGGTCGCCATCTATACCTTGTCCTGCCAGTTTTAGGCCCATCTACATCTGACTTATCTAAGGGCATTTATTCTAGGATCACACCGTAGCAATCTCGTAGGGCTAGCTACCAAGTTACGAGGGCCTTGGCTGAGCTGCATGCGCAAGGCCTATGTCACTAAGATGGGTCGCCCTTATACCTAAACGCCTCTCTGGCTACTCAATCATCTACTAACATATCTAGACGTGACAACAGCTAATATCCTCTTCGGTCTGTTGGATATCGATCGCTATACGGAGAGCAATATCTATCGCTTATTTGGCGCACCTGAGACGGCACCGCTTGAAACAGAATCTGGAGAGAGGCCAGGTCCGGAGGCCCCAATTATATTGTGAAGTCGATCAATTTCCTCTCCTCTAAAGAGAGCGTAATCAGCAAAGACGTCAGACTAATCGACTTTGACTAGTCCTTTCAGATTCCATTACCCCCAGAACAGATGCTAGGTACTTCAGTTGAGTTTCTGGCACCGGAGGTCTTGAAATGCCGATATCTGAATTGACCGCGCAAACCTCAAGTAGACAAGTCGAGCTTCTTCAGTTGTAGAGAACATGTCCACTGCGTACTCCCACGTCAAGCGGCCGAAAGTGAGAAATCGCGGTTCGGATGTGAGTAGTTCTCGATACCATTCGATTTGCGTAAAGGGATATGAGTTATTACCGGAGATATCAAAGGCGGCATCAGTATTGCCTACAGAAAAGGAAATGGTCGGGTTCCTTCAACCCTAGCCTGGAGTACCGTGAGGAAATAGAAGTGGGTAATGAAGAGGTTCATAGTTCCGAGAGAAGATGTTGACAAAACGGGGTTTGTTTCCACCACGGCGGAAGAAGACGATCTTCCGGCTATCGACAGTGCTAAGGCTTTGGGTGTTGACGACAGCTGTTAGTTGGCCTCCCGCAGGAAGATGCTGTAGTTCGACGGCCAGGGGGATTGATTCTGCGTCCACTTGGTCCAGCGCATGACGGATAGTGGAGACGTAGGGATTCACGCCATTGAGGAGATGACGTACTAAGTTGATAGCTTGACGCGGTAAGTTCAAATTAGCAGCTTTCTGTGAGCGCGATATATTGTCGTATAGAAACCAACGCATGCTATGTTCGCCTTCTGACAGGTCAAGGAGCCGGTGATATACACGTCCTGTCACTACGACATTGGCAAGGCTGCGGAATTGAACGCAACCTTCTGTTGACCCAATAGCGGGGAAAGCAAATAGGCCATTCAGACGTCGGCTGAGAGCAGATATCGGGACGGTGGTAGAATCGAGCCAGCGTTGAAAGTCTGCTGGGTACGGCGGAAGTTTAGGGACGACTCTTTTCCCATTCAAGCAGCATCAACCTATGTTCTCCGTAGAAAGGAGCAAAGACGAACAATGCAGGCAAGATGTGGACTAATTTTGCTCGAAGGGCTGAACTGATTGCTTAGACAGGCGCTCCCATCACAGAGAATCCATTTCAGCAGAGACAACGTTAGCCGGGGTGAAGTTATGGTGCCTAGCTCGACCACGAGACCCGGCAGTCATCACAGGTACAGAGATTAGATGGACCCCATAACTTTAGACAATGGGTATAAACCCAGCCAGGCAGTATTGGGGGTTGGATGGTTACAGGCAGTGCTCGTTGTGGCAGGGAAAGTGTTGGCTCGTTATGTGTTGAGTCGACGTGATGTCCATTCTTAAACAGTTGGCAGTATTTTCTTCTTTGTCTTTCCCCTTTTTATGTCTGAATACAAAAAGCAGCTAAAAATACTCCATAGGGAGACGAAACGGCTGAATCAAGTTTTGTGACCACACGAAAAGGCTGTTGGGGGTGGTTGCAATGACGTCGACTTCGGGCAGGGCAGTTGTCACAAGTGCGATACTGCGTTGAGACCCAGGACCGCAGGCAACTACTGCAAATAGGAAGCCTCTCGAGGAACATGATTAGATGTTGGAATTTAGACTGGAAGAAAATAATGGCTGGGGATAAAATATAGAGACGTAATATAGTAATGTTAATATAGGTATGATAGTTGAAGTTAGAGTGTATTGATTAATCTGAAATAATTCCATCATCACTAAAGCTGAGGATGGCGGACATAGGTATAACAGTAAAGTTCCCTACAACTGCCGACATAAGGGAATCCGTCTAAAACCTTATCACGACAACGAACAGTCCGAGGAGCTCGCAGTAAGAGTTCACATGGTATTAATCCACCTATCAAAATTCCTAAGCAACACCTACACAGATCGAGAGATAAAAATAAGTATAAGAGATCGGTGGGAAAGGTATGATAAGCAGTGAAATGCAGGTACGCCCTGGCTAACCGGACTTATGACGTTCCGTTCCGGAAAGGCTCAGTTCCTAACAAAAATCAGCTAGGGCAGATCATATTTCTGCGACGGGATTGGTTTTACTCCTCCGATTTCAACGCGAGTTGAAACTGTGCCGATCCTTCCTGAGTTTGCTTCATTACGATACGTCCCTTCTTTTCAACCTCATCGACAATGCTGCTCGTTGCAGAAACCTCGAGGCATTTGCTAACGACATTCGATGCGTCGGTCAGTAAAATTTCAACCTCGTCACTGATCATGTCCCGCTTAGAATATTGATGCTGCAAGTATGCAAAGATGAAGCCAGTAATGGGAACCAGTAAGGTTATCCCAAGCCAGGCGAAGAGCCTTGGGAATGATACCGATGCCTGCAGTCTGTCCTCAGCAGGAAATACGGTCAACATGCTTGCATCATTCTGCTCATATGCGAGGTGCAGCATGTCCCAGCTGGCAAAGTATGATTGTCGGATCAGGGTGGCGGTGTAGTTGTTCAGATTCATCCATGTGGGAAGCAAAGAGCTGTTCATCACGGCGAGGGAAGTCATGACGTCCGGCATCAGCCACAGGGCCTCACGCGTCCAGATTGAAGGCTCAATGATATTTGCGACATTATCAATAGCGGATGAAACGGCTTCCTCGTCGTCGAAATCCACGGTCGGGTAGTACTCGACGACTTGAGATGAGACAAATGTGCTTGATAGTGCGCGTACTACCCCAGCCGTAAAGTAGACGGTACCGTACACGAAGCAGTCTTCTTGGCTGTTATCCCACGACGAAAAGACGTTATCACCGAATTGCTCGTTGATATATCCTGTATTGCCAAACGGGTTATTATTTCCAAGAGAGCTGCCGGCCACAGGGTTACATCCATTCGCCTCTTGTCGGATCAACAAGACAATCACTGTCATATTACCACTATAGATGGTTGCCTCAGGGAACGAGGCATAAGCGGCGGTGCTGTTCAAGGTTGTCATTGAAGGTGTATTCCAAAGAGGCTGCTCGCGACTGTATAGCACAGCTACTCCGCCGTGTTCGTATGTGAACGGTATTTCACCGACAATGCTCAAATTGTTGTTGTATTCGCCAGTGTAACTATAGATATCGTTGGGAACCTTTTCGTTCGGCCAGGTGATATTATGGATTTCGATACAAGGTACAGCCGCGTTCTCCACTGTCGAGTTGGGAGTGACTATGCTGGACATGACATGGCGGCAGCTGATGCCACCGAAGATTCCTTCGGTACCACCAACGACAGTCTGTGCATCATTACCTGTCCAGCTGATGCTTGCCAGCCCTTCTGCTTGTCGAGTTGCCTTTAGTCGGTCGGTGACTTGTGTCAAATACCAGTACCAAAGAGATGAGCTTGCAGTTGGAGCTCCGCTATTGATCTGGTATGATGGCCCAAACTGAATAGCGAAGTTCCAGTTGACGCTGCCAGAGAAAAGAGGTTCGATGTAAGCCTGAGGGAAGATCAACAATAAGACGATTAACACTGGCCACTCAAGGCCGCGAGGCCACCTCCACTTCCATGGCCAAGGCGGGAAGCCGCTCAGAATCTGAGAGACATTCTTGATTTCCAGGCCATCGTTTTGTAGGAGAATGAAGATACAACGCCAGGCGATGATGCCCATCCACATGTTCCCGAAAAAGTTGATAACCGTAGTCGCAGCAGATAGCAAAGTCGTAATGTCAGAAACACGAAGAACATAGAGACCGCCAGGCTGGTGATGTCCTTGCCAACTGTATGCCAGGGCCTTGTATCCGTCTAGCTTCTTGGCTATCAAGGCGGCCAGCAGAAGAGACAATCCAAAGTGGACAAGAAGCGGCAGCCACCATATTGTGCAAAATCGCTTTATTCTGTGGTACACGTTTTTGGTAACGGATATAGCTGGTGTCTAGTAAATAGCCATATTCATCAGTATAAAATCTGTTACATATGGTTGCTCTGAGGCTCTTACCCCAACCTCGACAGAGGCTTCTTCAACAGATGGATTTAACTCCTTCATTTCGATAAGGAAAGTATGAGAGCAAAGTCATTCAATCGAGCCCAGAGAAATATGGCGTCGTTAAAACTGGGTTAACAAAAAGGATGAAATGTGCTCCTATTGTGCTGCCATGGATTGACATCCACAAAAGAAAACTTAGCTCTATCAACCTGTATTTGGGGGATTATAAAGCACTTTGATACATGGCTATCAGCTCTTGCATCGAACGTAACAAAAACAAATTTCATAAGCACAGTTGTGGCGCCATTGTACAGATAATTGAGACTCCCAAGGCCCTCGGGGCTGTCGGCATGGAGTGAGGAAACAATTAATGATATTGGTTCATTCAAACTGTCGCCCGTATTTCTCGATAACACCCTGGATGCTTATTTGATGGTTTGAAAGAAAAGAAAGACAATCATGCAGCCACGAGAGAATAGGGGATGCAGCATGGTCAGCTGAATCTCGCTAATTCTTTCGGAGTTGGAACATGCTGGGCTTCTATGGCGCCTTGTGTCACATGAGAAGCTGTGTCTGGCAAGGTTCTCGGGTGGTGGGTGTCACCACTTTGAGGCAGCAGCTTCAGCCCGCACACGATGAGGCTTGAGAAATGCAAAATATCATTCGAAGTCTAGGGTTGGAGTATGCACGAGGTGGCACGAGCTGGCACGCGGAGGATACGGGGCGTTATAATTTGCTCGTGGGAAAGTGGGGCCGAAATTGTGGCTTGTGAGGCTGAATGGTATCAATGCGGAACTCAGCAATCATTGGGGAGTCATTGGATGAATGAGCACGAAGTTGGACGGCTCTGGCTTAAAATAGTTATCACGGGGGGGAGGAAGGGTGGTTGGTTGTAGGGCTCGCCTAACCACTTATCACAACCTCTACATACACTAAGGGTCCGTTGCTATTAGGCTCTTCCTTAATCAAAAATTTCTCTAATTCTATACGTTTTAGAATTATAAGATATAGACTCTTAATTTATCCCTAACCGCTTAGAAGTATCTATTACTAAGATAAGGGGAGTAAGGCTAAAGAGAGTACTTTTCTTAGTCTAAAGATATCTTAATTTAGAATACTAGTAATTATAGTATTTATATCCTTATATTCTAGCGAAATACTTATATAAGAAGAATGATTTTTATTTATATTATTAGATTACTCGACTTAAGTTATACATTTGATTAATGTGGACGGGACTTCCTGGAATTGCTTGAGGAGTCCTGTATAAAGGACCATCTTTGCTACTTGTACTGCCATTGTCAGGTTACAGAGTATGTATTTAATGAGATAATCACGTCCCAAATCGGTAGATCACATGGTCAAGAGACTGGCTAGAGCCAGAGTAGAGGCAAGATTCTTATTCGAATGGTATTGCTCGGGGAGGGGAAGGAAAACAGGCCGGTACCCACCGATGGGCGGAATCGTCGGAATCGTCGGAATGAGCCTGCGTCACCAAGCTTGACTTGACTTGACCTGACTAGCTCGAGTAGCCACAACCACACTACGCCGACCAATGACCACGTATAGGCCGGGCAGCTCAGGCTTTACGGAGGTAGAGTACTGCGCAGAATGCGCCTTCGGATCAATATCACTCACTACCCTCCGTAATGGGGACGACGCAGACAAGGGTTCCTTCCGGCGTGTACTCGTACTGTAAGCACTAAGTGACCTAGCAGCCACCTTTTCAGTTAATGTTGGTATACTCCTTAAGGTACGCATTCGCGCTGCCTGTCACCCGGATACGCCCCCTGTCACCCGAATACGCCCCTGGCAGGTACCGGATAATCCCTGAGGGACGTCAATCACTTTGCCGAAAATCGGCCCGGACTCATTCGCGGAGCGCTTCATTCATAGGTAGCCTATCAAATTGTGTCCATTGGCTGTACTGTACTGTACTCTACAGCTGCAGTCTGAGCAAAGTTCACACTACAGACTCTGCTGAAAGCTACTCCTAGGCTAGGTACGGCAAAATAAAAGTGATAGTGATACGGGCGGTCGTAAATTACTCGCGCATTTGCTCAGCGTGATGAGCACCGCCTTCTCTCGTCGTCGCGCGCCACAGACAAGTATAAGAGTGGAGTATAAGAGGTCTACGAATTTCCACGTCTTTTCCGGTTATCATCTCAACACTTCCTCCTCCTCTTCTGCCATCACTCCTACGTCTCCTTCCTGCATCTCCCTTCGCGCCATCACCCTCCCTTCCCCCTTCCCTCGATCACTACGACGATGCGCTCACTCACCTTGCCCGCCGCCATGGCGCTGGCAGCTTGTGTCTCTGCCACTCCCGTAGCAGCTCCAGCATCGAAGGACCTAGCCGGCCTCGCGGACCATTTGTCCAGCTACATCACCGGCTTCAAGAACCCGAGTATCGTGCCTTCGGTAGGAGGCAAGGCTCTGTGTGTATCCGGGATTGTGGACGTCACAGCGTCCGCCACCAATCATGAATTCCTGAGACAAGCGTCGACGAACCGGACTGAGCTTACTGAGCTCCTTCTAGGGTTGTTTCAAATCAACTCAACCCTTCCAGCGACCATCTTTGGCAAGCCGACCCAGGTCAGCGGAACCTTTAGCATCTACTCGCAGCTTTGCTTCCCACAAGATACTCTCACTATCAGCGATACTGTGCAAGTCCTTACACACGGCATTGGGATCGATCACACTTACTAAAACAATGCGCCAAATTACTCGTACGTTGACTACGCTGCCGAGCAAGGCTACACGACTTTCAACTACGATCGTCTAGGTGTGGGGCTCTCTGACCACCCAGACCCTCTGCAGGTGGTCCAAGCCGAGCTTCAGATTGCCATCGTGCACGGAATAAGTGAGCTTTTGCGTTCGGGAGCTCTCGCAGCCTACAAGTTCGAGAAAGTTGTGGCTGTTGGGCACTCATACGGCAGCATCGTAACCTACGGTTGGACAAAAGAGTATCCGCACGACATGGATGCAGCCGTCTTGACCGGTTTTTCGCCGTCCGTCGCCGGCGCGGCTTCCACTCATTGCTCAAGCCCTGGACCTTGCTTCGGTCGTCAACCCTATCCTGTATTCCGAACTGCCCGCCGGATACATCACATCTTCGACCATTACCGGCCTTCAGTTCTCCTTCTTCCGTTGGCCAGCATATGACGAGCAGTTGTTATACAACGCCTGGGAGAACGCTCAGCCCTTGACCCTCGCCGAGTTCCTTTCGGGCGCCTCGATCCTCGCATCGCCCAATACAAATTTCACAGGCCCCGTTGACGTTGTAGATGGGGAGCATGACCAGGCCAACTGCGCAGGCAACTGCCTGTTGCCAGTCGATCAGACTGCGCCTGCCATAACGGATTTCTATCCTGCTGCTAGCAAAAGCTCTGACCATTACATTGCGCCGGGAAGCGGACATTTCGTGAATTACCACTATGCGGCCACTGGGGCGTATGAGCACATTCACAACTTTCTTAAGAAGAACAACTTCTAGACGAAGGCAGTGGAGTTGTTCGTTGGTCTGAGGAGAAACCACCTCAATGCAGTAAGTAATGAGAGGACGCGCATCAATATTCAAGTAATAGGAGGATCCTGGTTGCGCTTTAAGTCGTTCTTCCTTAAGTGGACAAAAGCAATGTAGGGAGCGAGAGCAGAATAGAGACCGTCAAGAAACCATATTTTATTTGTTAATAGTAAACGCTATACACCAATCAAAACTTTTAATACTACTTGTCTAAAACCTAGAGCTTCATTAAGCTAACTAGTTAAATTAAATAACTTTAATAAGTTACAGTACTAAAATAGCTCTTGTATTTAATGTTATAACATAGTTTATCAGGACCCTGCGCACATCAGGACCTCCCACTGGAAGAACCTTATCGATATTGTGAGTGCATGTTGTCTTGCTTTAATGACGGTTTTGCCGCCGTTACCTGGTGATCCGTATACGAAGCGAGGGGAGCTGGGAAGCAACGGGACGCAATGTAAGACGAATGGAGACTCCGATCATCAACACAGGAATCAGTCGTTTGACAGGATAGTGAAGCTGCCAAGCGAGCCACTGATATATTGAAGAGGTGAGCAATAGACCAATTCCAGACTTTTTTGAAGTCCAATGACTGCCGGAATGGATAAAGCGTCATTTCATTTCATTGATTTAACTAAGCGTATGAGATGATAAACTACATTTCATAACAATATTCATCGAAAAGAAAGCCTCGGTTCACTCTGTTACTTTGCCCACCCACATTCAAAGGACAAAAATAGCACCTAAGATAGACAAGAAGATCGACTAACGGACTGATTAGCGCTCTATATCTTTTGAGGAAACATTTAAAATGCTCATAACTTACCAAAACCGAGCTATCACCAGGATTGTGCGCTTGCTTGATTCCATCTGCTTTCGAGCTAGTACTCGAAACCTGGCCAACAGCTCCAACGCCTGTACTACTGCTACTACTACTACCACTCGTAGATAAGGCAGAAATAGTCCTGTTGGTCGATGTCTTGCTCGACTTTGAAGTACTTCTAAAACCGCCCGGGTTCGGCGGAGGAGTCGAAGACTGTTCACATCAGTAATAAACACGCCCCCAAGGGTACTCGCTAATTACGCTTGTTGTAATAGGAACAGTGGGGGGACTAGTAGGTACCACCACAGCAGTAGTAGATACACCTGCCGTTGAGCTTGCAGCCGTCCCGGTTGCAACGGCCGCCCCCGTACAGAGCCCGGGCAGCCAGAAGGCGAAATCAGTACTCTCGTCAGGGAAGTCACTGGAGCAACCTGCAACTGCGTTGTTATATATTGCCGGTGCGTAGTTGCCTGAAGCATCATGGCAAAAACAGCTGGACATCGAAGCTGTGATGGTGTTTGCACTTGGGAGCTTGTATTCGCAGGACTCGACTATTGAAAGTACGGTCTCGCAGGGGGGGACGGTGAGAGGGTTTAGGGTTGCGCTGGCGCTGGCGCTGGCTTGTGCTTGTGCTGTGGAGAGCTTGGGGAGGACGCTAAGGAACACGACGGGGATTGCTAGGAATCGCATTTTGAAGCACTTGATAGATTGAGAGAAGGAGGAAGGTGGTAATGGCAGGAAATAGAGGGCAATAGAAAAGAGGAAAACTTCGGAGAAAAGAAAAGTGCGGGGAAATAGGGAATATGTGAGAAATTTGCTATCTCGTACCTCTTGTGTAACACTCGGCGAGTGGTATGTTACATTCGCAGCAATGCCTCATGCATCAACAACGGTTTTTGGCGTTGTGGCGTCTTGAAGTATTGAATTCCTATTTTTGAAAATTCGATTCAACCTCATTGGTGGGGTGGTCTTATGGAGGCCATTGTGGCGTTGAAAATGATTCGCTGGTTCACCTCCGCACCATTTCGTTTGGATCCTGATCCCTTTTACGGTGTAGCAGAGTAGTATTCAGTACAAGGGTTGATCCACGTGGTAGGGTAATGTGAAAGCTTCAAAGCACCCCCTGCTCGCAAAAATTCCCCCAATCACACTACGATATCGTGAGAAGTGACGGGCTATCAACGTTCTAGACTCGGTACCTCTACCTGACAAATACTGAGGAAAGGAGCAATGGTTTTAGCACGTGGCTGGAAAGGGCTATAGAATTTGCTACTACTCAAAATAAGGTCTCAGATATATAATTCCACCTGCCCAACCAACTTCACAAAACTATAGTTTGATGTGTTCGCTGGGCATAAAGATCTAGGCAGGGCCGCAATCCTTTCGGTTTCCATCTTGGACAAGCAGATTAAAACTGCGGCAAACAGTGCGTGCAAAATATCTTGGGACCTCGAGCATAGGAATGGACATACCGTGAGGGAAGAAACGGTATTGACACTGGACGAGTATGGAGAAAAGTGATGGGGATAAAGAGCTTGACAACAAGGCCGAGCGCGGACTGGAATTCTGGATCGATTCGACGATTCCTGCTTCTGCTCCTCAAAATCACGCCGTTAAAACTCGCGACGAATAATCACATAGTATTAGGGTGAACAACTTCAGATTCGGACTCATGTGTTTTCCAGTAGGTTTGCGAGCTCATGGTCATCGGCTCTTGTAGCAGTACAAGTATGATGAACTCTCTATCTCTCTCTATATATGTATATAAGCGCAAGATGTCAGTTGCGAAAGTAAGGCTCGATTCAGGTTCTAAGAGGGGGCTATCTAGCTGTATATATAGGCTGTGGTACCCTGGTCTGACTAGGGCTAAATACACGTGATTTACCAACTGACACAAGAAGTATGCAAGAACGCAAGCAAGATAGAACTATATGAGAGAAATTCATGAGTGAGATGTAACATAAACAACTCCTACTCAGCACCCGCGACCGATTCCACAGAGCAAAACAGAGGAGTGGGATAAAAAGGTCAGTCACTCGCCACCGCTTCAGTTTTCCAAGTGTGGTGACCCCCGTTAGAAACAAGGGTCACAGGCTTGGACGGCGGTCTTCTCCTTCAAAAGGTGAGCACTTCGGGAGTTGATGCAAATCTCGCCCCTAATTTCTACACTACGCTTCTTCCCAACAACGTTAGCCGACTCAGGCTGGAACTTGGCAGAGAGGAGCCGAGCTTACACGCTACAACACGTAACTTGAATTGTGGATCAAGGAAAGTGAAGGCACATGGGAGTTTGGGTGTAATTGGTGAATATAGAAGAATGACAACAGGTCTGGACTTGACAACTGAGGCCAGCTTGGCTGAGAATGCACTTCTAGATGAGCCACTACGGGCCATGGAAGAAAATTATGGAGCTCCGAATCGAGCGCTCTAGCCGCTGGGTAAAACTAAAACATTAATACACTCACAGCCCAAACAACAGAGGCTGCACTCCGTGCAGGGGTTTTTGTTCCTGCACGTTAAGTGAACCAGCTAACCTCCTTATATACCCCAGTCCCAGCCTCTTCAAGTTCAAAGCAATAAAACATTTAAGAGGCTGGAGTGTACTATAAAGTTACTGAAAATGAGGAAAACTCAGTCATATGAATAGAAAAAGCCAAAATCTCCGGCTGGCAAGGCTGCGTATTGGTTGATGGTTACTATATTGTGGGTAATTAATCTCGTCATCTATACTCCGATAGTAAGAGTGGTGCTTGGCTACATTGCAGCAAGAATCTTTATTATAGTCGAGGTCTTCATTTCGCTACGTTCTGTTTCCGCTGCGGTGTATCAAACTCCAGAGAAAAATTTTATGAACTACATTCCTCATTTTTAATCCATAGTTTCAATATTTACATTTACACATAGCAAATATACGCTTGAAGATCTTTTTCATTTAACTCTGTTCACATTGAATTCATGTCCTTTAAGCCAAGATAATCCGAATTGCAGTAGCATAATTCGGACTGCTTTGCCTTAAAGCATAAATAAGACGTATACGCCATCTCATAGTATACTAAGGTATTGTACTTCAGACGCAATTACTTCTGTTTGTAGGCTTCCAAACCGATACACTCGCAATTGTAGTATTCCAAAATAGAACCAGGGGCCCGGGAACTGCCCCCCCCCCCCAGCACGCGCGCTTTTAAATAGAGCGGACGGCCGTATTAGCTAGCCAATCAACAGAATTGAGTATTTATGAGATGAAAGTGGAAGAAAAGGAATGTGAGCAAAATCGGGCTGGATTTAGACATAACTAAAATGAAGTAAATAGCCTTTGAGACTTACAATCCACCAGTAGCACCACCAACGAATCTCAAGCCGCTTGCCAGTGCTCGGTACTTCAAGGGAAGAACTTCAGCTGGTACAGCCTTAATGATCGCAACAGTGCTCAATGTGAATCCAATTAGAATTCCTCCACCAATGAGAATCGACAAGCTTTCTGCCCTTGCTGATATCACAGCCCCAGCAAAAGCAATTAATGGTGGGAGAGAGACTAGATACCTCCGGTCAATAACATCTGATAGGCGGCCGACAATTGGTGATAGCACAGCTTGCATAAGAAGAGGGCCCTGCATTTTTAATTAGCTGTCATGTCAACAAGATAAGAATATTCATACTTGGATGATCCATCCAGATATTGATGCATCTCCCAAGTCTCGAATAATAAAGGCAATAACGCTTCCAGCAGCTACCACGACGAAGATCTGTGTCATATTGCTAATTAATTAAATGGTCAGCATAAACGTTTAGCAGGAATGACACATGAAGAGTTGCATCTAGAACTTTGATTATGTTGCCAGCTGTCAACTGCTCAATGAGTAAATAGGAGCGAATACTTACACAAAACAAATTATGAAGACAACCAACCAAGACCTCCAACCCAATTTGACGTGATATTCGTCCACAACTGGATCAACACACACTGATTGAGTCTTCTGCTCATCGAGCGCCTTGGCACTATCTGCGTTCTCAATAGCTATCGCAGTAGGTTCTTCTTTTTGAGATTTCTGCATCTTAAATCTTGATTATGAAAAGACAACCGTGCAAGAAAGATGTCCAAATTCAGTGACTTGGCAAATTCGGTAATCCAGAACCTAAATATATTTCTCACAGCAGCTGGGGACCCCGCAAGAGATGGTTGGCACTGTGGGGTACCTCCAGCTGGAGCCCCCGCAGAAGACTGTGGATGGCGCGGGGTAACAAACTCTCATTACCAACCATAGTCGTGATCCCACATTTTAGCTGCGGTTTTGGTATTATTATTCTGTTGTAGAAAATGAAGAGCCGCGTTATCCTCGGTTATCCTCGGTTATACTATGAAAAAAAAAGAGGATACTTCTGCTTTCTTTCTAAGAGTAATAAGCAGCTAACTAAACTAAGGCAAGTACAGGCCCCACATAAGGTTTCATATCATCTCAATCCTATGAAGCCCCACCTCTATTATAAAGTTATTTATCGCGCCCATTTCTAGTCCTACCTGATTGAACTTCATCTCGATTTGACAATAAGCGCTTTTGGATGAATCAAAAAGATGAAAACTCCTAGTTACTCAGAAGCTAATGGGGGTGATGTAAGGACGACAGTAAAGTATCTACAGCCAGACTCAAAAAATGTGCGGTACTTTAGCAAAGGTATCGAAGTGAATACTGGCAAGTACGACGACGTATCCGTTGTGGTACATGACGCACGTCCGAACAAGGAGGAATACACATTGGAAAATGGGGGATTTGCTTTAATTCAACACAGTTCCAAGGTATGTTACGACATTTGTAGTCTGGAACATGCTCTAATAAGCCGAACTTACAGCTCACGGATTTTTACGCTCGCGAGCAATTGGACAAGATCTATTCTGCAGAAATTGCTTCTTTAGTCAAATCGCTTACTGGCGCGGACGATGTGGTCATTTTCAGCCCTCCTATACTTCGCAAGACAGAGGCTAAAGTAGGCTCGGCCTATCAGCCTCGTGCCGCAGACGTGCACACGGATTATTCATCTGCAAATGCTGAGGACACTGCTCCTAAACATGCAAATGGGGATATCAAGTACTCTCGATTCGCTTTTATCAATGTCTGGCGCGCGATTACACCTCCTCCTCAAGACTGGCCATTGGCAGTCGTCGACGCACGGTCAGTTAGTCTCGACGAAGGCATACCATACCCCATGATCATCGTCGACAAGATTCCAGAGAAGTTACCAATACTGCCTCAGCCTCTATATACTATTGAGGGCGCCAATTTTTGTTTCAAACCAGAGCATAGGTGGTATTACTTTAGGGATATGAAGATTGACGAAGTGCTTGTATTCAAGCTATACGACTCAGATAGACATCATGGAGCGGAAAGTTGGAGGTGTCCTCACACAGCCTTTTTTAATCCAACAGAAGGAACTATCCCAAGAGAAAGTGTCGAAGTTAGAACTATTTGTTATTTTAAATGATAGGTCGCGCGGCTATCGAGAGCGTTAGCTCCTGGCCCCCCTGAGTATAATCCATCCACTATCGCTCTCACCTTTGACTCACCCTTACTCGCCATAACTCACTCTTGGCCACCGGTAAAGCAGCTCTGCTCACCTTTCCGAACAGAAACAGATTTCTTCATGTTAGGATTGGCGTATAATAATGAGCTGTTGTATCACGCCAACCCTCACCTCCTTTGCGGGTGCGCCAAGCCACCGTGCACGTAATATCTCGCCGCTCAACTCACCCTCGCTTTATTTCAATCTCATCCATCCTCACCCGTCCTCACCAGCCTTCTTATTCGCACTCCATGGCCTCACCTCTGCTCACCCGTCTTGCCTAAGTGTGCTAATCTCCGGTCGCGCGGCTGCCGACAGCGTCAACTCCTACCCAGAAGGATTCAGGGGAGCCGTCATGGGCCCCCAGTACCGGGATAGGCTCCCGGTCTAACTATCCTGGTATTGAATAATAGAGGTAGAGCTGGAAATCTATTTTTTTTAATATACTCCTAATTCTAATCTCCATCACGACTCTTTCTCTTAAGTTCTCTTTCCTTACCAACTCTCCTTACTATTTAGCGATGGCACGTAAGAGATATAAGGAAGATAAGTCGGCGACGACGTACTGTTTGTGATCTCCTAGATTCTGCCTATATACGACCTCACTTCTTAGGAAAGCCCCTCGGACTCAAGACAAGCAACTAACAATTGACTTTACTTTATAATACTTAAGACCAACATGCTACGTGACGTGTTCTTCTTTTGTTTTGTTATATTCCCACAACAATACTACGTCCACTGAGTAACAAATCTATGCAAAACAGAAAGGTTTAAAGTCCCATTCTTTTCTCTATCTATTCAATCGGAAGAACCGTTCCGCTTGACACTGCAGCAGACTCAAGCAATTCACAAACAGCTCCGTGGCCATTTTCCTTCGCGTACTGCATTGCCATTGCATACTGATGATAGCCTGACCCTGTGATTTCGGCTCCAGCGTTCAAAAGGTACTGCACCATATCGATCCGACCATGCTCCGCAGCCCCCTCAAGAGCGGTCCTTCCGCAAATACTTGACCCTGGAGCGTTGACTCTAGCTCCTTGCCTCAGCAGCTCTTCTGCAATCCCAATATATCCACCTATAGCAGCAAGTTGCAGAGCTGTTGCCCCCCCTTTCATTGCAGGTAGCGCGTTGACTTCGGCGCCCTTCTCAATAAGAAGTTGAACGACTTCCAGACGTCCTTTTTCAGCTGCCATCTGAAGGGGTGTGCGATTGATGCCCATTGCAGCGGCGAGATTCAAATTTGCTCCTCTGCTGATGAGCAGCTGGATCATTTGAAGGTTCCCAACACTGACAGCTACCAAAAGCGCCGTCCGCCTTTCACCCCCATATGTAACAGGTCTATTTAGATCGGCTACCTTGCTGAGAATCATTTTAACTAATTCTTGGTTGTTAACCTCGATTGCAATTACAAGCGGTGTTTTGTCCTGGTGGAAATGATAATTAGCAAACCAATCCACACCTATATTCGCTTGAAGAAAAGCCTGAACTAGGGGAAGGTCTTGCGCTCTGACGGCTCGTGAAAGTGCCTTCGAGCCATACTCTCCCTTGCCATGGGGATATCTTGTTGAAAAGGATCGGAGAAGTCGTTGAACCAAGTCGATACTTTGTGACATCGCTCGGAGTAGTGCCTCTTCATCTGCAGGGTCTGCACCACGCTCAAGTAACCAATCAATCATTTCAATAACACCACTTTCTATGGCTGCTACCAAAGGTGTATCGAGCCCATTGCGGGTATTGATATCCGCTCCATTGTCCAGTAGGAGTTGGATTACTTCCGTGTTCTTACTCCGAATTGCTATTGAGAGTGCGAGTACTTCGTGGTGATACGAGTAATCTTCAGGGTTGACACGGGCGCCTGCAAACAATAAATCTTTGATAAGCGAAAGGTCTCCCTGTTCCACGGCTATCCCAAGTGGCGCTATTATGCTCCGGACCTGCGCGCGGTCATCGAACATGATATTTGGATTGGCACCAGTGTTGAGGAGCAGCTGAACTAGCCCCGCCATCTTTCTTTTTAGCGCTTCAGCCAACGACGAATTACCATCGAGTAAATTCTCGGGGGGTGCGTTAGCGTCTGCGCCGGCAGTGATAAGTGTTTGTGCTACTTTTTCATGACCTGCAGCACACGCTTCGAAAAGAGCACACCCGAGCTCTTTCTCTTTTCCTCGAACATCTCGTATCAAGGAACGTACGATTTCAAGATTACCCACTTCGGCTGCGGCGAGCAATGCGGCCTTGAACTTTAAATTTTGATGAATATGGCGCAGTACGCCCTTGTCCTTAAGGAGTCGGATCAGTTGTGTATTCCTGCTACGTATCGCTTCAGAATATGGCGTTCTGAGGGTGAAGTCGAACGGGCTGTTTGATGGCCAAAATCGCAATCCTGATTTATCAAAGCACCGGAACAATGTAGCCACGGTATCGACGTTGACGTCCTCATGAAGAAGGTACAACACTAGCTCCATGTTTGTGCTCCGTATAGCACACGTGAGTGTTTCTTCCGTAAGTCGAATGCCGGAGTCGAGAAGAATCCGAACGACCTCGAGGTAACCTTGCTCCGCTGCCATATCGAGTACTGATCTCGGGGCAAAGTCTCGCCAGAGAGATTCGTTCAAAGTTTTGTGGTGGACTGTCACCGAATGAGCAATACTGGCCTTGACTCGAAACATGATTTCAACAATCCTCGTAGCAGTGTCAACATCGGACTGTTTCAAGGCATAGAGAAATATTCCACGCTTGGTCCACTCCATGTGATGATCCTGTGCCCCTTTGTAAATAAGTGTTTCGGCAACTTGTAGGTAAAGCTTAGACAAAGCTCTTTCGAGGACCCTAACAGTTATGCTAGCACCAGACTCTAGGAGGATATGAATAAGATCAAGCGGCGGTTCTGTAGCATCGTCGAAGAGCGAAACAGCATGTTCAAGAGCGCCGTTCGCTACACGGTCGTGTTCCACGTGGGTCTTGTTCACATCAGCTTTATAGTGAACCAGAAGCCGTGTCATTGGAACGTTTCTGAGCTTGGCAGATCGCTCTACTGGAGTATATTGATAATTGTCGACAATGCAAACCTGCTTGTTTGCGTTGACATATCGTTTCTCAAGAAGAAATTCAGCAGCTTGCACGTCTCCACATTCGACGATGCACTGGAATAGGTTCTCTGCTAGTGCGATGGTTGTTGGTCCCGGAGAAAATTGGAGCAGCCCCGACACACTGATATGCTCCCGTACATAGTTCCACATATTCTCGCGTGGAAAATCTGGGAGGCCGGCGAAATTGTTAGCTGCCGAGAACCATAGGAGCTCAACCTGTGCTGTGGTCAAAGATTGAAGAGGCGGCAGCATTCCTGGGTGGTTTTTGGAACACCTGGCTTGTGCTGAGATGGGCAATAATGCTCTAAACTTAGGAAAGAACGTGGAGTAGTATGTCTGCACAAGTTCATGGGGTACTTCGGTATCTTCTGAGTTGTAGATCAATGGTGCCTCCGCTTGAACTCCGGATTCGATGTAATCAGTGGCAGCAGGGCGGGATGCGGGATGAAGACATCGATTTTCGATACCATTTGCAGGGCCATTCGGCAGAGCTGCTATAGACTCTAACCTTCTGTTAGCCTCTGGGTCATAAGCGTGATCGGTTCAGAAACCGAAGACCACCAATCATTCTGATCTGGTAACCAGACTTACCCTTAAGGCGAATAGTGGCTTGAAACTTCATGAAAGGGAGATTGAATGTTGGTACCAGGCCTTCATCTCCTACTCTAGGCAAAGGAATCGTATCTTCAAGAGAGAGGAGATCTTCGCCGTCTGCTCTGGGTGTAAGAACTTCAAACCCCATTGGGATTTGTGGAATCGGCACTGAGCAACAAAATTAGTTGAAGTCTAATCAGCGGTAAAAATGCAAAACTTGCATTGAATGTATGGCCGAAATGAGGAAGTATAGCTGTGGCGATTGATTCGTTTGTTGAGTTTCGTTTCTGATAGTATTTCTCCGTTCATGCGTACAACACTGAACTTCCCTGCAGCCTTTCGAGCTTCCACAATCCTCCCAACAGCTTCCCATTCCCGAGAATTTCGATTTTTGCGAATGTTCCACTTCCTGAGATATCTTTCATACTCCTCGGGCCTTTGAGATCGGGTCAGCATGGTCTATCTAACAAGGCATGTCGGGTGGAAGAGCTAGGAGCTGAAGGAGGGCATACGATTTTTGGAAGCCATAGAGTCTCTCCATCGTCTCCACAACACCATCTGCTCCTCTGAGATGTTTGTTCTCTTTCAAGAACAGATTTCTGATTGTCTCTTTATGGGTAACCCAGTCAGAGTCATCTCTGCGAGCTTGAGATTTGGGTTGAGACATCTTCAATTGATCGTCGGCCGGTTCTCCGTATAGGCAGAAGTAGCGTTTCGGAGAAAAAGTGAGAGCAGAGATGAGAATCGGGATGTTGGGGATGAAATTTTGCGCAGATAGAGAGGTAGGCATCGTAGCCTTATGTCAGGCTAGCTGGAGAGGCGTCTTATTGGCGGGTGCCAAAACCATTGCTTTTCTGATCCCCGGTTTGGTAATGAAATCTTATTGGCGGCTGCCTAAACATGCCGACTTTACAGAACTCTGCGATTGGTTGATTTCAAAACTTTTATGCAGCGACGCCACGCACGATCAAAACAGGCTCGACTGGCTCACTTGACCGCAGGTCTACCTGGCTTTGGGGGGGGGAGGGGGGAGCGATAGAATCTCGATCGCTTGTAAACAGGGCGAGAAGCATTCAGTGAGTGGAGGTAGCAGTAATAACGCCTCGTTGCGATAAAGGAGGAGATGAGAAGTGCTGAGTAAATCATGATTGGTAAATAGAAGCGAGATCAGGCCCGTGACTGAGCATCCTGATCAGAGCTCTCTGGTGGGGCGATGGTGACTACTCCGTAACTACGTCGGAAGGAAGACAGGTCCAGAGTCTATGAGATTACCGTTGAAGACTATCACCGAAAATATTAGTATGGATAAACAAGAATATTACACCGCTTATAAAGATAATTGTTCCGAGTATATCTTCATCACCCATGTGACTGAAAAGTGAGGTTCACAGAGAAAACAAAGTTGTAGTACTCAAGCTGAGAGTAATCCGGCTTAAAGTATAACAGACGATGTACGTTATCCTATAGTACTCTGAGATGCAGTCTTGCTAGCTGACTTACTCTCAGTTGTAGTACTACAACTGAGAGTACTCGGGCTTAAAATATACGTAAACCGTGTATGCCACCTCATAGTATATCAAGGTTCAATACTTCAGACTAAATCCCTCTAAGGTGCAGAATTTCTGCTCCATCGACCTAAGTTATCTGACGTTTTATTCCCCCAGGAGGCATACTTCTAAGTATCCCGTCGGAAAGTCTATCCCTTCGTGCGGCAGCCATTGCCCACGCTAGTGGCCGCATAAATTCATGAGGTCTAATTGGAGTAATTTCAGTGGACAAGTCTATGCTGTGAAAGAGAGAGAGTCGGCGAGGTTGATGGTGACTGCGAATATGAAGCCCATTTGAGCCTCCTCCGGTACCTGCTACACCAAGCCCAACCAGAGTCGGGTTCCAAGGGGCTGGTATAGAGTCGTAACCGAGGAGCCGAAACTGGTCCCCTTCAACGCTAGTCCGTCCACTATCGCTCTTACCTTCGACTTGCCCTTACTTATCTTAACTCACCTAAACCTGCCAGTAAAGTAGCTCTACTCACCTTGCGGCACAGAAATAGATTTTCTTCATATTAGAATTGGCGTGTGATAATCTCCTATCATCGACATTACTTTATATATAACTCGGTTCATTCCCAATATTTCTACTACAGCACAGGAATGGGAACCAAAGTAGGCCCGAGACGAGTTTGGCATCTCTTACTCACTCCCTTTCTTGTAAACAGGGAGTTCGTGTAATACTGGGTGTAAAAACATAGGTCCAGATCTGACTAATAGATTGAGGTAATTGTATGGTATACTAGATGAAAAGAGGGTAGTGACAGCAAGCAACCGCTTGAAAACAACATCCCCTCCTCCTCCTCCTCCTCCTCCTCCTCCTCCGTCTTTGATACTCTGTGATTACCAGAAGAGCAAAAATCAATCCAAGCCCTGGTCACTTTTTTTCTCTGTGAGATGCCTGATGGTTTACCTGTATTGATTAGAGACACAAGTCCTCGTTAAAATGGCTCGACTGCTTGCTCTTCGCATAAGCTGTATATTTTCCTTCTCTGTGTAAATTTCTTATATACTCAAGAAAGCGATTCCGAGCACTTCTCAAGTTTACTTCAAGCGGCGCAACTTCGAAAATGTACTACTCAACTGAAGAAAGTCTTGTACTGTACTTTCGTATAAGTGTTCCTAGTCCACAGCCCAAAAAAGTAAATTCCCCCGCACTCAAACCATACGTTGGATTGTGGAGCACAAAAACCTTCTATGAAGTCATGGTGAGAAGTGGCTCTCCCAATTGATCGGCGCTGGTGGGCCAGGGTACATGTGCAGGTAGGCTTGGCTCGAGAATGCCGAGCTAGGTAAATCTCTATAGCTCTACAGAGCCATGGAATCTTAAATGATGTGAACAGAAGTGTATAAAGACCAGATGAAGAGGACGCGAATGACAACAAAGTCCCACTTGACAACAACCTCGTATCCACACTTCAAATTTTCGAATAAGCCCTACTCAAAAGGAGAAGTTGAAATTCAAAACCTAGACCAGGTGCACAAGCCTGCCACAGCACACCTGTAGCAAACCTGCACCCATCTCAAATTTACCTTTCATCTCGCGCAATGAGATAGTCCTACATATAACCGAATTTGTTAATAGAATGCCACGTCAAGGAGGTGGTCACCTTATATACACTACCTCAACACACACAACCAAAACTTCACATCACATCAAAGCTCTCTCTTAAGCGAGAATATCCACCTAAACATATATGTGAATAGAACTCTACTTTAGAGGCTACACCAAAGCATGTTCTCAGAGTTCTAGGGCAACGCTCCTCTCCGTGGCAAGAACTGCAGCTCATTCTAGGAAAGTGTATAATAGCCTCACTCCCTCTTCCTAAACCTACAAAGACACCCTATAAATTAGTCCTCATTTATGGAAGCTTGCTTGCTCTCAGATCGTTTTACTTTGACTAAGCCGACTTAGTTCTGGCTTTCACCTTCAAGATTGTCAAAGCAATAAGGTCCGGCATTTACCTATATCAGAGAATAGCGGGAAGGTTTAGACCAAGTAGGGAAGATGAGAATAAGGATGATAGCAAAGAGTACTTGACAACAAGGACTTAGCTTCAGCACCATCAACATACCAGCTTTATACTACCAAGATCCCGTAATCACCGGAATCGACCAATCGCAATAGTAAAAAGATACAGTGGAATCCAGCAATACGTATCAAGTACTTTAAACAAAGCCGCACATGACATGCTCCTTTGCAGCGTTTGGGACAGAGATTCTAGAAGTAGGACGTGTTGTTTATGTACCCATGGCACTAGTAAGAGAAGCATTGAAATACAAGATGTAGAATGTGCAAACAAGGGAATGAGGAGTGAATCATAATATAACGCAGGGAGAATCCTCAAGCGACGATGGAAGGACACTCACTACCCAGTTTCTCGCTTTGCCTAGCTTGTACAATCATGGTATTATATAAACCCTCTCTTGCTATGGATTCGCTTTTAAGAACTGTAGATACTAGCTCCTTTAGACGCTAAGACAAACGTTCACGGATCCTTCTTCCTATTAGTTATAACCAGACTAGTGTGACACACTCCCTGAAAATAGAAAGTTCAGCTATCCAATATCGAGCTCTGATAGCCGGAGAGAGATGCGAAGATACCAATATACAGCAAAAAGTAGTACAATGACAACGACCCCAAACCTAACAACAACCATCCTTCCACCTAGCGTCAAAAATTACGATCCTCCTCCTCTAAGGCGATAACTCCCCTCAAACATCAACACCTCACAGTGGTTCAATCATTATCTCCCCTGCAACGAATATCCCAAGCCCTAACAATAGGCTTCAGTGGTATATCTTTTCCTTCAGATTTACTTTGCAACCATCTCGCTCAACGAAATATATATTGCACTCTCCATCTCCACCTCCTCACAAATACTTTGTCTGGAACTGGCACCGCACTAGCGCCTCAATAGCGCATCAATCATATATAATGCATAGCTTCTGTAGGATTCTTCTAAATAGTGATATCCGACAAACAATGCGTCAGAGTCCATGGTGAGTTGAAGGATACGGAGAACCCAAGGTTTGAATGTTGGAGGTTGGATTCTTAAGAGTAGACAAAGTTCGAGTGGAGTGGTAGGTGATGTTTGTCTCCTTGTTAGATTTTGAGAGAGGAGAGAGGACGAAAGGGGAAAAGGGTATGACAAAAGAACGTAATCTGACAACAACCCTAGAACCAAGCTCAACAATAAACTTCCACGCAGCAGCATATCCAATTAAGCTCTTTCTCGAATCTGGTAGTGCCTCGCAGCAACGGACCGCTTGCATTACATTGTACACTACGCCACTCCCGAGACTTTCCCATTAGCTGCTTCGCGAGTGTTAGGCCGCTCTGCTGAGAGCTTCGTGAAACCGAGGAAGTGTTTTATATATATAATACCCACAAGCCACACAGACACGTTACTTTGCATGAGCAGAGAGGAAGTACAACGCATCGTTCCAAGCCAACTCGTCCCCTCAACGCCCTTCGCACCTAACCTCTCTGCAGACTCTTTGTAAGATAAAGTATATAACACCACCCTGCCTCACGCCAGCAACTCAACCCAGCACATCCACTTATCCTTGAGTTCAAGCAAGAGATAAATGGTTCGCTCTGTTCTGTTCTAGCTGTGTGTCTCTCTCCTCCCCCAAATAAAAAAGAGCTGAGATGGCGAGGGTGAGTATGATTGCAATTGCACAAAACATGGAGTGGTGCAAAGAGATGTGAAGTTGATGGACAAGATAAAAGGGGAATTGACAATAAATAATTACATGACAACAAGAACTGATTCATATAGATATCACAATGCAACTCATAATAAATTTTCGACATAACACTGACAATGGACTTTGAAATACTGGGCAGACAACCAACTAATCCTTGTAATCTCTAGCACTCACCTTTTCCCTGAAATCGGAATGGGGAATGACAACAACCCTACAATTGGCAACTTCATCAGCTCGGAATTGGAGCAAGTAGTTTGAAGAGGGTAACTAAGCGAAATGAATGGAAGAGAAGTGGACACTGCTCTGTGTTCTGGACGTGTGAAGTGTAAGAGGTAGTGAAAGGCAAGCGAAGCAACGATCTGTGCATGTTATGCTTCATATTACATTTGTACAATGTTGCGATGTTGGAACTGAGAGAGGGGGGTGGTTTATGTAAGGGACCCACAGAACAGGTTACCACATTAATTCGTATGGGCAGAGAGAAGAAACTCGCATCGCTGGTAAGCCTGGGTGATATTTTCACGTAAAATTCGTAACCAGACTCTGTACAGATAAACCGATGCATATATAAGCCCCGCCCCATGTGCCACTACGGCAGAACAGCACAGCAATTCTGGTGAAGCCACCGTTCATGGGTAGGCTGGGCGTGGAGTTGCATTAGCTTCCGGGAGAAGAGTCGCGGTGCTGATACGAGTAATGAAATGTGGTCCTCTGGCTGTGAAAGAAAAGATATGGATGTTGCTGAGGATATGAGTTGAGGTGGGGTGATGGACTGGATGAAGTGGGATGATGACAACAAGATGGGAAGTGATGACAAGGATTGGAAGTTGGGATGAGGATGAGTGGCTGGGGTTGAGGGTTGAAGGTTGAAAGTGATTCGGAAGCTGAGAGGAGGAATAGCGGGTCCTTGGTTGGGCTTCTGATACTTGGATCTTTGGAGGACAGAGACATTCCCTAATGGTCATCCATATCTTTATCGCGTAGGCTGCAGAGCTTTGAGTAAGGAGGGGTGTTTATATACCTCGCTACCTCTTCCCGCCCATCAACTACCTAGACGTTGCGATTCAGTTCAATCCATCAAAGCACGTAAAGCAAGAAAGTAAAAAGAAGCTTGAAGAGAACGAGTGGTGTATTATTAAGTGACATAACGGAGAAACCCCCTCAGAGCCACAGCTGATTCGATCCCAAACGCCGGTATGCACGCCTATGTTCGATCCACCAGTATGTACAGTACAATCTCACTTGCTGCCTCCGCCATTATGCAAGCTCTCCATCTCCCATCAACTTTTTCTCTCGGTCGATCCACAGACCAGCAGCTACTCACAAGCTAGCAGGCTCACAGGCTCGCAAGCTCACTTCGTCTTCCGCTCCTCCGCCACCGGCCCATAACTCCGATCATCCACGCCCTCAACCTCCAAAACCTTCTCCTCCATCTCCTTACACTGCCTCTCCCACTCCTTCTTCCCCATCTTACTCTCCCTACTAAACAGCTCCTCATTCGGCTTCCTATAGCTCCCCCCCAGACGATCCCACAGCGTCGTATACTGCCCATAATTATAATTGAAGTACAGATGATGCATGGTGTGGCACGCAGCTCCGTTGATGATCGGGGAGTTGGCGACGTACTCGCCGTCGTGGATGAAGACGGTCCAGATCTGGATGAAGAGGAAGAGTGCGAGATAGGCGAATTTCTGTAAGGGGAAGATGAAGGGGAAGACGTGGTAGGGGATCGATTGGGCCCAGCCGTCGACGGGGTGGAAGGCGATGGCGGCGTAGGGCGTGGGCATGATCCATTTGTGGTGTGGCTTGTGTAGTGTCTTGTAGATGGATGGGTGGTGCAGGCCTCGGTGGATGAAGTAGACGAAGCAGTCGGTGAAGAGCAGGAAGAGCGGGAATTGGAGCAGGTTGTACCAGGGGAAGGGCGCTTCTGAGGGCGCGTCGTAGAGCTTGCTGTAGCCGCGTACTTCGGCGAGGAAGAAGGGTGCGGTGAGAGCGGACATGTAGGGCATGCTGTGCACGGCTTGCGAGATCTCCATGCGGACTTGGTTTTGTAGGAATTTGGGGTGTTTGAAGGTCGTCTTGTCGAAGATGTAGACGTAGGAGAGGGTTGCGATTATGAAGTAGATGAGGGCACCGGCGAGCCTGGGATTATCAGACATGCGTTCCTGAGAGAAACCAGGAAACTTACCACATGATCAGGAAGAGGGAGAAGAATTGGCGGTAGGCGTTATCCCGAGGTAGCTGGCTGGTCCACGCTGCATCTCGCGGTGTCCAGGAGAGGTATTTACTCGCTGGCGAGTACTGCCATGTTGAAGCGACTTTCAGGGCCTCGATGGTTGAATTTCCAAAGCCATTCTTCAGGAGATATGGCGCAGGTTGTGCAGGGAGGACGGCAGAGTAGAGGTAGTCGAAGAAGAAGGTATCGCAGAGCTCGAGGGCGATATCCATGGTGGCGAACGGTGTATCAGTCGATAGGAGTCGAGATAGCCTGATGGCAGATGACGGATGGGAGTCGCAGACACAAACTCCAAATCAATGGGTTCAATCCGAGGGTGTATGGAGGAGGTGAAGAGCAGAACTGAAGGTGGGCGGACGTTGGATATTTGAATGGCCTCTTATTCGGACCCTGGCGAAATTTGTTGATCGTCGTGCCTGACAAAAGCCGCTTAGCGTTGCGAGCGTCGATGGCTGACGAATCACAGACGTCAATCAGACATATAAAAGGGGCTCTACGGCAGCCAGATGGGCGCAGATGGCACGATGTTTTAGCGTGCGGTTGCAGTTCTTCCCGAGCCACCGAAATCAGGAGATGCCAAAGGGACGACGACGATACGAGCCAAGAATGGGCAAAAAGGTACGATGTCATCCACGAGGTATTTAATCTTTGATGGAACCGGCCGACGGCATAGTTCTGTCCTTCTACCCCACCTGTCAGCGTGCAGGCTGTGGAAGGGTGTTGGGTGAAGTTGTCCCATAGGTTGAGGTTAATCGAGGGGTCGCGGGCACCAGTAGTAAGCACTCTGAAATCTGCATGACACGACCTTGGCGTGTCGCTGGAGATGTGCCATCACTGGTGCGATTAGAAGTTTCGGTGTTTGTTCCGCGGGGGAGGATTCGGTGAAAGGGGGACATAGTAGTCAGGTGATTAAGTCGATAATGTCACGTGCGTGGAAGCAGACTTCCAGCCTCTTGTATCCTCACAATAAAATGGATCGAGCTACATATCTATATGCTTTTTCTAACTATGAAATCCTACTTACTAATTATCTCCTAAACCCCCTACCCCGTAATTACCCTTATCTCTCAGCTAGTAATTACGTAATAAGGCCTAGGCAATAATAGGATAAATTTAGGCTATATATTATAGTGTCTAAAGAGTCTTTTAAGACAATAGACTATTTAACTTATATATTATAGATTAGGATTTTAAGAGTAAAAAATATAAGTATTTAATTAACTTTTATTTTAAGGTTTTAAACGCAAAAGTTAAACTAATCTTTAAAGATATAATAACGAGGGTCACGTGTATAACTAAACCGAGCCCTTATACCCGCCTAGGCTAAGGGTCGAACTAGATATAGAGAGTAATCTTATAGTAACTCAAATAGAGGCTTATAAGAGAACCTTTTACTTTCTTCTTTATCTTTAGATTCTCCTTTATAATAGGCTTATAAGTTAATCCTTTTAGTTTATTAAATGCACTATTAAATGCCCCTTTACTAGCTAGTAATCGCTTATACTATTATAAGTAAGATTCTCTTAATAAAGATCTTCTTAAGTAAAACCTAGTTTAACCCGACCTAATTCACAAGTTTACTAGGGGTAAGTAGTCTAATATAACTTATAACTATAGAGTAATGAGAGGTAGGATTAGGTAAGTTCTTACTTTATTGATTATAACTTTAGCTTTAGATCAAGTCGGTGAGCTCAGCAACTATTACTAAGTTAACAGTTAGCGCCTTCTTAATTGAGAATAAAAACGGGATCAAGCCCACTTCTTCCACTTAAATTGTAATCACACCTGGGACCTGGGTAAACTGGTGATACCTAGGGGGTAGGCCGTGTGGTTACCCACCCGAAGAAATCTAGCTGGGCGGGTTACCCAGGTAGTGCACAGACGTATTTTGTATATGTTACCCAGAAATACCCGGGTAACCGACCTGTACCCTGAAATTTGTAATGCGAAGTCCGCTTAGCAGACATATTCATAGATTTCGGACATTATTCAATGGCATCGGTCGTTATCGCCGAAACCCCGCCCCCTGCACTAAACGCGGGGTTCAGCAGTAGCGTAACATCAAGACCCTCGGCATTCCTCTATGAAAATGATTATTAATAGACCTTCCTCCCCATTGATAATATTTTTCATCTATCTGATCTCTGCTCAACTCTTTCAATTATCGCAGTCCTCATTAAATAGTCTCAACATGTCTGACCTCATCCAAGAACTTACTGCCCCTAACAAAGTCAAGTATCAACAGCCTCTAGGCTTGTTCATCAACAATGAATTCGTGAAGTCAACCTCGGGAGAGAAGTTCGCAACGATTAATCCCGCGTATGTCTTCGTATATTTTGGTTGAAATTTAAAAATACTCACTTCGGATAGCAACGAGCAAGAAATCGCTAGTGTCTATGCAGCTGGCCCTGAAGATGTCGATATTGCTGTCAAAGCTGCACGAAAAGCATTCAAGGATGCCTCGTGGAAAGATCTCCCACCCACTGCTAGAGGCAAACTGCTGAATAAACTCGCCGATCTTGTGGAAGAGAATGCGAACACGTTGGCAACTATTGAGACATGGGATAATGGTACGCTTCGACTTGCGTCCAGTATCAAAATTTGATTATCCTGATATTGGAATAGGAAAACCATTTATGCACGCTCTGTACGTTGATGTTGCCGGTACCGCAAGTTGCTTGAGATACTATGCTGGCTGGGCCGATAAGATCCAGGGAGATGTGATTGATACCACACCAAATAAGTTGATCTATACAATACGCGAACCGGTTGGTGTCTGTGGACAAATCATCCCGTAACGTTCCCCTCTCCTAAACTATTGAATGGTACTAACGTCTAAACAGGTGGAACTTTCCCCTGGTATGCACTTCGAAACCACCAATGACTCAAACTAACATAAAAAGGCAATGGCGGCCTGGAAACTCGGCCCTGCTCTGGCTTGCGGGAATACAGTCGTTCTCAAACCCGCCGAACAGACTCCACTTTCTGCTCTCTATCTCGCAACACTCATCAAGAAAGCCGGTTTCCCCCCAGGAGTTGTCAACATCCTGAACGGGTTCGGACGAGTAGCCGGTGCGGCCATCGCATCACACTTGAACATCGACAAGATTGCCTTCACAGGATCCACTGCCACAGGTCGTGAAATTATGAAACTCGCCTCCATAAACCTGAAAAACATCAGCTTGGAAACAGGCGGAAAGAGTCCTTGTATCATCTTCGAAGACGCAGATCTAGAAGAAGCGGTCAATTGGTCCCACAAGGGAATCATGTTTAACCAAGGCCAAGTCTGTACTGCCAACTCGCGAATCCTAGTTCACGAAGCTGTCTATGACAAATTCGTAGAAGCTTTCAAAGAGCAATGCAAGAATGTCAGCAAAATCGGAGATCCATTTGAGGATTCGACATTCCAGGGTCCACAGGTGACAAAGGCTCAGTTTGAGAGAGTTATGAGCTATATTGAATCAGGGAAGAGTGAGGGTGCCACTTTAGCGTTGGGCGGTGAGGCATACAAGGATGTGAATGGGAAGGGATTTTTTGTTCAACCAACGATTTTCACGAATGTGAAAGATGAGATGAAGATTTACCGAGAAGAGGTCTTCGGACCGTTTGTGGTGATTTCGTCTTTCAAGACTGAAGAAGAGGCTGTCAGAAGAGCAAACGATACGACGTATGGACTAGGAAGCTCGGTTTTCACTCAAGACATCAAGAAGGCACACCGAGTTGCGAGGAACATCGAGGCTGGCATGGTTTGGATCAATTCTAGCAATGACTCGCATTACCAGTAAGTCTTTCTTACCCATTTTCCGAACAAGCGTCCTGATGGGAAAATAGAGTTCCATTCGGAGGCGTGAAGCAGTCTGGTATTGGAAGAGAACTTGGGCAAGCTGGCCTACATGCTTACACAAACGAGAAGTCCGTCCATGTCAACCTGGCTTGATTCAGCAAGGACCGCACCACATAAGTATTCCAAAACAATGCTAAACAAATAAATTTTCAACATCATAATCATTGACGTAGATATTTCTAATTCCTCTTCCCGAGGTCTGACTCCTTGAGCTACGGTGAAGTCCACTCACGCTCGATCCTCGGTTTCCCCCTTGCAGCAACTGCACCGCAATACCGACATTCCATAGCAGAGCAAAATACTTGAAGATAACCATGTGATTTTAAAAATCTCGATAAATTCAACATATACATGACAATTTCATGAACGCCAAACAACTCACGCAACCTCATCGAGCCATCAAGCAAGAACCATTAAAAAGGGGAAATTTATACGAACTTCGATAACGCCACTGCTCACTTCCCAACAGCAAATTTTCTTCCTCATGCGGCATAAAGACTCATCAGTGACTCAGACCTCAAGCTCTCGTCTTCGGCGAAAACTAGCTATATCTATGAATCTGCTCAGTTGCGATTGGCCCCCTGCTGCAACTATCATCATCGTTTCTCCTGATGCTCAACTTGAATGATACCGAGTACTCCGTCGTTGGGATCACGATCGGGCTCTGGAATCTCATCCACCCCTCGACACTGATGTTCTCTTCCGGTACTTGCTATCACAGACAATAATCATCCTTAGGACAAGCAAGACATGGTGAAGTATTCTATTCGCAAAGGTATTAGTACAATTCAATTTAAAATTCTCATTTCTCGATGTCTGGACTTACGCTGTGATAATCCCAAGACCAGCGGCAATATTATAGAGAACAGTAGCAGCAATTTTCCAATCTGGGCAACTACTTGTCCAATATCCCCTGCACCATGAATGGTTGTTCCCGTTGAAAGATACGAGAATGTAGATTGCCCATTGCAGGATGAATCCAAAGAACACACTATCGATGACAATATTGAAGGGGATAGAGAACGCGTAAAATGCGTTTATTACCGTGAATAAGATTGATATGGACGTCTGAACATTGATGTTAGAGGAACGCTAAGGATGAGCAGAGGAGGGTATGAACCACTATTGAGGCAAGGCCGAGGGTCTTGTAGAGCTGGTGGCGGTCTACTATGATCGTTCCAGTTGCGATCACGTTGCGGGTTGCTACCAAGAAGACCAGGGCCGAGAACGAGATAATTAGGAGAATTCGAGTAAGAATCTTTCGAGCTCGATGGAAGCGTTCTTTGGGATTATATGCAATTGGAGCAATTATGTGAGGATAGGATATGCTGTTTCAACATCCACATTCTCGCTCTCAGAATAGGGTGGTGCCTTGTTGTCGTCGATGTCAATGAGGAGGCCACTGGTTTCTATAGTTAGTGGCCACAAGTCTGTCCGGTTCGCTTACAGTAAATAATCGCGTCTCCACGCGTGGAACCATCTAACCTATATAATAATACGGCCTCCGGGAACACCACGTCTACCCTTAGGGGAGGTCTCTCCTAACTAAAGATCTCGAGTCGTGAGTGCTCGTGATCATAGTATTAAAATTGGAGCGATATCGCGACTAGAAGGCCTCGGTAATTCGACTTACTAAAAGATCTATAAAAACGCGTCTTACTAGGTCTCTATGAATGTGAAATTTTGTACAATTTACGATTCCCGGAACCCACTCGCGATCCTGGCTCAACTCCTTCGGCAGTGGCAAACTCAGAGGATACACCATGGCGCCAAGAGCCTCCATTTTTTTTATTGAGGCATGATAAGCAGGGTCCTACAAGAGAAGAGCAGGTTTCAGAATGAAATTTAAGAAGGTTTAATGGTGAAGGCGCTTACATGTTGCTCGTTCGCCTCATCACTCGGAACCCATAGGCCCGGTGGGAAGCGCCAGAGAGCCGGATCAACAAGGCCAATCTTGATTCCCTCGAACGAAGTATTGAATAACGACATGTACCCGGTAGCGGGCAAATTGGATCGGGCAGTTTCATCGAGGAAAGCTTCTATGGCTACCGCAACGTCACGAGCAGATCTGGCGATAGCGCCTGGGGTGTCGAGGCTCTTGGAAGTACGCCAGCAACCTTCAACTGAAATAAGCCCGGCGGTTGGTTTCAACGAATAAAGAGCCTGTCTTGATGATAGCTGGACGATAGAGCCATCGTTTTCGGTGCCGATCCCAATGAGGGCGAACCCCGCGGAGACACTGACGGCGCTTCCGGTAGATGATCCACTAGGGCTCTAAATCACTGAGTTGTTCAATTAGCATCCAATGGGGTGTTCCTGTCTAGGGTGGCTCTCTTACTGATGGCGACAAGTCTCCTTCGTCGAGCTCTATTTCACCATATATGTAAGGCGACTTTGTCTGACCTCCAACCGGGGAGAACCCGTCTATGAGACCCTCATCCCTCCTCCAATTTGCTCCAGGATGTGATAGAGATAACTGGCGGTACCTACTTGAAAGCACAGAATTCCTGCTGAAACTTAGTATTGGCCCCTATATCTAAATTAGGAGCGCTACCACTTACACTTAAATTGCTTTTACCAATGATGATCGCCCCACTTGCGAGTAGCTTATTGACATTAAGATGTTGAAGTAGAGTATTCGAATGTTAAACTTACTCTCTGAACTATCGGGGAATTTTTAACAACCTTGTCTTCCAGTAGAGCGTAGTTACTTGCATTCGTAGTCATTCCTAAGTCGGGATGCGTTGCAACACAGACCTGCAGGTTGCTTAGATGACCGGGTTGGGAAACATCAAGAAGATACGCCAATCCATCCATACCTTGAGAACTATGGGGGTGCCATGCAAATGGCCACGGGAATATCCTTCGCCTCGCTCCCGATCCAGCTGCTTCGCACGTTCAATGAGCTTGCTCTCCGGAGCGGTGGAAATGAGGGCTTTGAGGTTGAGGCCATTCTTATTTTCATTCTTGATTTTTCATATCACCTCCGACACAAGCCCGACGATGTCGATATCAACGCTTGTGAAGGATTTCTCGAAATCACCTGTGTTGAGGGTGAGGAGCTCCTGCTTAGATCGGAACGGTATTGGGTGGCGCCGAGAGGCGGCGTAGCGCTGGGGGAAGAAGTGGAGTAGAGCACGTGGAAGACAGGATCGCGCGGCGAGACAGATGCCAGAACATGGTGCCAGTTTGCTAAGCCTAGCCAGAGAGGAGAAAGAAGACTACTGGGAAGGTAGCAGGCACAGGTAGATGAGTTAAAGTAAACGCCGTGCGATCATCTTGGATCTGGTATCAGGGCCGAAAAGGGGTGCCAAGGTGCTCTAGGTGAATTGATGAAAAGATTTGCTAAGTCTTCTTTAAATTACTTTCACTGTCTTCAATTCTTCTCAAACTCATTCACTATTTGCTCTCTCAACTCGAGTCATCGAAATCAAGCGTCAATGAGCTTTTCGAATGCAGGTTGGATATAGATAGCTGCCTTTTGTGGCCGAATCCTTCTTAAAAGCCGGGAAGAATGCTCTCCAAGCTCGTCAAATCTCCCTTTTTTCAGTTCTGACAATTTGATGTGATTTATTTACTTTAGAGAATTGAACGAAATTTGGGTGAGAACAGCTCCAAAGTAATTGCCTAGCAAATCCCAGGACAACAAGAGTTCTAATCACGTGCCATAGAGACAGAGTCTATTAAGTCGTTGTTCTTGGAGTCGGGCATATGACATTGAGTGAGGGTCATTGGAAAGTTGCTCTTTCATCTAGAACAATTGAAAACTGGCAAAGTTCACTCCATTTTTGATATTGACCTAGTTTGAAAACTTCGTACACGTCTATAATATAACACTTTAAAAATATTTCTATTCTGGTGAAGTTGACCCGACAAACTCGTCAAAGTTGCAAATAAGAATGCCAAATGCACCACTCGTGTATTCAAAGAACTATTCGTCATTAAAACTGGACCCTGCCTGTGCTCACTGAGGTGCAGGCCGCTGAGCCCCACTGTGCTCAAAACTCCCCGTGTTGCAACCCCGCACTCGCCCACAGCAGCAGCGACGCCTGTAATCGCAAGAACAACCCACTTAACACCCCCTCTCGCTTCAACTCCAGCACTCTTCGCAGTGGCGGATGTGGTTACAGCACTGCTGGTAAAACTACCAGTAGAGCTACCCGTAGAGCTCGTGCTTTGTGTGACTACCTTCGCAGGTCCAATGATGCCTCCTTGCACAGTAGCAGGAGCCTGGGTAGTTGCTTTAGCAGCATTTGCTATATACGCGGCAATTGTATCGTTACCCGTTCTGCACAAAACAGCATTAGCTAGAGCTCTAGTTCTAACGATTGGTTCGACTTACGGAGGGTTAATGACACCAGCCATTCCCGACTCGCAATGAGTAGGAACCGCACAGTAAAACCAGATTGGGTTTGTATCATTGATCGTCAGGGTGAAGACATTTGCATTTTGTCCTGATGATTGACTGAATGGTCCACTGAAGAAGGCCGTGGGTCCTGATGGTACGCAGGGAGCATCAAATGAGCTTTGGGAAACGGAATGTTCAGGTGGATAGAAGTGGGAATTCGACAATGTCGCCCTTGGCAGCAACAATACTGTTTGGAGAGTATGCAAGGGCGCCTTTTCCTACGGTAACAGTGTGGACCGAGCCGGAGCTAGAGGCAGTGGTTGTTGCAGGTGCTGCCCCTGTTGTGCTGGCCGTTGAGCCTCCACTGCCGTAGTCTCCATACTGTGCAAAAGTGACGGGAAGGACGGAGAGGAGGTAAATGCTGGAGAAATACATCTTATATAACAATATTTGATTGGGAGAGAAAATTTGAGTTAGAAACTAATTTGAAATGTAGATTGAGCTGAAGTGAGGGATTTGATCATGATAATGTGGGAATTTGGAGCTATATTGGGATCCTGGATGGCGCCAATGGCTTGAGCATCTCTGCTGCTGTCCTACCCAAGACCTCAAACCCTGAGCCACTTGGAAAGCTCCTGTATCCCAAGCTTCATCTCCCTGCATGGATAGCAAAAGAAGTAACTGGTAGTCTGCAGAGGGGCGCCCAATCGAGCATTGCCGGGGTACTGTCTTCCACTTCAGGTAGCACAAGTCTGACACACGGCCGGAACTGTGTAACGTGAGCGGCCGCTTCGCTGGTACCTTACCTAGTGTCAAAAATAGCAGTGTCACGTGCGTTGAAGCAGACTTCCGGCTTCTTGTATTCTCACAAAACAAAATGGATCGAGCTACACATCTACATGCTTTTTCTAACTATGAAATCATACTTGCTAATCATCTCCTACACCCCCCACCCCGTGACCACCCCCATCTCTCGGCTGGCGATTGCGCAACAAGGCCCGGGCGACGACGGGACTGATCTAGGCTGCATGTTACAGCGTCTGACACCCTGTGCCTGTGCTGTGCTGCACCCCATGTCGAGTGGCCGTGGTTGCCTGCTTCGGGCCATCTCTATTTAAATCCCCAGCGGTTCGGGCGGCTGGCCGGCGATCGCGGGCTCTGGAAGACTGCTGTGTTGGGGCGAGGGGGAGATTGATAATAGGAGACAGACTTCACCATTGTGACCTCACAAAAGGAGAACTTCGGTCTGGCCAGACGTCATGTCTTCTCCTGACGTTGATTTTGGTGGCGTTCGAAGTTCCCCAGAGGCTCGAAGGTCCACTTCGGGCGTCGTCTTGAATCATACACCGCTACCAAACGCGGCGTGGGTTGGGCCGGATCAGCGTAGGCTGCGGTGGTGCAAGTGGTGGAGGATAAAAGAGAGGCGGGGGGATTCAGATGCGGCAGTGTCAGTGCTGGCTGGAGTGATAAGACCACC
Organism: Hyaloscypha variabilis F; assembly: GCA_002865655.1. Lineage (NCBI taxonomy): Eukaryota > Fungi > Ascomycota > Leotiomycetes > Helotiales > Hyaloscyphaceae > Hyaloscypha > Hyaloscypha variabilis. The sequence continues at coordinate 694,775 of KZ613942.1, read as the reverse complement.
CCTGCGCCGATGATAGTGCTGGCCCGTCAACTACGGGACGTGGCGTGCGTTGAGCTACAGCACTCTCCACCACCCCGCGGACCCTTGAATCTGCTATATCCACACCGCCGTTGCTGCATCGGCGCACGGCTCTGAACGGCGGGCGCAGGGTGGATCGCTCCCTGTTCGCGTGCTAACCTGGGCAGCGCCAGCTCCGCTCTGACTAGCGCTGGGTAAGGGGAGTTTGGGGGAGAAAGGAACGAGCTGTCTCTGGGCTGTCGTTGTGCCGCAAGATTGATGAAGCCAAAATCGCCGCTTTGCTTTTCGCACCACTGCTTCCGTGCTCCCCCTTCTTGTCATCTTCTCTCCTGCCATCCTCCGCGCAGGTCCTGCAAACAACCCTCCCTCAATTCCACATCGTCCAGCGAATACCTGCGATCAATAGCTATTGTATTGAGCTATTCATCTGCCTGCAGCTGCAACCACTCGGTCTCATCGCCCGTCAGCCCTGTTTGGCGCACGACCTCGTGTTCCAGTCGAGGCTCTCCCCAATCGTCACCGGCGACCACAACACGACAAAACTACAACACTTTGCTCATCGATAGTCTCTACACGAAAGTCGCAGACGTGCTGGAGTAGCGAGTTGAACAGCCTCGCCAGAATCACCCCTACACTCGTATGGCAATGTACAACCCACATCGTGGTCTGGGTCCCGCCCCAAGCGGTGGAAATGTTCGTCTCAATGAGTTGCTGGATGGCATCCGGCAAGAATTCGAGAACCAAGCTCGTGCGAGTTCCGACTATGAGCATTCAAGTAAGTGAAACATTGCGGGAGCTCGACGCAAGGAGTTCGCTGACCTTTTAAGTGGCGCAACAAATAAACGAGATGCAAATGGTCCGCGAGAAGGTATACTCTATGGAACAGACACATCTGGCCCTGAAGCAGAAGTAAGACCCCTCAATTCGATGATTAGGGACGACATTGACATATCACAGATATGACGAGGAGATTTCGCGACTCCACCGCGAACTCGAGGCGAGAGGTGGAAATCCTCGCGCACCAGGCATTGGTGGTCCTCCTCAAAATGCGGGTTCATCCCAACAAGCCCCCCCCTCAATCGGTCTCGGTCAAGGCACCTTGTTCGGGGGTATAATGGCAGGAACACAAGGCGGGCCAGGTCTTGCACCTCCTCCCACTCAACCGGATCAACACGGTCCCCCACAACACGGCATGCCTCAACCACCTCCTCCCCCGCCGCTGCAAGGCCCTCCGCCGCAGCAGCCTCCCTTCCAGCAGGGTGGCTATCCCGGACCAGCGAATGGGTACTCTCAACCTCCTCCACCCTCATCATCTCCTGGTCCTAACAAAAATAGGGGTGTTCTGAACCGTGGACCTGGCGGACCAGCCACACCTCAGCTCAACCAACCGATCCCATACCCCGACCCAAGGGCCGCTGCCTCGCCGCAAGTGGGCCACCCCGTGCCCAACCAACACCCGCAATTCAGAGTGGGCAATGCATTGGCGGAATTGGATCTCGAGCGTCTCCCGGGACATCAGAAGAAGGTGGAGTCAGATTGGTTTGCGATTTTCAACCCAGAAGTACCTCGTGTACTTGATGTTGATCTCGTCCACACCCTCCAACACGAGAGTGTCGTGTGCTGTGTCCGCTTCAGCCACGACGGAAAGTACGTTGCGACCGGTTGCAACAGATCAGCACAGATTTTCGATGTCGTGACCGGACAGAAGATTTGCATCTTGCAAGATGAGTCGGTGGATGCTGTTGGAGATCTCTATATCCGAAGTGTCTGCTTCAGTCCGGACGGAAGATATCTCGCAACTGGCGCGGAAGACAAGTTGATCAGAGTAAGTTATCTTCAACCTTTGACAGACTAGTGCTAACAAATACAGGTCTGGGACATTGCCTCCCGAAGCATCCGCAACACCTTCGCAGGCCACGAGCAAGACATCTACTCTCTCGACTTCGCCCGCGACGGACGCACCATTGCCTCCGGATCCGGCGACCGCACCGTCCGCCTCTGGGACATCGAAGCCGGGCAGAACGTCCTCACACTCTCCATCGAAGACGGCGTCACCACGGTCGCCATCTCCCCAGACACCAAGTACGTCGCGGCCGGGTCCCTCGACAAGAGCGTTCGCGTCTGGGATGCCACAACTGGCTACCTCGTCGAGCGTCTCGAAGGCCCCGACGGCCACAAAGACTCCGTGTACAGCGTAGCCTTCGCCCCCAACGGCAAAGATCTCGTCTCAGGCTCCCTCGACAAAACAATCAAGATGTGGGAGCTCGTCGCGCCGCGCGGCGGCCACCCCAACAACGCCCCCAAAGGCGGCCGTTGCATCAAGACCTTCGAAGGCCACAAGGACTTCGTGCTCTCTGTCGCGCTTACCCCTGATGGAAACTGGGTCCTCTCAGGCTCCAAGGATAGAGGTGTGCAGTTCTGGGATCCGAGAACGGGCAACACGCAGTTGATGTTGCAGGGACATAAGAATAGCGTTATTAGTGTGGCGCCGAGTCCGAGTGGAGGCAGCTTTGCGACGGGCAGTGGGGATATGAGGGCGAGGATTTGGAGTTATAAGCCGTATCCGTGAGGGGCGAGCGGAGCGAGCCAAGCGAACGAAGTGAATGAAGTGGGTTGGGAGGTGAGAGTTGAGAGGTGAGGGCGTAAGCTTTGTACGGCGTACTGGGGAGAAAGGTCTCTTTTGTTTGTTTGTGAGTTTGTGTGTGCCTTGGGTTCCTTAGGGCTAGTGTGTGTGGATTGAAAGAAAAACAGAGAAGTCAGTGAGTCAGTGAGTAGGTAGGCACGTATAGTACAGAACGGAATAGGAATGGAAGAATCACATTTTCATCAAATTGAACCGTTTTTAATTGTGATTGTGAAATATCTTGGGATTTGCTGAGTCTTGAGTGGGAGGAGTAGATTCTCGTTACTGTCTTTCAGTGAAGGGGCGAAGATGTAGATTGCGTATGCAGTGCAGTATAGTGAAGCAGGAAGCGAAGGACGGCCCTCAGACATATAGATGTCTATATAAACACCCCCGCACACACCGCGACCGCGATGTCAACGTGAGGGCAAAGATGGCGGTGATGACGAACAGCAGAGAGGATGTTCGGCGTATGGAGGAGGATGTGCTGCGCCGTCCTCCTAGATGGTCAGGTATGAGGTTGGTATAGGGAGGTGGGAGTAGGAGGTATGTTTGCAGAGGTTAGGAGACTTAGACTCTTGTCGTTAAATTCTTTGTCGTTGTCATGAGGGTGTTGAATTTTGTGAGTTTTGTCGGATTAAAGGGAGGTGGTGGGGAGATTAGATAAGTGAGGTTCGAGTGGAGCGAGAAGTGAGCTGAGAGCCGAAGAAGGAGGGTGGATAAGGGCTGGGCTTTGACGGTGTACTAGGGGAGGGAGAAAAGGCTGTTTTGTTTGCGTCTGTCGGTTTATTCGTGGACGGCTTGCGTTCTCTTAGGTAGTTAGGTGTGGATTAAATATTGATTATATATTATATGAGAGGATTGAAAGAGAGAGTAAGTAAATAGGCATATATTATACAGAATAGGAATTACAACCCCATTAAATAGTAAATGGATTTGAATATAACCCTTTCTTTCTTTTCTTTGAGATGTGCACATGCTACTAGCATACCTATCGGCATTCTCCCTCCCAGTTGTGAATCAATAGAGAGGTACAAAGCAGGCGGTAGTCATCGTTCAGCGAACCGACTTCATCAGAAGTCGATATAAACACCCCCTTACACCCGCGACCGCGACATTGAAAACGAGGTTGATGGAGAGTTTATGGCATCTTGTGGAGGAAGGGGTGCTGTCTGGCAGGTGGACAGTATAAGGAAGGTGGTTAGGCTTGAGATTAGGGCTTGAAACTTGACAGGAGTTAGGGGATAGGAGGTATGTGTGGTGAGGATTGGGGGGTTTGTTGTCAGTAGTGCTCTGTTATTAACTTTATCCAGGCAAATGCTCGTTCACAAAGTTGAGTTTAAAGGTTGAAATTACTTGGTTAATTACACGTGCTTGTGGAAATACGTGAGGAAGGAGGGAAAGAGGTAATGGCAGGGCTGAGAGGGAGGTAATGGCAGGGCTGAGAGGGAGGTAGTGGATAGACATGACGGTCCACATGAATATTCCTGCACCGATATTTTGGGTCTGTGGTAGGGGATTTGTGGGTGGAGGGAGGGTGGTTACATAGAAAGAGGTGTGGTGGAATAGAGGGAAGGACAGAGGGCAGAGAATCAAACGTCCAGGGGTAGGGCTGTGGCATACTTGCCTACGTATGCTTTCCTATGCCATTGACTTGCATAGCTGCAAGAGATATATATGATCACTAAACTCACTAATAAACCTCGAATTCATTAAATCGATATTATATTCAGAAAGTGCTAGGAAGTACTATCGGAGCTTGCTCTAATCTTGCAAGTCTTTTTGGGCTTTGGTTTTCCAAGGATATGAGATGTGATTTGGATGGCACTTAGAACGTAAAGGAAGGCTTGGTGTGGAGATAGATAGGCTATGGTTCCTCTTGTTGTCAGACACTCGTTGTCAATAAGGATGAATGATGTTTTCATGTGCACATCACGCTTCCTCATAAAGGTCAACTATCTTCGCACCCTTCAGTTGCGATTGTGTAAACAGGAGTGTGGTGAGCGTGTCGAGGAGTGGAAGTCAACGAGATGGAGCCAAAGCACTGGGCCCGATGGCATTGCCAAACCGCTGAGGCTGATGTGGAGATCTGCGTATGAGGCATGAGGGGAGGGTGCCGCGAGGGGAGGGGTTCTTATATGCTCGAGAATTGGAAATTGGAGATGAGTGAGGAATGGTGAATTGATTTGAGGTGAAGGTATGGATTTAATGGAAGTACTTAGTGCTTTGAGAAGGAGCTGGGGAGGGAAGTGAAGGGAAGGATAAGTTGAATTATGCGAGCCTGGCTTGGAACTTTATGAGAATGATCTGGCTAGAGAAAATGACGCATTGAGTGAGCACCACTTGGGACTTCGGCAAAAATATGCCAAAGGTGCATAATAAAGAAAGTATACCACCCTTCAACCCTCCCAGAAATAATAGACGGTCATCGGTGGAAATTCAAACAAGATCTCTTCCTTCTCTACCATCTCTTACATCAAGAAAAGCAACATACCGTACATTACACAAATATACTCTCAAACAAATTATCTCCCAGAGATGTAAAACTAGTCTTCCAAGCCTCGAAAGACGGTGAAGCCTTACACTCAAGGTTCAAAGAAGCAGAGAGCTCCGCGTCTAGATTCTACGCAAAGAACCCCGATCCTGCTTTGAACAGCAATGAACAGCTGTACACATCCAGCCCCGCATTCGGTCTACAGCGGATACACTCGTCCTGCTGCGTTATCTCAAAGTCAAGGCGTGGCAATTCTGACGAGGTAACTTAGTCTGTTTGAAAGTCGGGTGGAGAGATCTGCGGACTCTGAAATCTAGCGGTGGCAAGGGGTTTAGGTGATAGAAGTTATGTTAAGCTTCAGTGGGGCGGATGGGTTGTTTCATGGATTCGTGGAAGGGCGGCTAGGGATAGGGTCTGCTTGTTTGAGGGTTGAGCTGGTGGGGTGGTGTGCGTTGGTGACTTGGTGAGAAGAAGGGTTTTATGCCGCAGGTGGAGGGTGGAGGGTGGAGGGATGGATCAATGATGGTAGATGAATTGGTTGGGTCGTTGGATGAGAGGCAATGGCGGTTGGCATGAAGACATGGATTGAGTTTTGGGGTAAACGGTGATGAGCTGTCTGAGGTTGCTGACTGTACGGCGGTTATTGTGGAGGAGGGGAATGTGAAACTGAGACTGTTCCTGCTATAACCTTGCTGCGATAAGAGGAATGAGGGGCGAGAGCAAACTGTTGGATCTTGAAGTTCACAATTGGGATTGATGGAGAGAGATGTGTGGGGGCTTTCGCCAGTTATTCATCGATTGTAGATATTCTTGACTTGTCTTGACGTGCTCGTCTCTTGATATATTGAAGTCCTAACTTCCATCGGCATCTTCTTGTCATCATGTCGATAGAACTCATGCAATTCAAACGCCTTATGCCTGTCTCTCCGTTGATTCCCATGGTATCCGGTATGTGAAGTATAATGTTACAGCGTCTCGACGAGCTGAGGAATAGTATGGTGTCGAGTCGAGACGACGCGGCGGTAGTATAGTAGTGTCGAGAAAAGAACAAGAGAGCTATCGCAAGGAGTCCAGAATCCTGTCTCTCCAAGTAACACTCTCTTCACTTCCACCTACGAGAAACTAACAAACTTCGGATCCCTCGGCCTTCCATCTGGCCCAATCCCATTCTTCGCAAATCTTCCTTCCGTGTAAATACGTCTTGCCTCATCAAAGTTGACTCTCCGGCTCTTCATAATACGTTGGATCTCTCTCTTGCTGTCGGTGTCGAGTCCGGCGCGAGAGTCTCCAGCGGCGACATTGGCTGAAAGATCGAAGTCGGCTGAGGAGAAGCCGGATTCGATGTCGGAACTGAAGGAAGAAGGGAGGCGGGCGTAGAGGTATGAGGATCCGGGGAAAGAGGAAGGAAAGGAGGGCGAGGGGATCGAGGAGAGGAGGCCCGAAGGCAGGGAGATAGAGAGGGACGGCATGAGGGGTATCCAGAGGGGGCGGGTTAGGAAAAGAACTGTCGTTTGTCAGTGTGGTTAAGGGCAAGATGGATAGGAGAGTCGATATGGGACAGGAAAAGGAAACATACCGGTTGACAGTACGAGCAGGACAAACACGGTGGAGTACAATAGGTAGCCCATCTTCTCAAAAACTTCCCGCGGGAAGTTGGGGATGGCGCTTATAAAGGGTCCTGTTGGTCTGGGTGAACTCTAAAGACTCGGCGGTAGAAAAGGAGTGGGATCCGTTGCAGGAGATTTGGCGCATGAAACCCTTAGGGTGAGGGATGTCAGCTCATGGTGGTTGTTGATGCGTTACACTCCTCAAAGCGGACAAGTGAGGCTGGGGCAATCATGCGCTGACGAGGTCGCGCGAGAGCACGAGAGCGTATTCGGCCTAGTGCCATATAGCGTGGTGCTAATTCTGGGTGTGAAGCGAGGGGCGTTGATTGGCTCTTCGGTACACACTCAGATTTTGAATTTCGAGGTTGACATTGGAAGAAGAGATCACGAAGAATTGTCAACGTCGAGAATCATCAACATGACTCACCACTCGAGCCAAGTGTCTGCGGACTTGATCTGGGAGATTGCCCGTACGTTGCCCTGCGATTGTCTCTGGAGGAATTGCGCGAGGATGAGAATTTGAACGAAGATGGAGGTAGAAAATCAAGTCGACGGCGCTGATCAACCACAGGAAACCAGAACTCCTACCTCGTGAAGCGCGCTTCAAGTGGAGGTGTCCGATTCTCTCGTGATCCTCTCAACCTGACCAACGTCCACTCCCGCAAGGTATGGCTGAACTGCCGTGGATTGGGGATTTCTGCTAACTTCTGACCAGTATGCCGGTTTCGTCAACGACAAGGTGCGCGAAGATGGAATCTACACGGGAAGAGATAAGAAGGGAAGCTGATATAGTACAGGCCGTTGGAATTTCACCAGCTGAGGGTGACAAGGGTGGAGTTACGTTGATCACCAAGAAGACCAAGCACCCACAACGACCAGGAAGCTCTGTCAACAAGGTTACCTTTGGCGGAAGCAAGACCACAAGAAAGTGCGTACATCTGACAGAGTTTATAATGCAGCAAATGTTGATATTTTACAGGACCTACAAGGGTATCGTCAGCAGCACCGCAAAGTCAGGATACCGATCTGATCTCCGTGCTGAGGCTGTTGCCCGCGCATCTGCCATCCGTCTATCACAAACACCCAAGAAGGATGCCCCAGAGAAGAAGTTGCGTGGATCCAAGGCGAAGAAGGCGGCTGCGGAGAAGGATGAGTGATTGATGCATATGGATGATCTGGTGCATGGACGGTCTTGCTAGGCATTTATGATAGAGCAATTGCAAGGAGCCATCATGGCCTGGCCTCTGAATACTGGAACTATGATTTCTTCTCTGTGGCAGGTGAAATGGCATCTACAGTTGTGGCTTGATCTGCGAAATCGCAAGTCTGTGGCTGACTGGAATCTTGAATGTCTCACAGTATCAGAGAGCTAGCTCGGCTATGGAGAATATGAGACCCTGAATACCCACTTGACTCCTGATGAAAGTATATCCAGTCTCGTCCTCTTTCCGGCATGTGAAGAGGGACAAACCGGCAAAAGACGCTGCCAATTTAGGAGCCTTGTCCGATCCTCTCCGAAGCAGCTGCCTCGGCCTTGCGATGCTTAGTGTGACTATAAATTACTTGATAATTCTGCAGGTACTGCCTCTCCATAATATTGATTTCTCTTTTCCAATTTCATCGCAGCAAAGGAGACTATTCAGCATCCGCACAGAGGTAAGCCGCCCGCCCGATCAGGGCTTCCGCTTCGCCCACCCCGCTCTCGCTTGGCTTGGCTTGGCTTGGCCGCCCAGCAAGAAAGAGCTTAACCCCTCCATCCAGTTTCGAGCAGTCAGAAGACAACCCTCCTCTTCATCCTGCAGAAACTTCTCTTGCGCAAAAACACGATCTGACGCTCCAATTCTGTGCATTATTTAGGACTTTCTACTTTAGGTATGTTGGATCCTGGGCGATTGAGGCAATTGCGATAATGCGGGGTAAATGTTGACATCGTTGAGCAGATTTCGATCATCGCCGAAACCGCAAGTATGGGAATCAAAGCCGGTTTGTTACCAGTATATTAAGAGGATATAATGGAACATACTGACGGCATTAGTTGTCGCTGGTGCCTCTGGTGGAATTGGACAGGTGAGTTGTCTTGGTCTGAAGCTGTTGAGCATTGCTGACCCCAACAGCCATTGTCCCTCCTCCTCAAGACCTCTCCTCTCATCACCGAATTGGCACTGTACGATGTCGTCAACACCCCAGGTGTCGCAGCAGATCTTTCACATATCTCGTCACCCGCTGTACGTTCCTCTATAAACAAGCAAGGAAATGGCTGATGAGGATACAGAAAATTACCGGCTACCTTCCCAAGGATGATGGAGCGAAACTTGCTTTTCGGGATGCAGACATCATTATTATTCCCGCTGGAATTCCCCGTACGCACCAATTTCCTACATGAGGATAATCACTAATGGAAACAGGCAAGCCTGGAATGACCCGTGATGATCTCTTCAACATCAACGCTGGCATCGTCAAGGGCCTCATTGAAGTCATTGCTGAAGTCGCACCAAAAGCCTATATCCTCATCATCTCGAACCCCGTCAACTCCACTGTCCCAATCGCTGCCGAGGTCCTCAAGGCCAAGGGAGTCTTCGACCCCAAGCGTCTCTTCGGTGTTACTACTCTCGATGTTGTCCGAGCAGAGACCTTTGTTGCTGAGATCGTTGGCGAGAAGAACCCACAAAGCTTGAACATCCCAGTCATTGGTGGACACTCCGGAGAAACCATTGTCCCTCTGTTCAGCCAAGCAAAGCCTGCCGTTAAGATCCCATCCGACAAGCTGGCTGATCTGATCAAGCGCGTTCAATTTGGTGGTGATGAGGTGGTTAAGGCCAAGGATGGTGCTGGATCTGCTACTCTCTCTATGGCTTATGCTGGATACCGGTACGTCTGCTTCTCTGTTACACGGCAATTCCTAACAGAAGTAGATTCGCAGAGGCGGTTCTCAAGGGCCTTTCTGGCGAGAAGGGCATCATCACTCCCACTTTTGTTTACGTGCAAGGTATCCCAGGTGGTGAAGAGGTCTTCAAGGAGACTGGCCTCGAATTCTTCTCCGTTCCCGTGGAGCTAGGCGTATGTCTCCCCTCCTTAACAAGACAAACTTTTCCTAACAAAACCAGACAACCGGAGCAGAGAAAATCCACAACCCACTCACCAGCCTCGACGACAGCGAAAAGACCCTCCTCAAGGCGGCTGTAGAAGGCTTGAAGGGCAACATCGCGAAAGGTGTCACCTTCGCGCACAACCCACCGCAAAAGTAGTCTTCCCATCTGTCTCTCCTTCTCCCCTCCCAAGCTAGATTAGCTCGAATATTTCCTACTTTCTATTAGCTGTTTCCTCGTCAAGAAAATAGCTGCATTCATTTTCATTCTTCTTTCTAAATGGCGAACTCTCCTTTCAAGGGGGATAAGATGCAAAGGTCTGGTCTCTCTGTTCGTAGGAATTCCACTGATCGTTGGCGCTGCTTAGATAGGCTGTGAATGAGTGCCTCTTTTTCTTCTTCGATTTCTCGGCTGCGGGGAGAGTGGTGAACTGTTACTTGTTCCTGATCTCTTTTCGTTCGTTCTTGGGTATGGGAGGGGAGGAGGGAGGATGATGTGTGACGACTGCCTGATGGAGGCGAGTGTGGATTGTCTAAAGGAGCAATAAATGCGAGCTCAAAAGGAATATGGACCGTGACGTGCTGTGATGTGTGTGCTTGCTTCTTTTTGCAAGCTTCTGCTCTGAAGGATCAGAATGTCCTGCCGGAACTCCAATGTACCCCAACGCCGCCATATATGCCGCTAAATCGCATCGATCATCATCATAACTCCTTCCCCTTTGTCTCTCCCTTCCCTGATCTACTCCTCTATCTCATCTCCTCTCACCCCCTAACCCTACCATATACATCTCTCCCTTCTTTCCCCTCACACTCCATTCTCTTCTCTCATTCCCAACCCTAGCTCTTCCCAACCAAAGCCTTAACCTGAAAAGTCGCCCCAGGCAACTCGCTCGTCTCCGCCTGCACACTAGCATTAATCCCCATGCTCGCCAGCGCGCCCCGTATAATCCCACACGGAAAATACAAGAACGGCTGTGCCTTCACTACAGCCTGCCCCCCGGCCTCCGTTGACATGCGCGAGAAGGGGCGGAAGGAATTGTCTGTTAGTACATAGACGCCCTGGATATGAGATGTTAGTGAGAGTTTTGGGAGAGGGGCGGGGATGGGAATGGGGAAGATGGGGGGAGATAGGGAGGGGAGCATACCCGGTGGTTGGTCTTCAGGTTGTCGATCTGCTTGCGGAAGACGAGCATCCAGAGGTCTTTGCATAAGAATTTAATCACATCCAGCGTGTCGGTGAAGCGTGGGCGGTCTTTCGAGAATCTACATAAACACTCGCACATCAGCTTCGAGCGCAGCGACCCCCCATGAAATGGGGAGAAATAGAATAGGATGTACCGTTCAACCAGTCCCTGCCCCACGCGATACCCCAGCATCTCAAGCCGGTAGAACACCGCGTCGCGCTCTTCCTCCTCATCCATCTTCCTCCCCGCAGTCCCATTCCCCAGTGCCCCTGCGCCGCTCTTCAGACTTCCATCTCCTCCTTTCCGCGACTGCGTTGGCGACTGCGCTTGTGCTTGCGTTTGTGCTTGTAGAGGGGGAGTGGAGGGCGAATCGATCTCGTTCACGATCCGGTAGGCCATGGGCACGAGCTCGATCATGAGGAGGTCGAGACAGGAGGAGTTTAGGAAGGTGGCTGATGGGTCGGAGGCATTGTAGGGGGGGAGGGGCGATTCGAAGGACATTTTGAAGGTGCGTGGTGGAGGAGAGGAGGGGTTGATGGATCGTAGATGTGAGCAGGGGATGAGGTGTGGTCGGAGGTTTGTCGCGGAACGCCGATGTGGAGAAGCGAGTGGGATTGAGACGACAAGTCTCTCTTCTTTCACTTCTTTGCGACTTGTGGTGGACCCAGCAGCGTAAATACGTATTCTTTCGAGTTGTGAGTGAGAAGGATATTGAAGTTTCATTTCCTTGAAATCGACTGGCGTGTATGTGGGTAAGAACGCGAACTGTGTGAAGTGAAAGCTTTCAGGCCTTTTCTTACGCTGTGGAAATCTTTACGTCCTTGCCCTGTAGCGAGGTACAATTCAAGAGGCATGGACTTCGGGCCATTGAGAGAGACAGATTGAACTTCCACGTAAGTTCAATTGGGTTCTGTATTTTGTCGAGCTTCGAGCATTAAGGTTATTACATATGCCAAATTGCTCGTAGTTTGCATTTGTTACAGCGCGCCTCACGATTCGATCAGATATCCCTGCCTGCCCGTTGAGCACCGCCAGCGCTCAAGAACCAAGATCAGTCTATCAAGGATCTCTTGGGATCCAATGGCTACATTGATCGATCCCTCAGCTGCTCCTGCCGACTCGAAGGAGGTAGTTTCGCAACACCTCTCGATCCGATATAACACCGCCGTCTCTCAAATCAGTGAGCTTGACCAGAATGTCTACCGTGTCGATCGCATCAACGACTCTAGTTGGGTTGCTCGAGCCTTCTCCCCAAGTCTACCACTTTCCGTCGACTCAGAACATGTTCAAATCCTCCGCTTTCTCGAGCAGCAAAACTTCCCTGCTGAACGACTAGTCGATCCGGAGCCGATATCAACGACTCCCACAGGCTGCCACATCCTCATCACGCATTTCGTTGAAGGCCGTCGCCCTAGAAAAGGCGAGCACCTCTTTCCCAGGCTGGGACACCTTCTCGGCAAGCTCCACACACTGCCAATTCCCTTATTAAGCGCTATGACGAGGAAAGGCGGAGCTTGGCATCACATTAGCCATTCAGGAGGACCGAACGAAGAAGTTGAAGCCGCCTTAACTCTCCTCTCTAACACCAAATCCCGGGTTTCAGACACCCAACTCAGCTTGTACGAAGAGCTGAGAAGCAGCTTGCTCAAAGTAGGAGATCTTTCCGACCTCCCCCAGAGATTCACACATCCCGACATCGTCCCCTCAAACGCGATAATCTCTTCCATTGACGACTCGCTCGCGATTGTCGACTGGATGGGCTCCGGAACTGGACCCAGAGTCGCTTCGCTCGGCTACCTGCTCTGGGCGGCGGGGAGCAGAAGCATGGCTGCTGTTAATGGTGTGATTGCCGGGTATAGCAAGCTGATTTCTCTTGAGGAAGCTGAGGTGGAGAAATTGGAAAGTGCTATTCTGTTCAGACCTCTTGTATTGAGATGTTGGGAGTTTTGTACAGAAAGGAGAAGCTTGGAGGATGCGGTGGAGGGGTTGGAACCTATGCAGAAATTGGTTGGTGAGATTGCTGGGGTTGCGAGACAGGCTTTGGAGAAGTATCGTGGAGAGAAAGAGGCTTGACGAAGTACGTTCGTAGGGCTTTAAGTCGTGATGTTAGAGGAGGAAATCGTTGAAGATGTTTCTTCAAGCGAATTTGCTCAAGAACTCATGAAGTGGAAGGCAAGACAGATCAGAAAACCAATATATCCAAAGCTAGCAGCCTCCTTCACCGACCGGCGATCCAGAATTACACCCCACAAGCATGATTGGCCAGAGCATTATGAATTAGAATCATTGTGAACAATCCGATTGTGGAATTAACTTCACCTTTCATATTCAACAGGAATCACCGGCTCGTTGACCTTCGTTCTCTCATGCAGCCTTAATGACACGTTGAATAAGAGTTAACGCGAACCTCCTCGCTCTCTCACACGATATAGAGATGCAAGGTCAACTTTTTAGCTTCTAATAATGTTGGTCATCCGATTTCGTGCAAGTGGAGCAGGGTTCATCATGAATACGGTCACGTCCATGCAAGCAGTCAACTCCTAGTCGTTCTCTCTGGCATCATTGTGATTCAGTGACATGGGTGCCATAATTCGTGCCTATATATATGAGTTTAGATCACCTAGTTCCCCTAATCTTTACCAGAAGCAAGGTCCGCGCGGCCATGCAGTGGCAGGCAACGGCGTTCGATGGCTTTCCAAAATCAAGAGCTTCCTTGGCGGTGTTTGCCCTATGGACAGACCAGAAGTCTTTGCTCGTGGCGAGGTAAGTAAGGAGCTGGTCCTGTTCTCGGCGTCTAGCGAGACGATAGATCTGACAGCAAGGTCAAAGATTGACAACAAAACATTAAACAAGGCAACTTAGGAGATGGATTTGTGGGATGTGACTGCTCACGAAATATTAAGGCGCTAACGAGCTTTTAGCACAGTGAGTTCCAAGGCAACAATCTATGATTAAGGCTCTAATAATGTTCTTCGAGCTTCCAATGTATCTGAGGTCGGGATGGAATTTAGAGCTGATGCTGCTCTTGCTAGTAGAGGTTATGGTATATATATTACCGTTTCCACGGCGGAACAGTGCTCACGCAGTGATGTACTCTCACAAAATGCAATTGAGCGGAATTGATTTTCTTCCTAAGATTATGCTCAGCTGAATACCGATGGCAATAGTCTATAAATTCTACTCTAAGCCCTTGAGAGAACACACAGCCTAAAGCAAACCTGGTGGATAGAGTTTAGCGTTTGGAGAATAGACCTTCGGCTATGAGGCCTCATGATTCAGCGATGTAGTTGAAAAGAGGTACCGTGACTAATTAACACAGCGTAACATTTTCTCATAAATTTCCTTCCTTGGGGTTCTTCATCGCAGCAGAAATTGGAAATCTGACAAAGGCCTTAGGCTTGACAAGAAGAAAAGAACTTGATAAACTCAAGTCTCGGCGAACGAAGGCGATGGTTTTCATTGCCGTATTAAAGGTGCTATTACGGAGAGAGGTGAGTTGATTATCTTCTCGTGGTTCACGATTGATGGTGTAACCAACCTAGCAAGAAGCTGCATCAATGATGGCTATCCTGAACGAGTCGCCCAAGGCTCAAAGCGCGGCAAATCGGAACAGATAGTAGCGAGGAATACTTACTGGTTCATCTTTGAAAGCATCGAAAGCTTTCTCGCACTCACGGTTAGGACCTAATGCTTGCTGAAATTGTTGAATTATCGAGAGGAGATCTGTCGGTTCGTCGCTTCTCCAGGTCTCAACTGCATTTGAACCGAACGTAGTTCCCTCACTGACTCAATTCACTCTCTCGACTTAACACAGTCCCCAAAAGCCAAAAGTAATCCCATGAAAATGATATCACAAAGCGAATTTAAGTGCACATTTGTCATTCACGTAACATGATTTCGAACGTTGCATTCTTATCATGCGCTCAGTTTATGGGTTGATATCATCGAATAGGGGAAGTTAGGAGCATAAATAGTGCGAGTTTGCTGTTCTAAATTCTCTAGCAAGTCGACGCACCAACACATTACATCAACAACATGTGCTGTGGATGAAGTACAGATAACTAAAGATTTCAAAAGTGAGAGATTTATCATTCGACACTTGCCAAGACGCTTTATTTTTCCCTCTTATATTTTATACTCAGGACCCGCGAGTTATTAGGAAGTTGCGTGGTTCTGAGGGATTGACAACAAAAGGCAACTTTGACAGTGGCTGGTGAAAAGATAATGAAACTGACAAATTTAAAGAGTGGGAGGTGAAGGGGTGGGGTATGGGAAGCATTCTTACTTGCTTCCTTGTTGATTTCCGTACTTGGCCACGTTTGATTTTTCAAAGGAGCAAGGCACAACAACGCGCAAGGCAGCAAACGAATCTGCAATGGTAAGAGAATGGAACACAATTGCGAAATTTGGAGGGAGATGAGAAGACTTTATATAGGGAGGATCATCCATGCGACTAAGACGGGGGGGGGGGCTGGAGGACCTAAACACGTGATATGCAACCGGCAAAGTGTTTGTGTTCCTGTAAAGTTATTTTCAAGAAGAAAGAGAGGATTCTAGAACGTATTAAACGGGTTTTATGCTGGTGTTTGAGGAATATTGTGTGGATGCAGGCGTCTAAACGTCAACCAAATATATTCAGTATTCTCTACTACTTAATTACAAACTAGAAAATTAATTTTCAACTCGATAATACAACCAGCTAACAGCTTTCCTTTCCACATCGCCTCAACCACTGAAGCGTTTCTGCCTAAGACGAGGGATAAATCGACATCCCCTGAAACCCCTGTCTGCTCCCAAGAGAACTCAAATCAAAGCTCTGTAACTCTGTCGGTGTCTTCCCATGTGTCAAGCCCAAATCGCTCAGCACAGTAACGAATGGCGCTCCCCTCAAGATATACATAAAAGTCCTATCCAGCTTGGAGTCCAAAACACCAGAACCAGCCGGGTCCAACGCAACAACACCGGTTATCGCTCCCGACGCGGGATCAACCAATGTAACATTCGGGGCACCGGCATCGAGGAGTGCGATGCTGTTGAAGCGACTGGAGAATGTGGCCCAGCAGATAGCCTTCTCGCCCGTGACAACAATCTGCTTGGAGACTGTGACGGTGTATGTGCTCGAGATGTCGACGAGCGAGGCGCCGTATGCCGGGTCCGTGATGACTGCTCTGCTGTCTGTGCCGAGGAAGTTGAGCGAGAAGTCGACGAGGAGAGTCGCGGGCTTGGATACAACGGGTGTGGTGGAGACGGCGCCGTTGATGACGGGGTAGACGTAGATCGAGCCTGGGGTTGGAGGAGCGCCTTTGATCGACACGAAAAGCGCGGTCTCGGAGGGGTTGAAGACAATGTCTGAGGCTGTGCCTGGTGGGCCGACTGGGGGTGTGGTTTGGCCGAGGGCGATGGGGCGGAGACCTCCTTGTGGGCTGAGGCCTTTGGCGTGGTCGACTGAGAAGCAGGTTACGCCTGCGACGGAACCGCCGTTGATCACGCAAGCTGAGGTGTCAGTTGAGAATGATAATAGAAGGGAATGGCATACCGGTCTTGAGCTTGGAGGAGTATGAAACTGAGGATGGAAACTCGCCGAGTGTGGGTGCAGTGTTGATCAGCTTCGGGTGGGATGGGTCTCCTGAGTCGATTGTGAAAAACGAGATTGTGTTGCTTCCGGCATTGACGGTGAAGAGATACTGCCAGGAGGTTAGTACTTGAGGAATAATCTGTGAAAGTTACTGACATCGCCGTCAACTAGCACAGAGTCTTGAGTGAAGAGTGTATCTGTCCAATGTTAGACAGTCCGTATTGAGAGCTCGTCAAACTGACCAGCTCCACCAGCAGCAGCCGCAGTGCCATTTGTCCCCGCAGTCAAACCGAACAGGCCAATGCCTCCAGTAGAAGTTCGGACTGGGTTGGAAAGAGTCCCGTCTTCGGCAATTTGCAGGGAGATGATACTTGCTCCTGCTGGATTGTTGTCGAGAAAATACGCAGCACGCGAAGTATCTCTGGAGCAGATAGCAGCAGCAGAAACGAGAACCGGCGCGAGGAGGAGACTGAGAGCATGCATATTGATAAAAAAAAATTGTTGAGATGGAGAAGCTTGATGATTGGGGATGATTGGGAAGAGAGAATACTTCAATACTTTATATATCTTCGCGAGCGGCACCCTCATCTGCCCTTTTGAGCCGTACATGCGTCATTGTGGAAATGTGACTGAGGAGTGTAACATGGGAAATAGGCTGTGATGAGAAAAGAGGGGAAATTGAAGAATCTTCGAGATCATAGAGCGTAGTGATGAGATTCTGTGTATTCTAATGTCCAGAAGCGAGAAGGTGTTAGTGCGGCTAACGAAATAGAGCGATTGATTCCAAACATCCTGCAGATGAATATCGGACGAATCCACCGATAGAACCGAGAGGCAGGGTGCATTCCAGGAACAGAACTTGGCTCTCGGTGGCACTCACCACGGTGCTTACTGGTCAATTGGAGATGAAGGCTGAAAGTCAGATGAAGAGTGGAAGGAGCAAGCGGGTGAGGTTGCACGGCCGGCTCGTTTAAATCTGACCCCTTGCAGAGGCCGCAGCTAGACCGAATAGGGAAATGTGTTTCCAAATGTTCATCACAGCCAGGGGCGCTGCAGAAACTGACCAGGAACCATCCAGGTTCTCCGCACTGCTTAGTTGGGTGCATGTCCTACATCCTCAAAGCTCTGGTTGGACACGATTGCGAAGATTGCCAGCGACACCAGAGTCACGTGACCATGCACACCAGTAGTCCAATCTGCAGGATGGAAAGTGAGGCAATCCTTGCTCATTTGGGTCAAAGAGTCGGCTGTAAATAGTCTAATAACCCTAGAACTACCAATGAGCATTCTACGGAACTGTAGGACCTGTAATGCTCTCAAACGCACTCAGGAAACCTGATCCAACCAGCCACCCATGAGTACCACACAGTTAAGATCTAGTTGTTGGTAAGCAGCGAGGTTTTGTTGATACACAATACACTTTTTCCATTCGCCCAAATTGATGTCCAGTTCTCAACTCACTCCAGTATCTCCTCCTGTCGAATATCATAGGACATGCTCAACTCAAAAGGATTCCGTCTGTACCACAAGACAATCCACATCAGCCATTCAATCACTTTCTGAGAGAACCAACTTCGATCTTTGACATTCTCCCATCTCATGACTGCCTCTTTGTATGCAATATCGATTCGAGATCGCCGCGTCTTTTCGTACACTCGAAAAGCTTCCTGGATTGGCTTTTCAGAAGCAGAAGCCATAACTCGAGCAAGTAGAACCCCATCTTCGATCGCTAAACCAGTGCTCTCACCTTGTGGAGGCATCTGGACATACGTCAGTGGATTAACCAATAGAGCAGAGAGAAACATACCGCATGAGCAGCATCACCCAACAACAAAACTCTTCCTTTGGACCAAACACCTCCCGGACTAAGTTTGTACACCGGATAGAAAACGAAATCTTCCACCTTTTGAACCAGCTCATCAACACAAGGGATAGCCGAGTTCTTGTATCTCCTCTCGATCTCATCCCTCGTCTTCTGCGTATCACTTCCACGAACCCTCCATCCCTGTTTATCATTTTCCTCTTTGATCTCCATAACAGCACCAACATAGATCCTCGCTCGATCCTCATCAAAATACGAGGTAAGCAACGACCCGCACCTCCCCGAATTCAGCGCTGTCGATCTGAAATGCGTCTTGATCCCCGGCGCCTCAACAATCGAATACGCAACCACGACACCCGTATACTCGGGTCCTCGACTGGCCTCCACATACTTCCGCACCGCAGAATGGACCCCATCACACCCCAGCATAAAATCCCCCTTTACTCTCTTCCCATTCTCAAAAACCGCCGTCACCTTCTCCTCCCCGTCATCCTCCACAACACCCACCAACTTCTCCCCATAATTCACCTCAATCCCGCTCCTCTCTACCGCTCTCAACAAAGCCTTCAACAACTCCTCCCTCAGAATCCTCACCGACGGCCCAAACTTCCTGAACGGCACCTCGCCAATCAGTTTCCCAGAATGCAGCGAGAAAATCTCAATCGAGTCCACGCGACATCCCTGTATTTCCACGTCAAGAAATTCTAACAAGCGCAGCGCGTTGGGCGTGAGGTTTATAGAGCCCCCAATTGTGGAGGGTGAGGCTCGCAGCTCGTGTATTGTGGGCGTGATGCCGGTTTTTTGGAGGGCGAGAGCGCTGGTGAGACCGGCGATGCCGCCGCCGATTATGAGGCAGGATTTTGACATTGTGGCATTCTGGGATAGAGTAAGGTGAGGGGACGGTGGGGAAATGAGGTTTGTTAATATACTTAGTAAGAGTTGTGGATGCCTGTGTGGTGACACGTAATGAGTAGGTAGGTAAGCCGGGGCAATGTTTATGGAGGGATTCAGGGGTTCGTATTCGCTAAGTTCCTCGAACTCGCTTAAAAAAAGATCTTATTTAGTATCTTGTTCTGCTCAGCTTGAGAAGCAGCGCAGTCACTTCTAGTCGTTGCTGGTAATGATATAACGTTCGAACCTATCTTATCCTCTGCTCTAACTTTACAAGACTCCAAGATCTCAATGAGAGATGTCTTCATGAACCTAAATCACATCGGTGTGTCCCCCAGGAGTATTCCAATCGTCTGTACGTTTCTGAGCGTAGAGGTTGATTGAATTGGCATCGCGAGGGACTATAGTAAATCCAAGTCAGTCAGCTCCATTGATAGCTGGGCGGCACTGAGAATATCTCAACTTCCTAGACATCAAACAAAATACATACCGGAAGGCTCAGCATTACGTTCAATCAAGTGCTCATCACCAAGACGCTTAATCTTCTGGACGTCTCGACTGGCCTGATCGTTGTATTTCGAACCTTTGACACTAACGTAAGATTCGAAAGCGGCTTCTGGGATTGGAGATGCAGTGGCATGCAAGCTGAAGAGAAGGAGGAAAGCTCCCACGAGGAAAGATTTAAAGAGCATTTTGATGATGAAAGGCCTAGACCGTTGATGTACCGAGTAAAACTGGAGCGAGCAAGAACGATAGTTTGTTGTTTTTAGAAAACCAACTAAAGGGGTGCTGTTGGTATTTCATGTGTGCGCGCGCTTTGTGGCTTGTTTGAAACAAAATTATAATTCCGAAGGCTTGCAGATAAAATGTGAGCAACGTGTTACAAGTGGCTGAAGTTGCGCTAAGCCTCGCCTTCTAATTCGTTGAAGGGACTCCCTGAATGATATTTTTAGATAGAGGCTTTGGAACCCACAAAATTTGCCCCTCGCAGCCTTCTAACGTGCTCAGGACTCGGGGCCTCCGTTGGCAATCGAAAGTCCTGAATTAATCCTACTCCACAACACCGTGGTGGCTGTGCTAGCCTTTCGAGTCCGTTCCTAAACTTATTTTTATCTTCATAAAATACATTCGAATTTCTCAACGATAGATGATTTCGATTGATTCCTCTCGCCCCATACTGTCAATTATGCGAAGCTCAGATTCGACTCTGGGCAAAAACTGTACAAAATGCCGGAGGATGAAAGTCTTGTCCTTAACATCCATCTTGGAAACGACGTGAGATCTATCACCAAAGGGCGATTTCTACATGATATATGGACTGGTTTTTTCGACTCTGTTTGTTTGATCTGTTCGGCAGATTTCGATCCTCCCCAACAACCTCCGATCCGAACACTTTCGCTCTCGTTTGCGCAGGATGACCCTGAAAATCCCTCAACGACATTTCTTCGAATCTACAACCGACACCTGCATTGTATAATTGAACAAAATATACAATACGTCCTTTTATCACACGCCTGGCATCAACCAGTTTCTTTAGCCCATCTTTCGAAATTAAGCAACAACGAAGCGAAACATCTTGTCTACCAGGTCCCCATTCAAAGTCTCATGGCCGCCATGGACAAATTCGGACTCGACACTGAGATTTGGCGCATCCGGTCATCGTGCACGTGACCGCTGTGACCTTCCTCTTCCAGTGTCTTCCGATTTTCTGGAAAAACCTCTTCCACCTTCGCATATTCGCATATATCGTCAAAAAGATGGAAACCTTACCAGTCGAGTCCATAATCCGCATCTTCGAGAACTGTGATGGCTTCCCCCAAGTCGTCGCACTTGCTTCAGTGTGCAAACAAACCCATGCGGCATGGATGACGAATCCAGGCAGAATCATCTGGAGCGTGGCTACATCCCAGATTCCCTCATTTGATGATGCCTTGATGGCGGTAAATATAAACTTCAAGTGACGATACCAATTTCCAGGCTAAGAATATCCAATACAGGTGCGAGCAACAGCTATCGTTCTCAAAGCCTACCAAGCGGGGACTCTCCCGCCAGCCATTGTTGCAGTGAACTCGCTGAGCGGAAACTCTAAGCTCCCAGATCTTGCCGAACTCAAAGAAGTCCTCAATATGCAGTATCTAGTCCGATGCATCGAATACATGTATTTTTATTCGAGGGAACTCCACTTGGGGGAATGCTCGGACAATCTTTTCCAGAATATGAAGTACGGTCATTACCCCCCAGAGCAACGAAGATTCCCGCAATGTTTAAATGAAGACATCCCGGGAAGCAAGAACGCAACGATCGATTCTTTCCGAGATGGATTTTATAGGGCCATGTATCGATTGTTACTTGCTGGTGCAGTACTTGCTAGAGCTTATATGGCGCCCCTCTTCCGTGCTAGGGAAGAAGGGGGAAAAGATGGTTTCTTTGGGCGTGTCGGGCTAGAGGACTATGCGCACAAGTATTGGGATAAGATTGATCCTTCCGAGGACGGGCCTCCCAGAGAAGAAGACGTCGCCTACATTCGTCAATTCCCCGTATATAACTACGATGTCACAGACTGGAGCGAGATCGGACTGTGGAGAAACCGAGAGTACGAGACCTGTTTCGGACCCTTCGCTTCCTGGATCGTGGAAGATGGAAGAAAGAGGCAACAGAAGGAGCCGCAAGATCCTAACGATACTCTGCCGGATTGGGCGGAGAACTGGGCAGATGTCAGCGCGGTTAGGGAGTTGATGCTCCTTCTGGTGGCATACGATCACTTTAACTGCAAGTTTGAAAATAATACTTGGGCAAGAAGGGGTAGATGTGCGTACATAAACAAGCAAGGAAACAGGACTGTCTCTATTGTGCGATTCGGCGTTTTCCAGATTGAGCAAGTCACTATGCCTGCAGCAGTTGAGGATCTGACAAACGAATATCTCTTTGCAGCTTACCATCCGGCATTGGAGGGTTCAAAAGGAGAAGACATACCGTATCAATTCGATGTTTGGCTAGCTACTATAGGGTTACTCAACCACAGAATGAGAAATCGTTATCTCAACAATAGGGAGAATCCCGGACCGCCCGCAATGCTTGAACTATGGCATTTTGCACTTAGACGTTACCTGAATCTGGGATTTAGGTCGGGGACGTTTTGGATGCCTCGGAGGCCATTGTATACGCAAAGTACGTGGTGGAAAGAAGTGGGCCGAGGGGAAATCTTTATCAATCCCAACTGGGCTGTGGTGCAGAAGTATAAATCTGGGGTTATCTCGTGGGATCACGAATCTACTTAAGGGAGCTATTCCAAGATTTTGGGAAGAGCTTGTTCCTTTGCTCTGCATACTCCGAACAGATTAGCTATGTTACTATGTTAGGTAGTCACGTGCAATAGCGCGCCCACACCACATCACTTAGATATCTCTCTCCTTCTGAGACCTCTTCTATCTTAGACATACCAATACAACAGACTTCACAGGCTTGATTTGGTACGCTAAAACTGTGCAAATCTATCAGGACAAATCGCCACCGGATGGATTTATTGCTTCTTCGCTTGAAACAGCATTCTCGGTGAAGTAAACATGGCTTTGGGGAACAGGGTGTGTCTCACAAGAGTTAGATTTCACGGGACTGGACACGAGCACATAACGTCAAGTTGAGTCGTCAACCCATTAAAAAAATATAATACAAGGACAAGTTATAAATTTGAAATGTACATTAAGGTGTCTGAGACCAGCATATATACTCAACAGATGCAAAGAAGTAACCAAATAGAGGCCTGGATAATGATCCAATGAACTAGGCTTCAGCAGTTAGTCAACAACCCTTGGTCTAAAGATGGAGAGTTCTCACGATTGATGGCGCCGAAACACCTTTCCTCTAGCCTCCTCCCCCCCCCAAATCCGCCCGCATCTTCCTCGCACCATGTTAGGATGGCAGACAGTAACTAAGACAATCCCCAAGTGCGTCGAGAAACGAGGGTGTTATGAGATTCATATGGAGATCCCTCATGAACTTGACGGTGTCAATGACATCTCGGTGAGTCTTCTCAATTGTATTGGCCACGGTGCCATAACTTGCAACGAAAGACCTCAAGGCCTACTTCTGCAAGAAACAGAGGGGAGAGCTAATTGCACAGCTGCTTCCCAGACGACTTCTTGATTGCAATCGAAGATAGCTTATTGGTGAGACGGGGGTTCTATTAGTACCTTTGATAGTTTTTCGGGATTGTGACTGGATACCATCTCTGTCCAATGGAAGATGGAAGGTTTAAGTAAAATCAGGTAGTGACACACTGTGTGGATGAAGTGGGTTGCGAGTTCAATGTGACTTCTTCTTGAAAGAGCTTGTAAAAGGTGGATAGAGACATGGTAGGATATTTTTATGGTTTCTTATTCTAGATAAATCTGAACGGACGCGGGTGTGATATTGTTCTACCTTCCACTAAATCCTATCCCAGTGTACCTCCACTTAGTCGTCCTCACGGAGTCCGTGTTCTCATTTATATTGTTCCTGGGTCATGTCAATATTATTCCTCGCAATAAGAGGCAAACAGCAAACCTGGTCTCCTCCATTTTTTGACAATTGATATGCTTTTGGTATTCCGTATCAGTATCAAATGTACTGAATACTACAATCCCGTTGTCTGAATATTCCTCTAGATACTCAAGTACCCAGAAACAGGCTGTGCCTTTATCGAAATTTTGCACATGACAAGCCAGAACTTCAAAGTCCTTCAATAACTTTTGCTTTGATCCCTGTTTTGGTCTGATTTCTTGCACAACGACCAAGCTTCTATTGTCCTCGTTCAAATGATCATCGATCTCAAATACATCCATACCTCCTCTGGTCATAAATCCAATGCTGGTAGGCTGAAGGAATCGGAGATCGGTGGGCCTTTCGAGGATCTTGTCTGGACCGACACTTGCTCGCATTTTCTTGTATGGCCCGCTCATCCGATGAACGTCTACCAATGCAGATTCATCTTCGTAGACTTCAAAACCGCGGACGTAGTGATTGGGAACTTCTGGATTGTCTTTCGCGCTCTGGAACCAACCATATGAAATTGTGCGAGGCTCTGATTCTTTGGTGACAACGGCTATGTCACTCAGAAGAGCAAGAAACTATAGGAGGTTAGGTTCGTGTGAGATTTCATCAGTCCAGGTGCTGGCATTTACTTGGTCTCGTTTTTCATAGGAGCAGCAGGCACTCAAGGGGCAGATCACACGCATGGCTGCACAGGGGTGGTTGGCTCTCGAAACGATGTTGTATGTGAAGCAAGGAAAGTGTAATGTGTGACTTGTGACTTGGCCTAGTCGATGAGACGGCCGAAAGTCATGGACCCCACGCTCAGAAATCTACATCTTAATGATTGTAGTGCGGGGAAACTGAAGGTTCCTTGGTTGTTGCCGGCCCTCGGGATTTCTGGCGTTGATTGGAACGGCTGAGGTCATTCCCGCCAGCACGGACAACGATGTCCGAAAATGGGGTACAGCGGGCGCCACCAGTGTGTAGGTATAAGCATACGAAATGACAATCCGAGAGGCATAATACTTGGACAAAGTACTACAACTCGCATTCAAAGCTAAAATGCCTATCCTTCACCAAAGCTTTTTTCAGGAGGTTGAAGATTTAAAATCTCCAGAAGAGAAGTTCCGATGGTATATGGTCCTCATCGTAACCTTGTCCTCTATGAACTTTCCAGACGAGGTCCCCAATGTCTTCCAACATTTTTTGTCTCACTATCTGCCCCTGTTACAACCAGATGAAAGGCTTTTGGGGGCTAGAAAAATCCGGGAAGCTTTGACGAAGAGCGTCGGGATCGTCGGAGCTGCAAAGGTATGCGTTGACTTTACCCCACTCTAGATTGCCAAATAATTTTTTTTTCCTCATCTAGACTGGCACTACCATTAGACTGCTTTCTTCGGCAACTCCAGAGGAGCTTAAAGACAAAGTCGGCTTTAGGTAAGCCTATTCCCACCAAATTTCGATAGGTGGTCTTTAAGGGGCTCATGGTCAAAGATATAAAGATGATCCTGCAGTGGCAACAGCCAGAGGAAAGACGTTGCACAAGAAGATTTACGGCAGCAATCCAACGTTCAACCCACAGGCAACGGTTGATGCATGCCCAGATTATGCGTTTGTAATCCGAGGTACATGCTCATTTTGCTTCCTTTCCTTGAAGCCGTAGTTGTTCCCCGATCAGAGCCAGCATGCTGATTTTGATAGATCTCTTTTACGGAAGAATATTCTCGTTTGACGAGATACTTAACGATGCAGAGACGGGGCATGTGATAATCTCGGCCTTGATAGGGATTGATTGCCATCCTCAAATGAGACATCACATGATTGGGATGTTGATCAATGGTGTCACGCGTGAAGAGATCGAGACCACAAGGACCCTTTGTTATAGAGCTGCGAATGTATTGGGGGTTAATTTTCGACATGAACCTATGGAAATTCCAGCACTTCCGAAAAAGCATTGATTGGTATCTTCTATTGTATCTTAAATTTAGGTCCTTACAAATGGCGCACACTTGATGGCAAATATTCAGTCAAATTGGATAGCATCACTCAGTTGTCTCCAGCTTTATGAACAATTCATATCTCCATTCATAAAGCTTGATCAGTTTTTGAATGGCATAAATTCATCCGCTGTTGATTAACAAAGCAATCATTTTTAAGTTGGTCCTGGCCACGAGTTAGTGGGTCATTGCCTCGCAAATACAGGTTCTAGACCCGGGGGTCTGACTTCCGGCTTTGAGGCGGGGTAACGAATTGCGGACCCATACGTTGAGACACCCCAAAGTTGCAAACTCTTTCAGACCCACACTCGTTTTTGTTCCCCGATCCATGGCCTCGGATCTCAACCCCACAAAGCAGTCCGGGGAACGCCAGCCAATATCACGGACATTCGAATCCGGATCCTCCATTAATACCTGAAGAAGTTGGCCAATATAATATAAATGGGGTCTCAAAATCCCAGTTGACCTCAACATCTTTCATCTAGATTTTGATTTTCAAATAAGACCCGGTGACACAATGTCTGCTGAAAAGATTGCAGACATCCAGCAAGTAGAAGACCAGATGCTGGGCATTGAAACTCCAACCGGAGGCATTATGGAAGCCGAAGATGAGATTACACGCCGCGAAAAACTTCTTCCACGGCCTTCAGACGACCCCAGAGATCCATTGAATTGGCCATTATGGTTAAAGGTAACTTTCACCACTCAAAAAGCTTGCCATGCTGACAATCTAAGATCTCTATCGTCATCCAAGTCAGTTCACTGGCTGCTCTTGGAACATTCAACACTTCAGTTATCAACCCTGCCTATGGACCACTTGCCAAAGAATTCCACATATCAACGGTGACTGCATCGTATCAAACGTGGGTATGAAGTGCTCTTCATTCAAGCAAACACTAATATAATGCAGGACTGTCGCGATTGGCGTCAATGGAATTGGACCATTTATCTGGATACCATTCGCGAATGTCTATGGACGTCGACCGATATATCTCTTGACAACTGCAATTGGATTTGCAACAGCTCTTGCATGCGGTTTCACCCACACATTTGGCCAGTTGGTAGCTGCTCGTGTCTTCAATGGACTCTTCCCTGTTGCAATGGCCCTGGGACCAGCAACCGTGAACGATTTGTTCTTCTTTCATCAGAGGGGCCGTGCAATGGGTGTCTTCACGGTTGCTCTTACCAGTGGTGCTCATTTTGCGTCGCTTGTCGGCGGACCAGTTGGCCAATTCCTGGGCTGGAGATGGTGCTTCAAACTCACAGCAATCATGAATGCTGCAGTTTTCATCATCATATTCTTCTGCCTCCCGGAAACTCTTTACGTCCGCCATCACAATCATCTAACTTTGACGGCGACAGAACGCGAAGTCAGACTCCAGCCAAAGACATATCTCAGTTCCTTGAGATTGTGGTCAACCTACCCTGAATTGAAATTGAGGTTGAAGCATTTCGTCATTCCCAGTTTCAAGATGGCCAAGTATCCAAGCGTGTTGTTTCCCGCACTCTACTACAGTGCTCAGTACTCGTATGCGGCCATCCTGCCAGCTGTCACAGTTGCCACTATCTTCAAAGAGCGATACCATTGGGATACTCTTCAGACAGGCCTCTCTTACGGAGGAACTTTCACAATTGGCTCAATTTTGGGCGAGGCAAGTAATCAACTTTCTGGCGGTATTGTATATGCTAACCGATCTTGATTAGTTCGCTGCTGGAATAGTTCTGGACAAGATCGTGGCCTTCGAAACCCGCCGTCTAGGACGAAACCCAGAACCCGAAGTTCGCCTGAAAGCAATCTGGACAGGGGCATTCTTAGTACCATCTGGCTTGTTAATATATGGGTTCTCAATCCAATATCCAACACCTTGGTTCCCCGCACTCTTCGGGATGTTCATTGCAATCTTCGGTCTCCAAGTCATCGCTACAGTCTGTTATACGTATCCGGTGGACTGTTACAGGCCCGAAGGATCGGAGATATCGCAGTTCATTAACTTTGTCAGACAGCTGACCGGCATGACTGTCGCTTTCTACGTCGTGAGATTATGTGAAGCGATCGGTTATCAATACGGCTTCATCATTTTCACCATACTTTCGAGCGTCCTTGCGTTTCTGCCAATGCTGTGGTTGATGAAATATGGTCAAGCAGTTCGAGAGAGATTGGGGGTCCCACAGAATGTCAATGTGTTTGACAGTGATGAGATGAAAGGAGAAAGAGTCATGGAGGCAGAGGAGAAAGAGGATGAGACCGAGAAACTGTGAAAGTACCGAAAGACGGTTCCAGAAACCCGTCTCCACGAAGCCGGACATTGGTTTCCGTGGGGAGCATATATTGATTTGGTGAAGCTTTGCACTTTGCGTTTCCCTTGGTCTCATTCTTAGTTTGTCTGTACACTTATCAATGAATTCATATACGACTTGGTACTTCCGCGACCTCTTCTTGTGACAAAATATGGCAGATTTCTCTGAATTAGCGAGACCTTCCAAGGAATGGCAACACCATGTTGAAGTCTACGGCACACCACTGCCAGCCCCGATCGGCAAAATGTCTCCCGTGGCAATGCAAAAAAGCACAAACGATGGTAGAGATGAAGCTTCCTCCAGACAAATCATCGAAGAAGGTAATAGAAATCCTTGCTTCTTATTTGAAACTTTCTCTCCAATAGCAATGAGTTAATAACATAAATATAGGCCTTTCTTCCGCTGTCGCTACTCAAACTGTTTATATAACAGCACGTGATAATTATCTTATACCCACGAGAATCTATACTCCAAGAGCCCAAGCTGGGATCTTGCCAATATACATTTTCTATCACGGTGGTGGCTTCATCTATGGGACGCTCGACTCTGAAGATGCAGCTTGTTGCCGGATTGTGGAAGCAATGGATGTTCTCGTGATCAGCATCTGCTATGGACATACCCCACAATACGCCTTTCCAGCTGCCCATAATGATGCATTGGATGCCTTTGATTGGATAGTTGACAACGCTGAGGGGTTTAGAGGTGACTTGAGCAAAGTCATTCTTGGCGGTATATCTGCAGGCGCAAATCTTGCAGTTCATGTGGTACTGTCAAGAAGTACCTCTTGCCACAACTCAAACGATGGGTTCTGTGTTCAGGGATTGGTCTTGGGAATTCCGTGGCTGATTATCAATTCTGAGAAGTTTCCTTACGATGAATTTGTTTCGAAAGAGAAAGCCTCGCGGCTCCAGTGTTCAGAAGCACCTGTAGTGTCACAAACGGTACTAGATTTCTTCGTTGGTCTCATGGGAGAGAAAGTTAACGACGATTCGGTCCGTGTTAATCCAGACGTGGTCTTGAAAGATTCTGAGACTTTGGGGAAACTGCCAAGTACTGCAATTATGGTTGCTGGAAACGACCCTCTGAGGGATGATGGTCTTCTTCTAGCAATGAAGCTGCACCAAATTGGGTGAGTGATATTTCTGTTCCTTGATGCTCCAATATGATAGCAAATAGGTATTGATACCTTGAACAGAGTTCCGGTCAAGGTTCATGCATTCCCCGGTCTACCACATGGGTTCAGGAGGTTCAATGATCTTCCATCCAGTCACCGATGGGATGAATTGGTGGTGGAGAACATTAAATGGTCATTGGAGAAGAAAAAGGGCAAAGTTTCTGGGAATATGTATATTCATATAGAAAATATTAGTACTTAGTTGTACTAGGAAATTGTAGATGCTGTGCTCCGAAATAATATGAGAACATTATGGGACAAAATATTTACCATGTCGGATTACGAGACCGCGATTAGTGAAGGAGTGCGGAAAAGGCCACAAAAGTTTTCATGTTAATTATCTATCTATCAACTCATGTTCATTCGTAAATGGCTGGTAAAACAAAGAGGTTCCAATAATCCTCAAATGTCAAAGTCTGGGTATCACCAACAGTTCCTCTTCTGGTCTCCCTTTTCGTGTATCCATTCCCTAAATATGAGAACCGATTCAACTTGCCGTTGCCGGAAGGCATCGACTCAAACTTGTAATCTTCCCATCGTGGCTGTCGGATGGCCTCGGAATAGTGGAAGGTCGTGCCTCCGTAAATTGCAACAACCTTTCCGTCCGTAGTGCCTCGTTTGTACCAGCTTCGACAATTCTCTACCCAAACTGTGCGTTGAAGATATGTTTGGATATGCTCGTTGTAGTCGTGATTTGCTTCCAATGTGACTTCCATGGAGCGAACATTTTCGGTCTGGAGTTTGTTGATGCAGTTGTAAATGTAGATGCTGACTGCTTGCACGCCTAGAACGAGAGAGCCATTCGAGATCGGGAAGTTCGGTCCGATGAAGCCTTGTTCAGAATTAGATATTACTCGTAGATAACGAACAGTGGAGTTCTTACTGAAATAGTTTGGAAAGTTTGGAACAGCAATACCAAAATATGCTTCTGGAGTTTCTTCCCATTGCTCTCCTAGGCTGGCACCACCTCTTCCGATGACTGGAAATCTTGGCTGAAACGATGTGTCAAATCCGGTGGCGCAAACAATTGCATCAAACTCCAATTCTTCCCCAGATCTGGTCAGAATCCCCCTTTCTGTGATTTTGGCTATATCATCCCACCTTGTCTCAACATTTGGTCGGATCAATGTCTCGAGGAAGTTGGGACCAGGAGTTTGTCTGCGACAGCCAACCGGGAATTTTGGCACGAGCATCTCTGCAAGCTTTCGTCCTTTTTCACTATTTCCAAGCCTTTCGGTCATGGTCTTCTTGAACAATTCCTGTGCTTTTCTCTGATGTTCGGACGCAGTGTGAGCTCGCTTGAAGTTGTCGATCCTCCGGTCCATCACATCACGACGATGCTGTAGAAGAAATTCTGGATCATCCTTGAACTTCTGGATGACGTGAGGGGCGTAATTGTGATTTTCATCTGTCTCTGGATCATTCTCCGTTGGCTCATTGATTCCCGGTGCTGGCGAGATCCAAGTTTGCGACCTTACGAAGGATGTCAAGTGGCTCGCAACTTATAAATACGTCAGCAATGTCGGAATGGAAGTAAATCCCAACAAAATTCTATCATACCAGGAGCAATTTTGGGCATGATTTGAATTCCTGATGACCCAATTCCAATGACTGCCACCTTCTTGTTCTGGAAATCGTAGCTTTCATCCCAGCTTGCGGAGTGCAGAAGCTTTCCCTTGAAGCTCGTAATCCCTTCAATGTCAGGATATTTCCAAGCACTGTATGAAGTTAAACTGTCAGAATATCTTGAAATATATAAACAGTATATCAGAATGATAACCACTTACTTCAAAACTCCACCTGCATTGATGAAGACGTCACATTCATCCTCAAAAACATGACCATTGCTGTTTTGAACCTTGAGGCTCCACTTTGCTTCGCTTTCATTCCAGATTGCCGATTTTATCTCATGGCCAAACTTCATGTACCTGTCTGCGTTGTACTTTGAAGAAGTTATCTTCAAGTACTCGTAAATCTGCACAGAAGTTGCATAGTAATTAGGCCATTCTGGATTTTGCTCAAAGCTATATGCATAATTGTGAGCTGGAATATCGCATTGGCATCCTGGATATCTAGATCTCATCAGCAATTTCCAGCTTCCTTTTGTATTGTGAAAATTTACCGGTTTTCAAGCCAAGTTCCTCCCAGATCCTTATTTCTCTCATAGACAACGAACTCCAAGTTGCTGTCCTGCAATTTCTGTGATACCACGATCGCCATCATCAGACCACTGTACCCAGCTCCCATGCATGCCACCCGCAGTGGCTTGCGGGTACGAATGGGTTCTTCTTGGATGACATAGGCGGAATTTGCTGATTTGAGCGTCTGGGTGGGTAGTGAAGGGGTTGCTGTTTTAACTTCCAAATGTTCAATCTCGGGATGAAGATCTGCTACCTCAAGAGTTGGCGCCATTTTGGAGAGATGAGTTTAATTTTAAAGAAGAACGATCACAACTTGTATTCCAGTAAATCGAGTACAAAGGGTGTGATACAATGGAATTACAAATGTTGATCGAGTTAACGGTGGAGATGCTCTAACATATATCTATCCTTCTATAACATCCATAGCTGCGGATCTAAATCTCGGACATTCTACAGTCCAAATGTATCGGCAATACATGTCCGGACTAGTTCATTTGTTGGGATTGCCTCCACTAGAGTAGTGCGCTCAGATTAGTAATTGGCGCCCCTTTTTGTGCGGGGTAGACTACACTGCGGACTTCAAATTCCGGCGGAAGAGTAACATCTCATGGACATAAGGGACCGCAAATCTAGGGAAAGGCCTTCAATTACCGCCGATTGTATTCGAAAATATCGGGTTGTACCGTCCGGGGTCTGACATGGAGAACACTCTCAATGGAGGTGGGTCTATGGACATAGTCGACCAGTTGATGTCCGAATCACGAATGCCAGTCGATATCCCGAATAGAGGTCCACGAAGAACGCGGCAACCCAAACCCATATGTCGGACTTGTGTACGATGTCGAGCAAAGAAGGTACGAATGCATGCACGTAGTGTGTATTTTCGATTAACATGTGAAATCATAGGTCAAATGTGATGGCAGTCGACCAAAATGCCGAGCTTGTGCATCCTCAAGCAACCCTTGCACATATCCCGAGGATGCAAGAAAAGCTGGGAGGCCGAGCAAGGCTGAGGTTGAAGCTTTGCAGAACGAGGTCCTCATCTACCGGAGACTGTTCAAGGAACGCAATCGTGCAGACCAAGTTGGAGATGAGCAACGGGAAGAGCCAGACGTTCATTACAATAACTTGAGTCAAGGAAGTAGTTCACCTCAAGTCCAGAATTCTATTCGAATAACCAATCATACGTCTCCGAAAAATGGCTCCACTGCTGCTTCATTGGATCTTCGAGCGCCTTCGAGATCCAACTTCGGTCAAGCAAATAGCCCCAACAGGTGTTAAGCTTCAATCAAACTCCAGCGCGCGCTCATGTATCCCCGAGAGACGAGTCGAACATTCAAGTAGCTCGTCAAACAACGTTAAGTCCTCGTCCCCGAGGCTATGAAGGAGGGAATGTTCCTGATGGCCCATCGACTGCTGAAACGCAAATAGCTTGTGCTATCGATGAAGATGGAAGTATTCACGTTCATGGAGTGACTAGTCATCTGCATCAGCCCTCTCACACAAGAAAAGACGGGCCGGATGTATCACTTTCGGAATCAGAACAATTGCATCACTCTCAAACGGTGAAAGATCAACTGTTCGCTTTTGCAGCCTTGCAAAGACAACGCGAGCATGTTGTATTGGGCCAGCTCGCTCGAGGAATGGATGTCAAAATGGAACTCGATGGTCTTCCAGCGGAATTGGCAACACATCTGCTCGATTTACATTGGAATCGGCAGCACTTAGCGTATCTCCTGACTTATCGACCTGCAATCTTTGATAGTCTAACCAATGACGGACCTTACGCCAACAAACTTCTCCTGAACGGAATTTATTATTCAAGTTGTCTGTATAGCGACCGAACTGCCATTTTCCGTTCTGATCCTAATGATCCCCTGACCATGCAAGTAGAACATACCCTGGTAAAGTTGATTGTTGCTAATTGATGCAGGGGCGATCGATTTTATGATCGGTTCAAAGAGCTCCTTGTTCAGGAACTTGACCGGCCAAGCCTTCCCACCATAGTTGCCTGTCTGATATGTGGTGCCACTCTAGTCTCCAATGGCAAGCAAAGTGCAGGCTGGGTACTTTGTGGGATCGCATATCGGATGGTGGTAGACATTGGCTGTCACTTGTCGATTCTTCCACAGAAGAACCGAGCCTCAGCGGATTCAAGACTCACTTCCATGGAGGTTGAGATACGAGCACGGGTCTACTGGGGAGCTTTCGTTACAGACAAGTTTCAATCGCTTTATTTTGGCCGACAATCCGCACTACCTCCTTCAGAAGCTCGGGTTCCAAGGACATTTCTAGATGAATACGAAGAGCTTGAAAACTGGATTCCATACGTTGATCCTTCTATGCCCACGGATAATTCGCATGTCTCGACCTATCAACCACGCCCAACATATGCAATCACAACTTTTCAGTTACATGTTACTCTTGCCGGAATCGCGCATTCTATTGCAAGCACATTTTACACTATCGACAGCATAAAGTTTGATGGGGCCGAAATGTTGAGGAGGAAAGAGGAAATTCAGGCAGATCTTGATAATTGGGTTGAAACCCTTCCTGATCAGCTCCGGTTCGACGAGGAGACTGACACTCCACCGCCTCCCAACCAAATAACACCACAGCAAGTGAACTCCATTCAAGTGCATATAATGCTCATTTGACATAGTACCACATATCATACTCTCACGATCTTACTCGAGCGCCCCTTCCTATCCACAGGCCATCTGTCATCTCTGACAGACCAACACTCTCAATCAATGGGGGAAGCTCGGTGTAATCAAGCAGCACTCCGTATTTGGCGCCTTGTCGACGTATACAAACAAGCACACACTCTCCGTCGCGCACCTTATCTGATATCTTACGCCACATACTCCGCCATTGTGGTCTTGTTAAATCAGACCGAAAGTGAAGCGAGCCAATATGTGAACTGCATAAGATTCTTCTGGTCAGCTCTGTTGGACCTACAACGAGGTTGCAACTCGGGTCTCGGCAAGCCGTTGAAGATTTTACATGCTCTAATGAATCGTCTTGGTCAGAGCGTTCCAAACAAAGACATGGCAGCCACCCATTCAGAGAATATTCCGGACGAATCTTTCTTTCCGAATTTGGAAGCATTTTCCCATGAAACAGATAATCATGGTACCAGCCAGAGGGTAGAGCTCAACGGGGTTGATGCTCATGGGGCTATACCAGGAATTGATGCGATGTTTCAACAGAGTTTCGGAAACGAACAGTGGGAGGCCAACAGCTGGGTTGACACGATGCTAAATGATCAAGGACTCATGGATGACTCATTGTTTGGTCTGTTTACATCAGCACAGCCCTATTTATAGATCCTGAATTTGAGACTATCGAGTAATATGGGAACTACCTCTTTGCGGGGATCTAGGGTCACAATACAATGTCGGTCACACCGTCAAATATTCTCATTGTGAGCCTGCAATCGAAAAGGTGCCTTTTCTAACAAGCAATTTTTATGTACACATGTCCACATTCCTCTGCTCGACAACCTGCCAAACCCTCCTGTAATGTGGCACCACGACATTCTCCCTAATCTTTTTAGACCACGCCGTATCAATACTTGCTTTCCACTCCTCGCCTCCCAATCCATTTTTCTCGTCATAAATGTGCACAGCCAGAAACGGCGCAGCACCAGTCTGCGTACCAAACGCTTTTGCGAGTTCATACCGCTCACTCTTTCTCCACCCAGGAACCTTGGTAATCATGCCCTGATGCTCATCCTCATACCATTTCGAGTAGTCATCCGCGTCTTTGGGTGTGATAGCTACACAGACCATGACGGAACCGGACGGCGCAGTCGTCTTGTCCTCTTGCTCCTCGGTGTTGTGGCGCGAGAGCTCACTGATTCGTTTGTAGATCAGCCAGTCCACGGAGTTAGCTAGATCTTTGGAGTAACCTGGGTCTTTCTCGTAGGCACCTTCAAGAAGGAATCGGGAGATGTGCTTTACGTGGTAAAGAAAGCCTGCATTTGAGGCACCCAACTTGGCTTTGTCGTCTGAAGAGGAGAGTGTCGTGATTTGGGTGATGCATGCTCCTGGAACATCGATTGCTGGATCAAGAGCAGGCTCTGATATAGGTTTGTATAGACGCAAGAGAATCCCGGCACCTTTGGTGGGTGGTGACATGGCGGCTGTTTTAAGGGTATTCTCGGCGTGATCAGTACATCTCAAGACCTTCGCTACCGCCGAGGTGCCCCCTGGTTGAATGAAATGGATGAAATATTGGAGTAGGTACTGGGCATGATAGCTGATTTATCTTCCTAACTAATCCAGCTCCCCCACAATGGCTACATTAATATGTCTACCCTTGCTGCGGATCCGGGATCACATTCGGAATTCAGATCTCCGGGCTGCTGGCCCCTGCCGTTTGCCGAGAGTTACCGCGGAACTACGTACCAGACCCCTAATAGATAAACGAAACTATCTTTCTCCGAACACCCATAACTCTCAACCTGGGGTTCTATCAACCATAAGAGATGATACTCAAAGTTTTCTCAAGTCATGTCTCTTATCCCGCTTCCGAGTTTCGCGGATCTACCTCTCAGGATAGGTGACCCTCCCAATTCAGCGTGGGGTTTATGGACTGAACACGGATTTGACGACCAACTTGGGGCTTTGAATTACTTGACAGATGATCTAGCCAAGAAAACAATTCAAGAAGAAGTGAAAACGGGAAAGCGAGTTGGGTTGAAGTAAGATAAATGGAGGCGCTAGCTACGTATGCAAATTTTGATGCTCACGGCCATACAGTCTTGCGCTCGACTTCATTAACCCACCGTTGCTAGGACGTGTGGGATTTTCGAAGCAGATTATTAGGAAGGACCCAAGGGTCATAAATGATGATGTGGTATGCAAATACAGAACCACGTGACAGTTGTGGGAAAGGGACTTACATCTATCAAAGATCACATTCAACACTCAAGGAAGCTCGCAATGTAGGTCACCGCTGAGAAAAGGTCGTAGAGAGCTATCTCTTGGAAACTTGCTGATACAAAGTGCGAAATTCAGGGGACAGCTTCCGCCACTTTGCTTATCAAAAGCAAGCAAAGTTTTATAACGGGTAACAGCCATATCAGACTTTCTTGAATGGTGCTAACAAGAATATCAGAGTAACACAGGAACATATTCATGGAGACGAGGCTGCCAATTCAGTGAATGGAATTGGCGGTAATGACCATACCTCGAGTTTCTCTTCCTCAGCTAACACGTATCAGCTTGGGCGCCCCGGTGTATAGCTGGCCGTGCCGTGCTCATTGATTATGCGAGTTTTGCCCAAAAGAATGGAATAGAGTATGACGCGCTCGGTCGACACGGAATTCCCCTTACCGATATCCTCACCATTGCCAAAGAATCCAATATCAGTTTTCACCCCGGAGACATCTTTATGCTGCGGACAGGATTTGTGGCAGCTTATAAGGCTGCTCCGAAAGAGAAGAAGCAAGAATTGGCAGACAAGAAACCGCCGCAGTTCTGCGGACTGGGACAGAGCAAGGAGACAATAATGTGGTTGTGGGAACGGCAATTCGCAGCCGTTGCTGCTGACGCTCCTGCATTTGAGTGTAGTCGTGAGTACCTTTGTTAGCATAACAGATTCCCCTACTGCACCAAGATCCTATTTATAATCCCTGTTTCAACAAAGTAACCATTTACTGACTGAGTTGCAGCAGCGCTTGACCCCGAGTGGCATTTGCATCCAATACTTCTCGCGGGGTGGGGAACGCCTATCGGGGAACTGTTCGATTTAGAAGAATTATCGAAAACATGCAAAGAGCTGGGAAGATGGTCTTTCTTTGTATCAAGTGCGCCGTTGAATTATGCAGGTGCAGTGGCAAGCCCACCGAATGCGATTGCTTTCTTCTAGTCATCTGGCGATGCATGAGTAGGGTAGAAAATTGTGCTTCTATTCGCCATATTGCATTCTTTCAAGATATTTCAATTGAGTGAATATACAAAGTGTTCAATGATTCTGAGGAACGAAACTGACTGAGTAACTTGAAGGATGTTGAAACGTCAAGAATCCCTACAGTACAATTCATGAGAAATCTAAACTAAAATAGGAATATACGCCCTGCTCTCTAATATTGCCCAGCGACTATTAGTTTTCACTCCTTCATCTTCGGGGAAAGTCTCGCCATCACCACCTTCGCCCTTCAAGCCCTTTCGAATTCCTCCATAACCACACTTCACCACTCAAATTAATAGCATCATCCACCCTTCCGCAGCCTTCTGTACTTGATTTGCCATCAGTATACCCATGGGATCAGCTTCCAAGGGACTCTTGCAACGTATTCCTCCCATTTCTTCCCATACTTGGCGGCACACCTTATCTCATCCCTATGACAACGATGCAGTAACAAGATAGTCATAAAGACAGCATAAAACCACGGCAAAATATTCTTCGTGCCACAGGTCGCACACATGCTGTACGAAAGGATCAAATCTCCAAGATAGTTTGCATGACGCGAGAGTCCCCACCAACCTATTCTTTCATTAGTCATTGTTCCCGAAAGTGCTGAAAATCCACGCCGCCAAGAACTTACCACTACACAACAGCAGACTCTCATGTCGCCTACCATCACTTGTCACAAACTCACAAACCAAAACTTCCGCCTTCTTCCCCCAAATGACACAATCCCCTCCAGTCTTCCTCACAACATCCTTCTGCCAATTCACACTCCGAAAAACTCCATACCCCGCCACCCCAACCCCCAGAATCCCCGCCGCCGCTCCACGAGAAAGATCCGCCGGATAACGAGCCAAGTATTGCGTTTGCAATGTGTACATGCTCGGCAACCAGACCAGACTCCCCCACGCCAAATAGAACCCGAAATGGTCATGTGCAATGTCAATCGTCCTCAAGTACCAATCCTCGTTCCAGAAGAAATCGACCACATAGATAGCGTGCAGGACTGTGGCGATGACGATAGAATTGCTGATATAGCCGTGGATTTGGTATTGCCAGGCACAGAAGGAGAGGTCGATGAGCGTCCACGCCACAATGCCAGGGCGGCTGTTGGTGAAGAGTTTGAAGTCCCAGGTGCTGGAGAACCGGGGGTTGAACTCGATGCCCATGTAAAAATCGTAAAAGCGAGATCCGCTGAATTTTAGGTCTGATTTGTGGGTTGGGAAGAGGTGTGCTTTGACGTACGCGAAGATGGAGAGGAGGAGGCCTAGGATGTTGGCGGAGAGGAGGAGGGTCGGCCAGTGCTTGGCTATGATTGCCGGATCGAGGATACCGAGTATGGAGAGTAGAATGAAACCAATATTTGTAATTAACCAGGCGGAAAATCCATTGGTGGTGCTGAGAATCTTGTCAGAATTTTCTTTTGTTTTGGAGGAAAAAAGTTGGGGGGGGCGGGACGTAGTAAGGGAGATGAACGTACTACTGAAGCTGATGCCCAGCCGGTGTCAGTTGACCAGTCCCTACAGGACCGGGAAGATAAGTATACAACCCTGCTTGGAATAGAAACCATGCAACATAAGTTGCAAAACCTAGGAGGTGAAATTGAGGACAATATAAGACCAGAAAATCAAGTTTGTCTTGGGATAGAAAGCTCGATGCTGTATCGAGGACAGAGCCATCGAACCACTCCAGTGCAATCCAGAAGAAAACAACCAGGCATGGGGCAAGCGACATAATACTGATTGAGAAGAGGGTAGCTGCCCATGTGCTTTTGAAGCTTCGTCCCCATTTACTGGACAGTTCGGGGATTGTTGGGACGCTTGGCGTGGGTTGAGATGCACTGCTCAGCGGCTTGTTCCTCTTTGAACGAGAACCTGGCGGTAAAAGTTGAGCAATAAAGGCATCTTTGGCTTCAAACCTGTGGGAAAGTGTAGTGGTAGTAAACATTGTTATGCCTATGATGTATTACGTTCTGAGACTCGACACGTGGTTGATGATAGACTGAAGAGATGCAGCAAGGTAAGACAACAGCTGCAGCAGGAGTATGGATGAGACGGAGGAGAATGATGGCCAGGAATGTTTGGATGAGATCCATCCTATATATAAACTTTGTATGTTATGCATCTTCGCAAATAGCAAGAACATTTGCCGGATCATAGAAGTCAACACATTCCAAAAAGGATCATTAAGTGAACACATTCCCAAGACGATAGATGTACGCAAGACATCAGAGTCCTTACGAAAAAATGAGGTTGATTCACGGACGGCGCAGTCTAATTCAAATACGCTATGAGATCATTGGCTGCTGCGGACAGCGGATTCGTCCCGTGCTTTTGCGTGGCAGGCACCAATTTCGCGTAAGACACATTTCTAGCTCATATTTGAATAAAAAATGGTCGATGTGCCATATGCCTAACTTAGCATTTGCTCAATTCCGCCATGTTACTGGGTCGGTTCCGGCTTGAAGATATATTTCCGGCCCTAGCTTGTCGTCGCACACAAAGTGGCTTGAGCTAGCAGGGCTAGAGAACAATCAGCTCAATTCAAATAATAATTCGCTGGTTGACTATTCATTGATTGGGCCTCGTTTGGGCAATCTGAAATTCGTGGACTTTGACAAGGGTGTTAGTGTAGTGCTGATGCACAGCCTCCGGGCGCGGGAGGTTTGTTTGCCGCAAGCTGCAATCAGCAGATTACGCGTTCAACGATCTCGGAACTGAATGCTTCAGATTCTCTAATAGGCACTTGTTCACAAGTTTTGATTATACCGCACTCCACTTTTCGGTCAATACAGCAATGGCTACAAAGGCCTCAGGTAAGTTGATTTGTGGTTGGAACTTGACAAAATATACCATGGCTTGACTGACCGGCAGCAGCAAATAATCTACCCGAAGACGAAGTCTCAAACCAATGGAATTGGGTCAACGTTAGCCATCCGAGAGATCTCAACCATGCAGCAAATATCAGTACCATCCGGCGCAGAGCCATGCTAGCTGTACATCGGAATAAGAGACGTACCAAAGTAAAGAAGATCCCTTCGACACAGAAGGTAGTCATCACTTTCACGCCATGATGCAAAAAACAAGAACTAAAAGCCACAGCATCATGCAATTGTCATTTCCAAGAGAGCACCTTCTGTGGAGCGGGAGATTGAAGAGGATAGCAACCAAGAGGTGTCATTGTATACCTCTTCATCCGGGTCGAGAACGCCTCACTGTGTGCTTAAGGTCCCTAATACCATTGATATGGGAAGATGCTACGCTGCAGACCTAGACTACCCCAATCAACAATACCTGTTGAACCACTGTAAGCTCGAACTCATAGTCATTGCTTTCTAAATTTATGTTCTTGACTTATTGCCCGGACACAGAATCAGAAAAAACATGCTCATCAATCTTAGGGTCCTCCGCCATGGCATCCCACTTGATTCCCGTAGGCACGAATCACAACCCCATGAGCAGCGTCTGGGTCTACCACGCCCTCGGAGACCCGTTACTTATGTGCACTCTCCTTCTACATGCCGCCGCACATCTCGATGCTGTCAACCACAGGCCGCCCAGTAGAGTGACCCTTCACTATGGAATGGAGGTTACCAGACGAATGAACTCGCGCTTAGACTCGAAAGACTTGTATCTTCAAGACACTAGTATTGCTGCTGTAGTCATGATACTGGCTAATCAGGTACGCATACTCCAATAGTTCCACACGTGTAAGTACTAACTGCGTCTTGTGTTAGCTAGTAACGAGCAACTTGGTGGAAATGCAGATACATCTGAATGCCCTAGAAAGAATGGTACAAATGCGAGGAGGGCTACAGGAGTTAGGAATGGATGGAGCCCTGCAGATGACTATAAAATGGTCCTCAGACACGATTCTTTTACTCAAATATTGCTTCTAACGATGTACTCAGGGTCGATATAACCGCAGCCATGTTCCAGAACGCCAGACCTCGCTTCGCACACGCAGCATCACCAACACGTTTAGCAGATCTAATCACGAGCGATCTCTCCAACGCCAGTGTCTCCTCCGACCTGCAAGAATTTTCGCGTGTGGACATTACCACAGCGTTATTCCGCCTCCGCCAAGAGATCATCATTCTCACCGAGATGCAGTCCCGTCTCATGGCGTGTCCAGATCGTACATCGACCGCAGAAGCCATGGAGTTTGCATCAAGGCGGACAAGCATTGAGCACCTCCTTCTCTTTGCCCGGCAAGGGCTTGCGTCCATGCATAGAACTGACCAAGATGCGCGTTTGCGCGAAGCCTGCTGTATTGCTGGCAGCATATACGTCAGTTATGTGTTCCACGGATTGCAGCCCAGAGCAACTATGGTCTTGAAGATGTTGAAGAGGCGACTCATGAGTTGTGTAGAGAGTTTGGAATTAGAAAATCATGGAAAAAGTGATCAGTTGCCCGCGTCTATCGCTGCAATTTTCTGGGCTCTGTGCGTAGGTGGGACAATGGCGGTGGATCTGGAAGAGAGGACTTGGTTCGTGTTGCGTTTGAGCAGGGTTGCGAAGCAGCTTGGGTTGATGTGTTGGGAACAAGTCTTGCCGATCCTCAATTGTTTTCTTTGGCATGAGAAGATGGAGACTAAGGCTTGGAAAGACATCTGGGCAGATGTTCAAGAGTGGATTGTAACGAATTAGGTTGGGGTAGAAAGAGTCCAACAGATAGAGCTTCGTGTCCAACCCACTTAGAACGTGAGATGGCATCCAACGATACAAGCAGTGTCTCTATGCAGAGGATGGAAAGAAATAGAAAACAATACCAGAATAATAGGATTGAACAGACACAGGGCCTAGTTTGAGACAGTAGTACGGACATTTTGCTCGAACAAAGATTCCAAACAAATTCGAGATATTGCCGCCAAAATATCTCTCTGAACTAGATTGAATTCAGGCTTGCTTTCACAGCAACTCTCAAAGAACTCATTATTGGAAGATGTACTTCAAATAGTAGTTTATGGGCTATTCTCAGCTGGGTTTGTCCATACGCACACATTGAAGGTGACGTGATTGCATCCAGCAGAGAGAAGTAGTGGAAAGGAACACTGCAGCATACTTTAAAATTCGAGATGGACGGCGATTGAATCATTGTGCGAACTTGAGAGCATATTGAGAACTCGAGAAAGCGAAAATTGGGAAAATCATCTGGAATAATGCCAATAGGCGGAGCAGTCTGCTGAGACCCGGAAACTATATCCTGCCATTTGAACAGCTTCTCATCCCATCGAGAACTTCCGAACCGCAGATCTGGAGACACTTGTACTCCAGCATGTTCTCATGGTCATCAGCAACATGTGGACTTGAAAAGAAGTTGGCCACTTGGCTTTTCCATCTTTCCCGAGTCCGTCATCATGCAGGCCTGGTTGGCTAGGACCCCTGTATTTCAGCGCCCGGGTACCTGAAGATCCCCCCCTTCTCCGCCCTTTCCCCGCTTCCCCTTGATTCCTCCAAACATCATTCTTGCTGCAAAGCAAACAGAACTCAGAGGTATG
The DNA here is from genome assembly GCA_002865655.1 of Hyaloscypha variabilis F. NCBI lineage: Eukaryota > Fungi > Ascomycota > Leotiomycetes > Helotiales > Hyaloscyphaceae > Hyaloscypha > Hyaloscypha variabilis. Next base: position 651,938 of record KZ613942.1, on the reverse strand, counting down.
TTCGTGATCCCTTATATTGATAAGAATACATCCATCTCCGCACCTTAGCAACGCAAAAATCTCCCACTGATCACCACCGGGTATCCTCCCTCCCTTCCATCCAATGTCGCACCATTGTACCACCAATCAATCATCTACCTCAATGGCATGTGAAAAACGTATGCTAGCTTAGCAGCAGCTCTCCGAACACCCGCAATCGCAGCAATTGCAGGATGCGGACTCTCCACCGCGCAGTCCCACTTCGTCGCCCGTGGTCATTGCTGGTGCTGGCTTCTGCTCAAATTGAAAACAATCAGCATTTGCGCATAGGAGGAGCTTGTGGGGAACAGAAGATACTGGAAGGGCAGGAATGGGGAGTTTACTGGTTGTTGGGATGTGATCGCAGAGGTGTTGGCGGTCATAGGCTCAGGGGCCTGGATCTGTTGCTCGACGACGATGGGCATCTATGCTCTCTGATCAGCACTTTCTCTTCTGGGTTTCTGCGGGCAAAAGGCGCATACCTTGACTGGATGTTTTGTGGAGTCGCTGGCGTTATGTTGTGTTCAGTGATGTGTGTGTCAGGATGAGCGAAGGTGACGATTTTGGGTTTTGTCCGGAGCATGAGATGTATCTTCTTCAGGTTGAGGGGGGAACAGAACTTATTACGGAGAAGCACCCGCTTTTCCTGCTAATACAGCCGTTTTGCTTCTTCTTAGTGCTCGGTTGTGAGATATGGTCAGAGATTGGCCAATGAAAAAGGAGGGGAAAAGCCGTGTGTTCGTTTTGGTGCTCAGCTGAAAAGAGTGGCTTAAGCCGAGGGGTCGAGAACCCCTCCCTATCTCCAGGCAAGTACACGAAGAAAACATCACCAACAATAATTGATGAGATAAGACTAGACCTCATGATCGACCCAACTTCGCATCTACACGAGAGAAATTGCATGTGAGAAAAGATTTCAACCAAGAATCTGCCCTGAAAGCAAAGTTCCTTGCATGGGCTGCTGCAACTCATCTTATGCAAGGCTTCGGATATTTGGGCCAGGTACCCCTCTCTCATTTTGCACCAACTCGGGCTTTCAGGAATCAACGCTGCTCTTCTATTAACGAGACAAGATTATTCTCATTTTCGCGATCTTATCAGCAAATTCCTTTGGTCTGGTTACACCTGTGCTAACAGTTTCGACTTCTCCTTTCGAATTCCTTTGCGAGAGATGGGGAAAGGGAAAACCTGGCCACCGCCGAGAGAAAGCAAATTGACATAGGATATGAGCAGCATATTGGTTTCAAGAAATGTTTGTCCCCGTACTCTCTGTTTGCGCAAAGCCGTTCGTCCTAATGCCTCAATGAAATGAGGAGTGGCGTATGAACGAGAAACGACTGAAACGTTAATGAACGAAGTGTAAATAGAGACTCTGAAAACATTGCTCGAACAATATAGGTAGGGCGTTGGATTTGGATTGGTTAGGGATGAAGTCTTCGGGAAGGGTTCTGAATGCTACACGTACTACCCCTCAGAAGTAGGGCTGAGCAGGGCTTCTTCTAGCGCTAGAAACTAGCAACGGCGCAGCAAAATCCCTCAACTTCCGTTTGCCATTCGGGTCATTCTCCCCTTATTCTTATCAATCGATTTCATTCATAGGCCACAGTACGAGCCAGCAGAGACCTCATCAAACGGTTGGTATTTGGTACCCACTTAGTAAACAGGTACAAGCGCGTGACTCGCAGTTGCTGGTGCCGCGTTGACGCACCCATTCCATCGCGTCTTTTCCTGCAAAACATATCCTATCAGACGCGCCCTTCTGCGCCTTCATGCTGGTGATGCACTCCCCGCAACGCATCGTCGTTTCATCGTTGTCAAAGTCTGAAGATGGAGCAAATCACGTCCCAAGCGGGAAGTCACTCGGTGAGGTATGCAATTTCCCACCTCGTGATGTTCTTGGGCATCAACAACGAACAAGCTCAAAGAGAGCCTTGCCAGCAGGCTATCCAGGATAGTTGCATGGACCGCTTTTCCTAGAAGGGAAAACTTGGGGACCATGCGGCTGAAAACAGGAGATTGGAATGGACTATGCTTGTAACCATGTACCACGGATACTTGATGCGGCTGAGATGAGTGGATCGTTTCTGCGTCTGTGCCTATTTCCATTCTTTGATCAAGGTGTTGGCGGGAAGGAGGTAAGGGAGCCTTACCGCCCGCACAGAACTTCGAGCACTGGTAGCATAAAGAGCACCGTTCCCCTTGCATTCCTCTTCTTCAGCGTTTTCTCACACCCCGTCTCAAGCTTCACTCGTTAAATTTCACTGTTCTTCTACCCACCAAGCAGGTCTCAAACACATTAAAATGGCAGGAAGAGATCACCTCCTCGTTCTGCCTCCCTTTGTGCTGGCATTCAGAATCCTCCAGCTCGTTACCGCCGTCGTGATCCTCGGCCTGTCTGCATACGGAGTCACTTTCCTGTCATTCGATGGCGACGACCTCACTCTCTTCACAGTACGCCCCCTCTCCCCTCTTGAAGACTCCCCACCAAACACTCAGTATAGGCACTCGCAACCATGATCATCACAGTCTACATCATCGTCGCCGAGACCGCTGCACCAATAATTTACAACTACTGGGCGATCCTCGGCCTCGACATCTTCGCCATTGTCTTCTGGATCATCTCGTTCTCGCTGCTCGCCTCTGAAGTCGCTGCTTACCAGATCGTGACATACACCGAGTGCAGCTATTCCTATGCTGGAGTCTGCTATTACAAGCGCAGTCGTGCTTTGGAGCACTTGGCCAAGAGAGACACTACCAATGTGTATACGTACCGCAATGCCATGGCTGCTGCTAGTGGGCTTGGGGGACTGGAATTGTAAGTTTTCTTGAAGGGAGGAAATGGAAATGGGACTGGGCTGATAGTGAACAGCATCCTCTTCGTCGTCACCCTCGTCATGACGGGTATCTGGCTCCATCGTCACCGCCTGGCTGGTGGACATTGCACACCTGCTCGCGCTGCTGCCGCGCCGCAGACTGAACCCAAGCCCGAAGCACCCGCACAGCCGCAGGGTGAGTATCCTGTTGCTCCAGCATAAACGCCCGCGAGAATACCATGACCGATTTTCAACCTGAAGCTGCTGCCAGACGTTACGTCTTTGTGTCAATGTTCTAGAACAACGGTACAACCTAGTTAGCAATGGAAACGGCGTGATACCCACTCTTAAATCTTGACCGCATAATCCTATTGAAGACGTCTCGCCATCACTCATGCTCTCTTTTCAATCACGTTTCATCTCTTCTGCTTCTTTAGATCTGCGCTCTTTGATATTCTTCCGTCTCATCGATGAATAGTGATTCACGTGATGAAATAGACCCAGCTGCCTTCACAATACCACCATCCCTTCCTCCTATACAACATAACTTCAAGCTTTGATTATCATGCATAAAATGTTGCCATTTTCGAAGTTCGGTACTGTGCTTTATGTGCAGGGATAGCAGGGAAAGAAATGTGCATCTGAGATGACAACAACCGGATAGCTAGGGATGAGATTCTGTATCCAAGGCCAACAACATCGGATACGGTTTATTCGTCTGTGGAGCCTATAAATATCCCGTTCCAGTGAACGTCCTACATTCACATAAAAGTTAAAATCACTCAATTACTCTAGAAAACGTCTTCATTCATGCATGTTTTCATTTTGTTACCCTCTAAGTTATATACCAAATACCCAATCCTAGTCCCAGTCTCAAGCTCAATCTATGCACTCCACCTCCTTCTCTCGCCCGCCTTCTTGAGCACAGCATTCTCCTTCGCCACGTTCGCTGAAGCTTGAGCATCCGCCGCCGTAGCAGTAACCGCCTGTCCAGCTTCGAATTCATCAACCGCCTCTTGGGCTTTAGCAGCCGCCTAACAAATTCATTAGCATTTCTCCTTTCTAGTCTTAAGCTGAAGATTGAGGAAGCATACCTCATCACCCGCAGATCCATCGTTCGCATCCTCATTCACGCCCGACGCCGCCACAAGCTGATCATCCGCATCCGCCGAATCCGCAGCATCGGCGCTCGAAGAAGAAGCATCCGCAGTTGAATTAGCAGCGGCAGTTACGTTCGCAGCAGCAGTCGAATTCACCGCAGCAGCTGACGACGCCTTCTTCTTATCGTCCTTCTTCTTGGCATCCTTTGCTGCAGCATCAGACCTTGCTTGGGCCGCCCCGCCGCTGGCATCTCCTGCAATGACAGCGTTCTCTTTCGCGACGTTGGCGCTTGCTTGTGCGTTCGCGGCTGTGGCTGTCACGGCTTGGCCGGACTCGAACTCATCGACGGCTTCTTGGGCGAGTGCTGCGGCTTCGTCGCCTTTGGCTCCGTTGTTTGCTGCGTCGTTGACGCCCTGGGGAGGTGTTAGTATGTGTGGTGATATGTGGAGGGGGAGGGGAGATGTGGTGACTTACGGATGCAGCGACGAGTTGGTCAGAGGCGTCTGCGTTGGCGTCGTTCTTGGCGAGAGCAGAGACGGCGAGCGCAACTGTGGAGTGTTAGACGCAGTGATGAGGAGAGAAGTGGTCTGACTTACAGCTGAAGAACGTGAGGACGGAGGAGACCTTCATTTTGATGATATGTCAAGAGAGTTATTTGACGAATATATTAAAGAGTCTAGACTATAAGAGTGAACCTGCACAGAAGAATTGAAGGAATGGAATTCGTGTCAAACGAATGTTTGAATGTACAATAAAAGTATCTTGGCAGAAGAGAGAAGGAGAACGAAATGTAGTGAAATAGCATACTTAAGGCACTGCCGCCAGCATGAAGTGAGATTGAAACCGCGATTTGCACGGCACTTCGCCCAACCGTCTTACGCCATCGCCACCCTCCAGCTCTCGTCAAATCATCCTTGATGGGTTTCCAGATCTGATAGCCGAGTGTATGATCTGATATGATAGCCTTTCATCCGCGGTATCAGATGGTGGCTTTGATCGCGGGCTGCGGACCTTTTGCAGAGCATCCTTGTGCGGATGGAAGCTTGTGAGGCTTAAGCATCCACTGGCAGCTGTCATCTCGACTGGTCGGAGGTGCAAACCGTTTGATCTGCGTGTGGAAGCTGGGGCTAGATGCATTTGCTGCGTGTGGGGTTTCAAGCTCTCGGCAGTGTCTCAATATCCCGTGACGTGCGGCGGCACGAGAAGCATTTCAAAGCGCTGAGCGATCGGCATCGATGTCGTCATTTTCTCATTCATTGAGGTGATATGTACAAATTCCAGTTGTTGTGTGCATTGTGTGCTCTATTGGTTCGAGAGGTGCAAAACTTGTAGAAACGATGGCTGGATGTCCGAGGTTTTAGAATACAGCTCGCTAAACATGGCGCTAGCGTCGCTTAAGCCCCTGAATTCCCTCCAACATTTAGAACACTAGGTCCAAGCCGCAGAGTAGGTTGGAATTTAGGAATAAACAGAAGATACAACTTCGTCCCTTATTCGTGAGGAAACAAATACGATTTCGTGTTTATAGAAGAGAGGGCAACATAGTCAAGACGAGCCAAATCTGAGTGCATCTAGTCTAATCATACCCCTCTCCTTGCAGGATCCCCGTACATATAACAATCGCTACGAACATGCAAGGATCATCGTGTCTTTCAAGTTTCGACGCTTATTCCGCGTCAATAGAATCCCCTTAAATGCCGGTAGGGTTTTTCATGATATAGGATTTTCTGATGGAACAGTTGCACTAACAAGCTGAGCTGGGAGGTTAGATGACTTTTGAGTTCTGAAGCATGTGGGGGCAAACCAGGAGGAAATACCCAAATCGCACAGGAGCAGTCATCACTCGATCGACTCCATGCTTATCTTAGTAAGTAGTCATGCTCTAAGCGGCAGGATGGTAATATAAGTGAGATTTGATAGTGAATATATCAACGCATTTTTAGAAACAATCTTAAATTAAAGTTCTATTCCAAGATTCTTCTCGCTGTCTTCGTCATACAAGAGTTATCTCTTGCTGATCCGTCTCTTGAAACCATTCATCTAGAATACGAGTCCTCTTCCACATGTACTTAAACTCCCGTTCGCAGTGACTGTCGTCTAGAGAGTACTCATGTCCAATGCCAATACGTTTGTACTGCCCATTTTGATCCACAATCAGAACAAGGAAGTAGACGCCCCCATCTGTATCTAAGAGGAGCAGCAGACAATATACTACTCCAGCCTCTGAAATATAGTCGTGTTCTGGGGTAGTCGGCAAAATATCGAGTTCGACTCCAGTTCCCCACTTGCCTCGTTCCACTCGATAGCAACCCTGACGTGCCCGCAGGTCCGCAACTACAACTGGCCCACGAACGGTGAGATATCCGGAAATGATCGCACCTCTGGGATCGACCCCCAGATGGTCGCAAGTGATAGCTAAGATCTCGAGATGTTGGGACGGCCGGACGAAGCGTTGGGAAGAAAAAAACTCATAATTGTACTCGATACAACTTGGCCCTGCAAGAGATGCCCACGACCAAGACGGTGCAACATACACATCTGTTCGTTTTCCACGTTTAGGTCTCCAAGCCAACCAGATGGATAGGTCTTTGGTCCATAGTCCAGCTACGTATTCTCCCAGACCTTGATTCTCGAAAGCACTTGTCAGGCCAGAGATTGCAGGAAATCGATCAGTTTCGATCGTCAGAAATCGGGTAGTATACTTGCTAACAAGTTTGGCCCAATGATACATAAGTTCACTGTTAGAAGTTTCCTTACGAGCTCTCTCATACACTCGCTTTTGAGTCACTGCTTCTTTATGGATCATTCCACACTGACAATCTGTCAATTCTCGACATTGAAACACTATTTCCTCGGATCCATAATATAGCACCCTTGGCGCTAGCAACTCTTCTTGCAATGTCCATCCACGGGCGAAGAGTGGCTGGGAATCAGCATCGATGCTAGCCTCGTAGCCGCTATGCGTATGACATTTGCGAATAGCCACGGATGTGTCCATTGAGGTGTTTACATCCTTGTGTGTGAACGAGACGACTTTTCCATCTTCTTGGAACAAACCACCTGTACCATCTTTTGACTTGACGGCAGCAATTGTTACTTTGGAGTTGCCGTAAATAGCTCCCATGTTCTTTGACTCCGTATCCCAGTCTGCAAACTTGTCTTGAATTATGCACAGCGAGTCGATCCAGATATATCGAAGTCCGAGCTCATGCGTAACAATAATCGCATCTCTAAATGTCTTGGATAGCGAGTCCCATGGAATGGAAAGTTTTCGATCTGCAAGCGTTCCCGTAGTTGTTTTTAGCAAGTCAGAAGATCCCCAACAATGGCTTAGTGCAGAATATTCGCCAACGTGGTTATCACTTTCAATTAAGCGTGGGGAGAACTTCTGTAAGAGGTTAACCAATGTAACTTTCTTTAAGCGCAAGTCAACAAACATGTTCTCCCATATGCCCAATATCCACTACCCTGCGGGGAAGTACGGTATTCCCAACACAGCATACGGCATGGTTTTGTGAACAATCACTGACCCACTTTCTACACTGCTCAAATGCTAAAGAGGTGCCTGTGGCACAAGACTCAAAGCTTCCTGTTGGCAGTGCCCTACAATCTAAAACGGACTTAGTGCGAGCACCGAGATTAGACTTGTAAATGAACAAAATTCAAGGAAATAAACAGAAAAACACGAGGGAGACGGGAGAGCGCATGAAAGCAACGAACTATTGACTGGCGATGCTCTTGAATCAACAAGTCACTCACTAGATGACGCTAACTGGCGACACTTAATTTCAATTGATCCATCGAAGCGGATAATAAGTGAACCATTTGAACGATAACCGTTCAAAATCTGTCCACGCCGTTGTTGGTCACCCTCGAAAGTGAACGCAGAGGCACCTCGTCGAACAATTTGTCGCATCATTTCGCAAGTAGAACAGCCAGCATGTATTGATTCCATTAAATATGCCCAGGTACACTGAAAGAGGTCCTCATAACCCTCTCCCGCGCGGATACTCTTCGCTTTTGTTGAAGGTCGCGCCTCGCTACACGTAGTGAGGTCACAATAATTGTGAAGCTTCCAACACGCACACTCTGAAGGACCCCCTCGTGCTTCCTTGGGTGGTACAGGCGGCATAGTACACAGAAGATTCTGAATAGAGATAAGGATGGTATGAAGGTTCCCCCAGCCGTGTCCAGTTGGATTTACGGAAAGGCTTGAATCACTTAGATCGAATATATTTGATGATAAGACATCGGATGCAAGTAAAGAGGTGATTCAATGTTGAACTGTCAGTTAGGTGGCAAGGTTGGGCGGCGATGTTATCTTGGGGTAAGTGAAACAGTCTCACAATTGCCACGTAGATAGCAGCTCGCTAGCCCCCAGCTGCATAAAAAGCAAAATTAGATGTGGTGATACGGCAAAACCTCGCTATAGCGATACTCCATTTGGAGCTCATTTCTAACGATATACCGAGGTATCACTATATCGAGGTGGCTGTAGCAGCAAAACACACTCCCATCGGGACCAACTGGGTGTATCGTTACAGCGAGGATATCGCTCTGTGGGTATCGTTATCCCCTCGTCTAGTGAGACATAGTCCACGCCATGCATCACAGCTAAGCGGTATGTAACAGCCTGACGATTTAGCTGTGATGCATGGCATGGACTATGTCTCACCGGACGAGGGGATAGCGAGTTTTTTGCTGTAGCGAAACGGAAAGTATATAGAAGCTTACGGGAATCTGTTGGTAGGCAGCGTGTCCGCTGTCACGTGACCCCATCGGCTAGGTAGGTAGGTAGGCTCTTTATATAGAGCTGGCCAGTCGTACTTTACGTAGAACCTTAAGAGTCAATACTACATCGGTTTCCCCTTACGTGCTACGTTACCCTCTGCCTTCTAAAGCTTATTCCAGCTACAGAATCAAAACATGCGTGAACCGAGATTCATCTGAGGAACTAATCTTAACCCATCACTTAGATAACAGAAGTCCACTAGAACGGGCTATTCACACGTTCTAAGGACGAATAAACCAAATCCCGTGTCATCAGCAATAATCTAACTCACCCCATAGCTACACAGTCTACGTCCTCAATAGCTTTCTAGATACACATACATTTCAATTTCTCCTATCCAGAGTTAAAATTACACGGAATTTCAAGGTAGCTACGCTTCATGCTTCCTGCATATCAAGCGTACTTACGTGCCAGACAAGGCACTAGAGCGGAGTGCTTCTTTGGGCACTGTACAAGCGGATGAGTAGCCAGGAGGACGGAAAGCAATAGGAAGATACAGAGATTGAGATTGCAATTCAAAGATAACAATCGGATCGGGTATATACACCTCCTCAGCAAAGCACCATAGCAGAATCTAAACTAAACTCCGGAAAAGCGAGGTGGTATCCAACTCCTGCTATGCCCGAACGAACGCCTTTCCTCCATCGTGTAATCATATCATGACACCAATCCTCTTCCTTGGAGACCTCACACAAAGCCTCCTTCTGCGCCGAAAACCCCAACGCTGCCCCGCCACCCACATCGCTTATCGCGATCGCTTCTGCTCTCGCCCATGCCCATCGCCATCGTGGCGATGTGTTGGCTTCCGCCACCTCGCAACCCAAGCCGCTCTCTCTCCCGATCATGCGGTTCCTCGACTCCGTACTCGCTGCTCCCCCTCCTGCTCCCGTCTCGTCCCGTACTAGAGCTTGCGTTCGTCTGCACAAGCAGCAAACTGCTCGTTGAGCTCAGCCGCTTCGCAAATTCCGAGAACGAGAGTCGCTTGACGCTCGTGCTGCTTCTCCGCTTCAGCTTCTCATCAGTGCCTGCTTGCAACCCTCCATTCCCCTCCCTGAGACTCGGGACGGCGGTTGTTGATATAGAGCGAGAAGGCAAAGCGATGGAATTCGGACGACTACCGCCGTTTCGAGAGGAGGTTGTTCCGGTGCGGGGACGCAGACTGGTGCTTGGTGGGGGATTGCCGTGGAAGGCATTCATGGCCTGGGAGTTCAGGAATGGGATTGGAGGACTGCGGGGTGGGGACAGCGTTCGCTGTGGGGGTGGGATTCGGCCGGAGATGTAATCTAGTGCTCTCTGTGCCGGGGTTGGGATTGTGATCTCCTGATCGGACATCTCGAGTCCATCTGCATCATCCTCGTCCTCGTCTACCTCTCCGGGCTCGGAATTTTCAGATTCTTCATCTAGATCCCAGTCTTTCCCTTCTCTTCTAGATTGGGACGTGGCGAGTTTTGCTTGCTTGCGCTGGTCATGCTCGGCCATTAGGGCCTCGAAGCGTGCGATGCTGCTGATTTTCTCGTCATCAGTGGAGGGAACACGCTCGCTGCCCGGGATGTAGCGCATCTGAAAGGCGCGGTCAAGAATCGTTTCTCTAGGCCCTGGAGGTGTGGATCCAATTGAGCCGGGGAGTGCGGGAGCCACGGCTGAGGCGATGCTGTTGCTTCCTCTTGTGTGCGAAGAGAGTGCAGAGGAACGGCCTTGGGCAGATGTCCACCCTTCGATGAATTGTGGTTCGTAGCCGGAGGTTGAGGCTGGTGATGGTAGGTCGTTGGGAAGTGTGCCGTAGGTCTGCGGATGCGCGGATGTGAAGCCCATAGGTGGGTGTAGGGAACTTGATTGTGAGGATAGATCTGAGCGCCTTGATCGAAGGCTTGGAGAAGGGGAGATCAGCGCAGACGGCCTCTCCCTCGGCGGCGGCGCATGAGGGTACGAATTCTGGTGCTGTGTGCTTGGCCGGACTTGAAAGTCTACCTTGCTGTTCGAATTTGAAGTTTGCCTACTGCTGCCAAACGGATTGGTAAACATTGGACTTATTGGGCTCAAAGGACTATCTTCTGGCTCATCTGGTGTCAATAATGGCTTCACCCTCTGTTGCCACTCGTAGATATTATGCGGGTCCTCAGTCACTGTTCGAAATAGAAGTATATTCCCCCATGGATCCTTCGACGTAAGTCCCGCGGTCCTGCTCGATCTTCTCTTGCGCTGTTTGTCCGATGGCGAATCCGGTTTCATTTCAAGCATAAGCGTCTGGATACAGGGACTCTGTTTGCGGTGCTGCACAGCTCGAGTTTCGCATGATTTGAAGGCAGATACCGGATATTGTGTTATGCATTCCCAATCGCCCTAGAAAAGTCAGACGTTGACTGTGCGAGGCTGAGAAAAACCAAGCCTACCTTTGCCTTGTAAATCGCAATGTAAAGCCTCCTATTCTCGGGCCCTGGTTGTGCGACATCGACTAGACTCGGTTTCGAGGACGTTGCTTTCAGTCCTTTGCGCGAGGTGCTCTTTACCGAGTTGTCAGCATTTGCAGCCAGCTCGTTCTGCGCCTTCAATGCTGCTCCGGTAGCGAGGACGACATATCGAGGCTGAGGATCGTTAGCCACCGAACACAGACTTGTCCAACCGCCGACTGACCTTCCAGATAGCCCTGCCAATTATGGTGCCACGCTCTGGTGGCACCAGCATCAGACCTTCCATGACAATCATCGTGCCTAGATTGTTTGTCCTGGCACAATTTCTCTATCGACCGCCCGGAATGCCGGAAGCGGACAAGCACGAGCACGAAGTTTGAGGGAGCGGCGGTTGATTAAAACATAATAGGACGAAGGTAAATATTCTCCGGCTGCGTCGCACGGAAGAATTGGAGGCGAAGGAGGGCGTGAAGAGAGGAAGCTGGTGAAGGAGCGTGGTGACCGGTGGTCGCTGGTCGCAACAAGAGTAAGTGCAGATGCTGCGCAGGTGAGGAAGGACAAAGAGAGGAGCAGAGAAGAGAGGAACTAGAAATCCTGGCCTGGCGTGGCTCTCGGGTAGCAGGCGTTGGTAGGCGTGGGTGTAGGGGTAGGAGTTGGTTAATAAACGAAAGCCGCTTGCTAGGCCGGCGATCCCCCCTTGGCAAAACAAGCCTAACAAGGCCGTTTGCCAGGCCAGGCCAGGACAGGACAAGCCGACTAACCGGACGAAGACGCAGACAGAGACGCAAAATGCACATTTCAATGCAGAACACCGAACAGCGCAGAAACCAGTGCGCCACAGAACAGAAACAGATCCTGCACTTCGACGGTGCTAAGAGGCAGGTTGGTCTTTAGTCTCTGCTCTGCTCCAGTGGCAGCTGCAGCTCGCAGCGGTCTGCGGTCGACGGCCTGCAGCCTAGCAGCACCAGCGGACCTTGTGTGTGGTTGTCGGGTGCACTTACTCGTTCTTGGGTTGGCTTCGTCCTGCAGTGGCTACGCCGATGGATGCACTTTTCTGCTTCTGGTTCCTGGATTGGAGCGCTGCTGCTGGGGTGACTCCACGACTCTCCGTCTCAGATACAGCAGTGCAGCACTAACATCCCACAACGTGGCCCATGGATGAGGAAAGCGGCGTGGATTCCAACCTGCAGGCCTTCTGCACGTAAGATCAGGGAGATTCATGCGCTCTGCACTGCTGCTGTGAATCTGTACGTATGTATCCTTGAATTGACGTTTATGCTCGCTCATCTCCTTCCATGCGACCCGAAATCTATTGGCGAGGTTTTCCCCCTTATCCCACCTATCGAGGTTCGCCGGGTGCAGATCTAGAGTATCGGTTGCCGGCTTCCCCTGAATGTCTCAACATCAGTTCATGTTCACCAGGTTGCTTCCTTTTCCCTCTATCTTCCTCATGCCAACTTTGCCCATTCCAAGTCCCGCTTTCTCCGACTACCCATCGTACTCTGCCCTATCAGCCCAACCCACCGCTAATAGAGCATCCCCACTACTGATACTTGATTCCTCCCCTGCATTAGTGCTCTGCTTCCAAGTCATTCTCACACTATCGAACCAACTGCACGTCTAGGATGTCAACATAGATCCAGCTCTTGAATCAGTTGATCCACCACTACCACTAGGCCACGACGGCAGATCTACAATCGTTTTCAGGCGCAGGAAAACACCCATTTAGCCAAACATGCCATGAGATGACGAGTGCTGGGCCCCCAACCTGTGCCCCCAAGCATGAACATTACACCCCAAGTATCGATGTCTTTCGTCTGATATATCCAGCATTTATCCAGGTTCCCGGAAACTAGGTCCCATATCCGATGTGCTTTGTCTCAGGGGGACTCTCCATCAAGTAACCCGAAACCCTCCACCGTCTACCAATACTTCTCATGTAATCAGAAGCCAGGCGGCCTCGGTATATCCTCTTTTCTGCTTTCAACCTAGCCTTCGCCCAATGCCAATAATGATTATCAATTTCAAGCTTTGGGTTGGCCGCGACATTCCGAATTCCAATTATTCACGGCCCGCACCCTATGCTAAAAGGCAAAGGGGAGGTCCGACCCCGTCGAAGCCAGATACACGAGCCCGATCAAATCTCCTAACGTTCAAGGGCCATCCTGTTACCATGTACACACAGATCACTCGCGTACCTGTGTGCGCACCTCGTGACAACTTTAATCAGGAACACGAGTCAACCGAAAGCGCCACCCCTCATCCTTCTCTCTCCCCCCCAAACTCACCGCACAACTCAAGCAATCCTCTCCCCATCTCCATCTCTCCACACATGAAATGGGACGATCTGTAACACAAGAAACCCACAAAATCAATGCAAAGGAGAAACCCGCATAAAACGAAACACCCACCGCCATGCATCCCCACAGAACCCAGAAATCCCACCATTGAAAACCAGCCCGCCCCGCCCCGCCCTCGGCCTCTCCCGACCGCCACCAGGAGCACTTGCCCAACGCGTCCTGCTCTTCCGTCCTGAGCGCCATCTCTCCAAGCCTCGAAGCATTCCCTCGACGGGTCAATGTTGCCCCGTCGGGAAGTATATTTTTAACTCCCTCCGAGCGGGACTCCCGTCCAGTCCACTGAGTCTTCCCGAGAAGGGGCCCGAGTCCCGAGTCTCAAGTGAGAGGGAGAGAGATGCACATACTCCGTACGGTGGAGTGTAGCTACGGTAGCTGCACCCCACCACTAGGCGACCACCGCCATGCTTCTTCCCTCCCTGCCTCCCGCTTTCACGTCGTTGCTTCTGCCACTGTTCATGCACTCGCCCTCATCGCTTACTTTCATTCCCGCTACTAATCCAATCACCCAATCCCAAACCTCCTCTCTGCCGTTTTGATTCTCATATTCATATTCCTTTTTCTCCTCCCCTCTCTCTCATAACAAACATCGCCACGCCGATGACGGACGGCGCCCCATCGAGCAGAGCATTCTGTGGCGTTTGCTATCACTAATCTTTTCAGCGGCACAACGAAGGGAAAAGCCGAGATGTGATGCGACGCGGTGTGTCGCATTGTGAAATTAAAATGTGTGTGTGTGTGATGGAGGGGAGAGGGGGGCGTGGAATGATGGATTAGGAAGGTATATACTGATTGTACCGCTGTGGAGGAGGAGAATTTTTCTTGGTGGGGTGTGGGTGTTGGTGTGGGTTAGGGAGGGGTGATAAGTGCCGGGGAGGGTGGATTCAGGGGTAAAATTAGGGGGCGAAAAGGAAAGGCGAGAAGGGAGGGGGTCATGTGATTTTGTACGATGTGATGTTGGAGTGCGAAAATTATAGGTATGTTCTGTGATTAATTATTCCTAGAAACTAGTATATTCAATCTACGTTCTTATGACATTGGCGTATAATTTCGCACATTATACCGAATTTATACAAAATGTGGAGTTCTTCTAGAAACTTACATAAGCTGCCACGTACCTGCTTTGCCTAGGGGTTGAGAGCGACATGTCAAATCCCTATACTGCCTCCAGAACCATCCTATCCAATCTAAAGCAGCCAAGAACCCAGAGTAATATTAGCCAACATACATTCCGTATATGGCCCATCGCCACTTTCGTCACGGATGGAAAAACTTTACAGTCGACTCAATAGGGACAAACATGGAGGGCAAGAGATTCGACTATTTTCACTCTTTCCTGGGACGAGTAACTCTCATATTCGAGGACGCCTCTTTAAGATTGGAACGGAACACATAGTGCGCGATTCTCCGGAAGTTAATTATGAGGCCCTCTCATACGTTTGGGGCGATGAGGAAGACCAAGATCCTATCTTCGTTAACGATATTTTGTTCAAAGTTACTCGGAACTTGCATGCAGCCTTGTCTCTCCTGAGGTTGTGTGATCGTGAACGTGTTTTGTGGATTGATGCCATCTGTATCAATCAGATGGATTGTGATGAAAGAGGTCATCAAGTGTCCTTGATGCGTGAAATTTACGAATCTGCCTCTCAAGTTCTGGTCTGGTTTGGAGAAGCAGGCATGCACGGAAGCGACGGCATGAAAGAGCTGGCTAGCCTCTTGAATGCGAAACCTCCGCATCCAACCGCACTATACTTCTTCACTGAAGGCTTTAGCCAAAGCTTCCGTGACATCCTAACACGGGCTTGGTGGAGTAGAGTCTGGGTCATTCAGGAAGCTGCTGTAGCGAGAAGGCTCATATTTTTGTGTGGACCCCACAGTCTGGACCTGCCGAACCGACCTGAAGAGCTATCAGAATTAGCAGACGCCCTCAGTAATGCACTCTCGGGTGTGGAAGCATTATCTATCAAAGGCGTTTGTCGTGAGCATCTCTTGGGGCTCATTCTAAACCAACGCGATAGAGCACTTGGCACTAAATCAAGGCTGCAGAACCTTGTATACAACTATCTTCGCTGCGACTGCTCGGATCCTAGAGACAGAGTCTTCGCATTACTTGGTCTCTCACGCACATATGACTCGATCAGGAACCCTCCCGATTATTCCACAACAATCGAAACAGTAGCTATCAGACTCTTATGCCATTCAGCACGGGACGCTGATAAAAATTATGTTTCTTTGACTCCAGATCCTGAAACAGAAGCAAACGACGAGAGCGACACTTATCAGCTCGAAAGGATATGTAAATCTTTGGTCGGTCGAAATCGAGAGAACCGAATATTTGACGCGTCCGGGAGCTCACTCATTGATGTCAAATGGCACTATGTGCAAGATATGCCACCTTATCCGGTATTACCTGGTATCATTGTTGACGCAATTGCCACCGACGATGACTCTGTTCAGAAGAGTACATCCCTTCACGACCTTGGAACCAATTCTTGGGAAAGGTTTTTAGAGGGGCGATCAGTTGGTAGCAGCGCCAATTCACGTGAGCACACTAGATTTCGGATCATATGGTCTGTCCGAGGACGTCAGGCCTGCGCACCCCGGACTGCATTAGCAGGCGACAAGATCTGCATCTTCTTGGGATTTCCATGCCCTTTCGTTCTGCGCCAAGAAGATGATAAAACATTTAGCATCCTCGGCGAATGCTGCTTGACAGGCGTAATGAACGCCGAAGTAGTTCGGCTTGAAGAAATACACGAGGCCTTCAATGGGGATAATTGGAATTGGAATCACGGCCTCCTTCGTCGGCAGAGAAGGAATGCATACTCCTTCTCGACCCGCTATAATCCTACAACCCAATTTCGGGACAATATATGGGTCGCCCCAGGTTTGGAAGTGCAAGATATCACACTAAACGAGTGGATTGGTGAACAGTGATTGAAGCAATTTAAAGGAAGTCCAAGTAGCTTGAATACGCTTGATCTGAAGAACATTCTGTGAGAATGAAACTGGGAGATATTTTTATCTTATTATATCTAGAGAATGCCTATAGATTTCGAAAGCCCTGATCATGTTCTTCATTCATGTCGTTTCCAGAACTCATGATCAAATATCAATCGAGAATCTCCGTGCGCAATAATGTCCCCGTTTATAAAAATAAAAATAAAAAAATAAAAAATCGGACGCCGATTCTGCAAGTGAACTTTGGTTAAAGAGCCTCATAAAGGGTTCTAGTAAAGTGCTCGCCAAACTGCAGCTAGAGTCGTGCGCTGACAATGTGTATACACAAAAAATCGGCACCCGCTTTAATCCGAGGTACAGATCCGCTGGCGATTATGTATGAATTTGCGCGCCACAGCAGCCACAAGGCTCGCAACAATTGCTAGCATAATAGCGAAGTCCTAAAGCTGGGACAAAACATTTTTAAAAGTATTAGGGGTAATACGACCTCAATGGTGGAGCTATGTTAAAGGAACCCTCTTTTGCTATAAATGGACACACTCTACAAAGCAGGCGCGAGGGCAATAACATGAAGGTAATTTTTGGGTGGAAGGGGTTTAGGATGTTTAAAGGTGGCTATAGAACCGCGAGTTATATAAAAGTTTAGGAGACGTTAATATATAGAGAGAGTTTGACATGTTTGAAATCCAAGTACCTATTTTTTTTTTCGGCACACTAGTTTTTTCGGCATGTAGGAATAGACGTTATAGTAGATTTTAATATTTAAGATATAATATTTTACTTCTTTGATTTATTTTTAAGACATGTAAAGGAATTAAGAGTTTAGTATTATAAAATAATTAGTTTAAGTATAAGAACCTAACTAGTATTATCTCGCTTTTAGCAAGAGGTCTAGCTCTCTAAAGGCTCGATCCGTACTACTCACGGCTAATAGAGCACGATTGTCTCCCACCGAGGAGCGCAGGCGTTCCACATATACATCCAAACGAACCCTATTTCAACTCTTCGCACCACGTGAGTCATGCCTGGTATTCGTTCGACAAGGAGGACCTGAAGACGCCACACCCTTTTGTCTGCCTCGTCACGCACAGTATCTGTATCATTTCTCTCGTTCCTGTTCAACATTCTGAGCGCAGCATCATCATCGAAGCCTTCATTCTCATACATTGTCCTAAACATTGTGAATCGATAGCCAGCTGCCTCCAAGCTTCCGCTAATAACGATGAACTCGAATGGGCCCCGACGATCTTGCATGCCCATCCAATCAAGGTTTCTCGTGTTCAAGAAGCCAACCACCCCTCCCTGGGAGTCCAGAATTTCCAGACCAGAGGGCGGCTCGGAGAGGCTGGACGTTTCTCCACCGTCGACCCCAAGCGGGACATTTCCGAGTGGACTAAGAGGAATGAGACCATTAAATTCATAAGAACAGGGATCACCAGTGTGAAGAGTAGCGACCGTCGTGTTGAATATCAACGATCCTGGAAAATAAGCTGCTTCCCTCAGAGCATCTTGATTCAAGGCCCGGTGCTCCACAGCTGCCTTAGGATTATGGCAACATCCTCGCCACATTGCCGTCGATTTTTCCTGGCTAGGCGCCTCAGACAAGTCAATTCCTGGCAGGCACTGGCCAGACGATGAGGCAATGATATCGCCTATCTCCTTTATACTGGAATCAGTCCCATGCCACCTTTCAATCGACCGTGCAGGTCGAAAGCCTGTTAGAGGATCCTGATAATGGAAGTAGACCAAGCTAACGAAATTGTTAACCTCAGCGTGCCGCATCCCTGAAGACAAAGTGCGTAGAGTCCAATGGTACTCCACACGACCCAGACACGAGGCCCAGCTCCAGCTGGGATGTCTGAGTTTTGTGTCCCTAGCCCAGGTTTCGCACAACAACGCCACGTAAGGCCTTGGGCCAGATACTTCTCAGGGACCCCGAATAGTATTTCTGTGTCCAAAGTTCGGCTGAGGAGATTCGCCAGGCCTTAGAATGCGGAAAGAACATCAGACTTGAAAGAGAGCTGACGAGTAGTATAGTTTTGCACCCATGCCATATAATCTGGCAGACCAACCCTATCTTTTGGCTGAACAAAGATGTCCCATCCTGTCATCATAGTCTCTGCTCTAACATCGTCACGCTGCTGTCGGTGAGCGATCCGCCGCGCTATAAAAGCTTGGTGCAACCTTCGAAATTTTCTTGGGAGCCAATGTCGACTTGTCCTCAATAGGTGTGGAAGCGACGATAGTGTTGACCTCAGACGATGGCCCGAGGAAAGAATCTGTAATATCTCTGGAGAGATCGCAGATGAGGTATTCAAGAAACGCTTGAGATCTTCATGTTCCCACGTCATCTCCTCGGCAATCTGACTTCGAGGACACTGGAAGAAGAAACCATACTCGGTAACGAAGAGACATCGCTCGGACAATACTCGTTCTTGGAATGTCCATCCTCGCGTATTCCACAACGAGCCGTTCACAGCCCGGCGTAGGCGCTGTGAAGGCAAAAACGGAGCTCCCATCTCTATATCCCCCTCGAGAAACGGGCTCCAAAGCGAGTTCCTTGCTTTCCTCAGTCTTTTATAGCCTGGGAGACTCGCTCCATCTTTGGAGTCCAGAGCTGCCACGATAGTTAAGATCGCGAGCCCATAAACTCTGTCCATGGCGTTTATCTGGACGCCCTTTGACTGCTCGTCGTCCTGGACGATTCAGATCCTATCGATCCAAATATATCTCTCACCCAGTTCTTCACAGAGCGACATAGCATCAGCAATGACGCCGGAGAGCCGCAAATCGCGAAGACCTCCTGGTTTACTGAGAAGCTCGACGTTCTTCCACTCCAACTTCAGCTCGTTACCGTCACCCCACATATAACTGAGCGCGACATATCGAACCAGTTCTTGCTTTTGGACAATATTTTGGGTTTTGACATCGACAAGCCGAAAACCTGGTGGCAGTCCAGTCGCCGGCAATGGCTTCGGTATGCATCGAGACCCGTGCAATTTTGGGCAGGCACTCAGGATTTCTCTGATCGTCTGCGGATTGAAGTAGTCTCCATCCCAAGGAGTGAAGTTAATTAGACGCGGCGTCCTGGTCATCGTGTACTGGAGACAGAAATGAGGCGATCTGTCGAAGGCCATATCGTCCCTTCCAAGATTGCCACTATTTCCATAATCGTAGTATAATGAATGAATATTTCGCATCAAGAGTTTTCTCTTTGCAAGTACCCGAGAGCTGTTCATACAGCACTAGTCTCAAGATCGTGAATACTCGCAAATTGCTGGCGCCGGTAGCTCAGCTCATTAACCCACTCCGACTTCTCTCTGATCCTCAACCAAGTTGGAAATACGGCGTCCACCACGAGATCCATATCCTCCGGGTCAGGCAGATCTTTCCGGCGGTCCATGGCGTCCAAGATGTCGTCACGGTTGCGCATCAACCAAGGATGCACGGTCGTGATATAATCATGAACTGTGACAAAGCCTGGTCCAGACTGAGATGCCGTTACCAGCACGCCGCCCGACTTGTTCCTTGGTCGGTCGGTGCCGCAGCATACCAGTAAATGCGGTGGATCTTCGTCCTTCTCGGGATCATAGTCGGGCAAGTCGCCATACTGGAGATCTTCGCTCTTATTGTACGAGTCGGGTTCGGAATGGTTTCTATGAAAGTCTTTCCAGTCCGACTCCCATATTTCCAAGTCATCGACCGTTGCCACGATTGCTGACACTGGCGGGTGTGTCAGTGACGACTTCGAGATGACATGCCATGGTGAACCTCCGCCGGCCGCGGGCTGAAAGTACGGTTCCAGGACGTCGACGTTGTAGGCAGACGCCATGACAGAAATAGATGTCTCGAGGGAACCGCTAAAGGACCAAACGAGGCGGACGGTGGCAAGAGTAGAATGAGGACTGACACCGCTGCTGCGAAGTTCTTTATCCGTTGGATACTGTGCTGGTTGAGAGTCAGCCTCTCCGGCATCGACAGTCTCGGGAGTGGCGCCAGATGTCGACATCGTAATTATTTTGAAGTTACGGACTAGAAGGGAGATGATTGCAGTTGGGAGCAGTAACGGCTTTTATTAAGCTGACTTCCTCATATTTGCCTAAATGAAAAAAAGCTTACAAGCCGTATGCGAAACAAGAGTTAAAAGTCGATTTTTAGCCGAGAACACTAAAACGCGTTTTCTAGAAATCGCGATCTGAGCTGCCTATCGACCACGTAACTACCACTTAACTTAAGGCTAACTCCTCTTATAGAACTAAAGAAGGGCGTTGCCCGATTAATTTAAGCCCTAGCGCATACCCCCTAGAGCTGTGGTTATAGAGTTATTTAGAAAGGCGCGGGAGCTCGATTTTCTAGCCTCGCGATCGTCGAGCCTCGTCCAGCCCCTCGATTTCTAAGCTCGTGAACGCCCCTTCCTAATTTACTTAAGAACTACTCCTCTAGGTGATATGAACTATAGCTTAAATTAATTAGGCGATATGCCCCCTTATTTCTATAAGAGGGATTTTATTTAAAATAAGAGATAGTTACGTAGTCGGCGAAAAATTAAGAATTTACACTAAAATTTAGCGGTCGCGAGACGAGAAAATCGTTCTAGAACGGCCTTATAATTTATTATATAACCACGTGTCCAGATTATAAGCGCTATAGTATAAGTTACTTAGGATATATGCCCCTATCTTTTTATAAGAGGGTTAATGAATTACTAATAAATTAGGCTTATAGTCGGCGAATCTTTGAATCGTAGGTTTGGTGTTCTCGCACGCCCGCACCACAAAACGATGCTTCTCGCTTAATTTTTTTTAACTCTTGTTTCGCATACGGCTTGTAGCTTGTTCGGCTTAGCGCATTCTCCACGTGATCCACGCGTTCGCGGTATCATGTTCCCTCAGAACCAGCAACGCTTGATCAAATAACACTATGGCGACTAATAACTCTGTCAATGTAAGTATTTGTATATTACAGGCTAGCAGTGATCAAGAAGAAACAAGATCACGTGTCTTATATTAAGGAGGACTTTGTAACACTTAAGACGGGACAGACTCTGTCTATTCCTGGAGCAAAATATCTACGACTCACATATCATGACACACGTAATGTATCGAATTCTAGTATGGACTATGTTCATAAAGTTCAAGAGGTGATAGCTAAATACCTCGCTTTCCTCACTGGTTTTACTCCTGCATCCGATGGTCTCTCATTGTGATCACCAATATGGGCAATACTTGTGCAGGTATTCGTCGATCAAGACTCAGTCAATACAGGCATTCACTTCCGCCACCTTATGAGCCAGGAAAGAGATCAACCATATCTTCTGATCTCCTAGACAAGGAAGACCCCCCAGAGCTTTCAACCCATCCAGCATTGAGGGATCAGAGGCTGCTTGATCAAGTGTCCATTACAACGCAGTATCGGGCTTCGGACAATGTCCAGCTACCAGAATCAGCTCACCTGGGAGCTCGTCCTGCGATCTCCAATGCCCATTCGGCACGACTTTCTTAACTGACGGTATTGTCGCGAGAGGATACAGTTATCTCGGCATCAACGACTCCATTATGGAGATGGAATAATTCGCAATGTCGGACTTGGCTTGCAGCAGTACTTGTTGAATATGCTGGCAGGTCGCCTGATGTGGCCAAGGAGTTGGTTGTTGGCTCCCCCGAACAATCCTAACTTATTAATTACGAAAATTATCATTGCATTGTCGCTGCTCCTTGAATTTACAAAGAGCCTCTTTTTATAATATAATACGATCCTTCGACTTACAACACCACCATTAAGCTATTTTCACCTTTTAAACACATAAACCGATAAAATATAGACATCCAGGTTATTATAAAGGTTACAAAGCTATTGCCACGATTGTGGCGGCCGGGGCGTGCCATGTCATATGCCATCGCCATACTGACAGGAGATGCTTTCGACAGGTATGACTCATAGTAGATGACTAAGGCACTGAAAGCCGGGATAACAAGGCTTGATCATAACCATGAACAGTATCCAGAGCGTGGCGACCTTGTACTCTGTATACTAAATAATATTCTATCTTTTGATAATATTAGAGCTTTAGAGAATAGCCCGACTATAAGAATTTAATATAATTTCTCTTTAATAACTATTCTACTTAAACATTCTTACTCTAATATGAATTTACCTAGAGGAACTACACTACTTAAGCTCTTAGCCTTATAATTGACTTTATTAATCTAGTTCTGTGCCATTCCAGGGGCAATACTCTAGAGTAACTAAAGATCTAGGCCTTCAACGATATCCCTCGGTTCTCCAGTCTCTCCATTCCCAGCCAAGATATACGCATCATAGAGCGACTTCGCGTTGCTTGTCAGATTAACAATTGCTGCCCAGTCTTTCTTCCTTTTCGTAAGCTTCTCACGCTCCGACTCTAATTGAGACGAGGCAACACGCTTCGGTGGTAATTTTGTACCCGTAAGTTTCCCAAATAATTCTGCTAACTCATCTTCTTTCATTGACTTTTGGAGATTTTTCTTAAAAGCTTTGGTAATATCTTCGGAAATTTTTTGGTTGACGGCCACTTCGTTCTCAATTGGAGAGTTGAGGTTTAATTCTCTGTAGTAGGCTTTCAGTTGGAGTTTGGCAGTCCACATTTGATAGTTCGCGAGGTCGGACTCCTCTCTATCAAACCACAGATCTATCATTGAGTCCAAAAGGCGTTCAACAATGTTGCGATCGGCTTGCTCCGAAGCTGGTGCAAGTAAAACAATCTCTGTCCGATCGAGGCAGAGCCTCTTCGCCAAGTCTGCAAACAATCCTTTCTTGATCATGGGCAATAAGTTGGCGTGGAGCAAATCGTTTCGAATTCCGTATTGCTTGACAATTTGCAGAGTATCCACTGGGTCCAATCCGATGTTGTAACATGCTACCGTGATGGCGTAGGTCGTGGGCATCTCCGCTTGTAATCCGGTCTCGCCGTTGAGGTGTCTCTGGTAAACTGGGCTCTCGGTATCCACTCTTCTTACTACATCTGACCAATAAACCTTCGATAGGGTTTGCCATCCGGGCAACTTCCCTCTCTCTGCTGCAAGCTTTAACTTGTTGCATATCTCCGCAAAATAATACCCGTATCTACCATAGAAAGCAGTTCGTTGCAAATTCAGGATTTCTTCCTGTAATTGCTGTGCGGTTGTGGTCTTCGTGGCCTGCATGCAAGCATGCATCTGAAAGCCTTTTTCGGCTTCTCGAATAAAGACCCGGTGGCAGTCTTCCACAGCTTTCCGCTCCTCGTATGAGCTGTCAAAGATTTCCCCCTCCTCAACGTCCAACATATCTAACAGTCCAACACATGTGTCCTTGTACAGCTCCAGAGCAATACCTCCAGCAGGCGAGAGCTTGCGAGTTTCATTGCGGAGCGTTGCATCTGCAAATTTCAATCCTTGTCGAACACGATCCGAAGTATAACCCGAAATGTTTTGCAATGGCTGCGGTGGGTCAGGAATCGTCGTGATTATTTCTTCATAGTCGGAGCCTAGGAGGGTTTTGGTAAGCGCGCGCTTTCGACTTTGCACCACAGGAGGGTTGACGGAGAAGTTAACCCCTGCGGAGACAGGAGTCGAGGATGACATCGGAATTTACTTGCAGGCGTTTCGTGTATCAAGTGGCTTCTGGATCGTATTGTGGCTCGAAGTTTCATGTTGGACTTTTTGGAGTTCCAGGTAGTTATATTATAGTGTCATTGCTATCTGAACTAGAACGGAAGCTACAACCCTCACTAGATATTAGTATAACAATCGTACCTAACCCGAACTTTGCTAGAACTCGTAATTTTAATTATAATCGTGCACAAATATTAACTAGTTCTAGGATATTTGATATAATATTTACAGTATTAGTAGTTTTGGGGGGATGTCCTCGACGCAGACATACGACAAAAATAGGCTAATATTCAAGAGGTTTTCTCGAAAGCTTTATTTAGCGAGGTAGCTCTGGGTCTAATAGCTAAGTTTATAAGGTAATATAAAGTCGAAGATACTACTAATATCGAGCCTAAGTACCATATATACGTAGACGAGTACCCGAATAATAGGTGTGACGACGAGGGTCACGTGGGTGGCTGAACCGAGCCCCTATACCCGCCTGGGCTAAGGGTCGGACTAGATACGGAGGGCAATCTTACAGTGACTCAAATAGGGGCTTAGGGAAGAACCTTTTACTTTCTTCTTTATCTTTAGATTCTCCTTCGTAGTAGGCCTATAAGTTAATTCTTTTAGCCTGGTGTACGCACTCCCATATGCCTCTACCCAGCTTGTGATCGACCGTGGCGTTACATTTTAATGAGAAAGTCTAGAAAATAAGCTCTTGGTTAGGAAAGAACGATCTCTTGAATCGCGAGCCCCTTGGCATGTACCATTGGAGCCACTTCACCCCTCATAATTCCGTGAACATAAGCTTCTGAAACAAGCCTAAATGTTTCAGTCTTGTCGTGTCTTCTTACGATGAATGGGGCAAATCCGCCTTGAAAAATAACGCAGTAGTCACCCTGCCGCGCAAAGGCACCACCATAACCAATATAGCCTTTCTCCGTGATGAAAATAGAGCCATTTGGAAATCTCTCTAGGAGATCAGCCAGAAAGCTATCCGCGCTACCGACGAGATCGTTCTCGGGGTAAAGTGTTTGGTTCGTCCCTGCTTTCCAGAATGCCTCGAAGTTGGCTCGGTGGACTTTCAACTGCTCAAATCCAACTCCCCCCTGCCTGCTGAGGAACCCGGTTGTGAGTGTGATTGAAAAAGCATCCAGTCGGTCTATCGTTGACCCGTAAGGCGATTCCCGAACTATGATCTCAGAGTACATGGTCTCGAATTCGCGGGAAAGGTTCGGACCGAATTCAGTCTTCGGGGTCTTGATCGTGAAGGCGGAATGTATCCGATCGAAAAGAATCCCGTGGAGTGAGAGAGTGCGGTCTTCCTTTACTCGAATAGGACTGTGGCCGAGTCCATTAGATGAGTTGAACGGATGTCGTGGACATACTCCAACGGCAAAACACATGTCTCGACGCCTTGTTGGGTCTTTCCAACGAGGTACCCAAGAAGGTAAATTTCTCGGTGGATCGTTGTCTCCGTTATCAATTGTTCCGAGCAGCCTCAATCCTTCAGGCCTAAATACCATTTGGTACGCAAATTCGTAGTATACATCTTCTTCCGGCCTTGAATAGTCAGGTTGGATCAAGAGGCTTCCATCCGGCTGTAGGGCCAAAGGATGGTGCAATAGAGAGTAGATATGATCTCGGGGGTCCTTGCAGAGATGGTAGCTAGCTACGTTGAACATGTCGATGAATGAGTCTACTGGATATGCTGGTGACTCTGTCCGATCGTCGCAGTACCAATCAAGTGCTGACAGATGGGTAGATGGAAGACTGAGCTTCCACATTCCATGGATTTGGGCGGCGAGGGAGGTTAACCAACGAAATAGAAGCATCAGGTCCCGGTAACTGAATTCGCACTCTCCATATAGGACATGGGGATCCCTTGCCATCCCAACTTCTTGGAGTACCCAAGTACGGTTAAACCACTCCTCAGCTAGGAAGCTATTCATCGACCCCCACCTAAGGTCCTTCATTAATGGATCACCGTCCTTCAACCTATCATATTCAGTCATCTTACTCCACCCTCCCGATTCGACAACCCGCCTCTTCACCTCTTCCACAAGCTCTTGAACATCCAAGCACTCTCCAAGGCTACGATTTCTCCCCGGGATATGCACAAGAACTTTCCTCGCGTTGGCATATATCACGCCCATCATGGCAACTTGATGGTTGCGCTCTCGATCGTTGCAT
This sequence comes from Hyaloscypha variabilis F, assembly GCA_002865655.1. Lineage (NCBI taxonomy): Eukaryota > Fungi > Ascomycota > Leotiomycetes > Helotiales > Hyaloscyphaceae > Hyaloscypha > Hyaloscypha variabilis. The sequence continues at coordinate 625,682 of KZ613942.1, read as the reverse complement.
TGGTCAATGCATACAGCATCAGCCCAGAGCAGAACACGGTCAGATTTATGCTGTAATCGTTACAGAGCCAAGAGGAGATTGGCTGTAACGGTGAAAGGATGGCCATTGCAAGTGATGAGTCCTTTGTTTTCTGGGCTTCCCCAAACATAGGAAAGCGCGTCGTAGTCCGGGGCCTCTTCCAATTTGAACACTTTGAAAGTGACAGCAACGGAGGATTGTCGACTATCCGGATGGAGCTCAATGAGACGAATGCATTGACCGGCAGGAAGAGGCTCGTACATATGCATTTTGAGATGGAGAGAGTTCAGTGGCCCCTTGCTTGATATCGGAAACAGAGTAGAAAGAATCGCGGTTGAAGTAAAGCGTTATAAAATAGAAGTTGGTGCTCGCGGAAGTGATAATATTAGAAATGATAGTATCGTGAGGAACCTAATTAATAAATATAGATAAGCTGGGCACCTTCGCGGCCTGGTAATGCTCAGCCGCCGCCACTGCTAGCCACCGATCACGGCATGTACCACAGTCAGACCATGAGGCGTTCTAAGACAAACAGATACCCAATAATGTCGCCAGAATAATCCACATGATTATGATCAACTGGATGCATGCAGATACAGACAAGAATTTGTGTCAAAACCCCGCATCAACTTTTTGTCATCTGCCACGCCAACTTAGGACAGTGGCGATCCAAAAGAAAGTCAGTCTACGCAAAGCAGCAGCCAAATACCACCTCTATGCTCCTCCAGACGGTCTACAGCAGTACCTAGGGGGATTAATTTCGTGATTCGCCGCCCAGTGAAGCGTGGCAAAAGGAGGTGGTTCCGATATTCTTCCTCATGGCCAAGCTTAGCTTCCTTGCGAGCGCGTCGGGCTCGAGAACATATGCGAAAAACATAATTGGCATTCCTGTCAGTCATTCAAGTGAGAATCACACAGACTAGATGTGCGAAAAGCTGTTATTCATGGACGGCAATGCTTCCAATGTTGATTTTGTAGGGTAGGGTTGATGGCGACTATGGCTGGGTGTCTCGCGATCTGTTTCTTGAGCGTGCTAGGTCCGTTCTTCGCCGCTGTGGAACGAAAGGGAGCTAGATTCTGGTCAGCGAGTCGAAGAGTTGCGATTAAGACATATCGCTGGCTCCGGGGGATGAGTCTGGTTGCGAGGAAAGCCATCATTGTCGCGTGGTTCCTGACGATTTTCAATTCTCAGTCATTGAGGATTCGAGCTGCGCGCTCGAGTTATGTAGACGATGACTACGCAACTAAGATTACTAAACTTCATAATATCAACTTTATCAAGGATTGATAAAACGCATAAGAAGTGAGATTCATATTCTAGATAATACAGAGTGTTTCCAAACCAACACTAGGATCTTCCAACATTTCCCCTTTCATCACCCCATGAACATAGCATTCGCCAACAAGCGTAAATTGAGTTCCCTGTTCGCGGAGTATAAATGGAACCGATCCTCCAAGTAGTATAGCGACTACATCTCCGTCTGTCATCTCTATAGGTCCTAAACCCATACGCCCCTTTTGCGTTATGAAGAAAGATCTTCCATTACAAGCTCTGATAACTTGTTCTTGGAAAATTGTCGCCTCTGACATCTCCTGCATTGACAGCTCCTGATCACTGTAGTTACGCTGGCGCCAAGATGGATATAACCTCAGAAACGGATTCGGAGCGGTGTATGGAGGATTTGCGATCAGCGTATCTGTGAAAGCTGCAGATGCATCTGTGTAAATGTCTGAAGGCGATACCATGCTTTCCCATTGCCGTAAGCTGCTAGGAGGCGAGTCTCCGTCAATATTGTATGCTAGTCCTACTTTCAACACCCTGTCAAACACTTTCCCCTCCACAACCAAAGTCTCTGGATCTACTTTGAATATGACGTTCGCAATTTGTCCCAGACTTGCTTTATACGGCCTCTTTGACGGGTCTTTCTCATGGCCGAGAACGTGACATGCATATGGGAAACTCCAGTCTGGAACCCAAGAAGGAAGATCATGTTTCGATCGTGTGCCCTGCACATGGCACAAAACATCAAGCCTCCTATCTCTCCCAACCAAAAATTTCACCAAATTGATAAATGTCTCCCGGATCGTCAAGCTATAATCTGGAGCAAGATCTTGCTCGTGTTTTTCCACGGACATACCGAGTAAAGCATATATCTTATCTCGTGCATCACTCGCTTCGCATGTCCTCGTGTCTCTGAGTAACTCTAACAACGAGACCGGCTTCCAGCTGCTCAATCCACCGGTCAAGAACGGTCCTGCTCTTTCCCTGTACGATAAAATCTGGGGCGCGGTATTGTGCAGCCGCAAGTGAAGTTTCTTGTTGATTCCGACGTAATATACTGCTCTGGAGAACGAATCCCATTGCACAGCCCTATCTCCAAGAATGATCTGCACATCGCGTGCAAATACTACCTCCTGTATGACCCAGATGCGTGAGAAATAAGGCCTTGAGATGATGTGGTCGATTGCCATTTGCTGTGGAGATGCTGTGATTCCGGGACCGAGACCCACGGATGGACGATGTCCATTTCCCGTTGTCCAAGCTTGGGCATCTTGCAGAATGAAGTCCATTCCAATCCAACTATTATGTGAGGCTTCGCCGAGATAGACTAGTACTCTCTCTGCTCGGGCGTAGATATCGGACATGAGGCGAACTTGCTGACTGCGTTCAGCTATGTTGCTTTGATCGATACAGATCGCATCGATCCATAATATCCTTTCGCTGGCTTGGGATCGAAGTCTTCGTAATGCGGCTGAGCAGTTTCGGGTCACGGCTAGAGTGGCACCATCTTCGTCGCAAGAGATCAGAGTTGTGTCTTTAGAGTCGCCCCAGGTGTACGATAATGCTTCGTATGTAGGTTGTTGGTCGAGGTCTGCGTGGAGGATGGATATCTTTATGGCGGCCAATTCGTCGCCGGGTGCGAGACGTAAGAGTCTGATGTGACATTCATTTTCAAGAGGTCTATACTTGTAGCTCAGTCCCGAAGCCATGGGCGGGTTATGATTTCGTAGTGTATTCGAGGTCTCGGTCTCGGATGACCGGGAATCATGTTATGTCTCAAGTCTAGGTTAAGTGTGCTTTCGAAGGGAAAGGAAATCATCAAGCTTTTGTCTGAGAAAAAGGAAGGCTGAGGCCATATACGCTAAACTTGGCTGAGCCCCGATATAAGAGAAGGGGGGAGAGAGCGCGCGGTTAAGGCCGTCCGCTCGATTGGGGTTTGTCAGTTGGTGGGGCTTTTACCCCTTTTACCCCTTTTCCCCCTTATACCAAGCAGCTTTCGATGCTTAAAAATACGTTGTAAATTAAATTGTAACTTCATAGATCTAAAATTACAGTAACGATATAATTGCTTCTCTTTTATCGCGGTATCTAGAAATACAAAAATTTGGCCATTGATAATAATTGTTACGATCTTTGGCATACGTCGCGCTTTTGGTGTTCTTTGCAGTTGGCGAGCATATGACTTTGCGGGGCACTTCAGTGGATGATAGGGAGTTGCCCTACAGCAAAGCAACTAAGCTGACTCCAACAGCAAGACAGAACGATAAAGGAGATCCCGCACAGCAACCCTCCTAACATCTCATCCTCACCATTTACCCGCCCCCAAAAATAGATCGCACCCCTTGGCCCTTCGCTTCACACAACTTCGCAAAAACCATAACCCACCCCGAAAATATATTACCTCCAGCCTCCACATGACCCCGCCACCACCATTCGTTCATCAGCCCCTCTTCGCACCTTCCAAAAGCATGGAAGAAAGACGGAGAAAGGCAGGAACGAGTTCAGGTACGGATGGATATTGAGGGGGAGAGAGAGGTTTGTTGCATGTCGGCCGGGTGAATTGAGTTTATCCACTTTTTTGGGAGGGGAGATGGCGAAGAGAAAATAGGGGTGAAGATGTGAGGTGAGGGAGGGGAAGACAGGGGCTGGGGGGGATGGAGGTGGGTAAGATGTTGAGGAGAAGGCTGGCCTTAGAACACTAAGGTACGTCTTTCTGAGGAAGGCCATAGTTAGGAAGGGTATCCTGGAACTACATTCGGTCAACTCTGACTGTGAGAAAGCCTTTGACAGGAGTGTGTTTCTCTCTCGATGCTTAACATGGTATGGCGGCGCAGGGAGCGAGGTTTTGAGGACAGGAGAGGTGAGAATGTTGTTAAGTCTGAGCTTTGTTGTCATGCGACTTAGAGATAACACGAGGGCTTGTGAGATTAACATAGGTTGTGACCAGATGACAGCTCCGACAGACACACTATTCCGAACGATGGATCTGAGCGCGGCAAGCATTATCCTAGGATTACTGTGGCTACGCCAGCACAACCCCAAAATCAATCGGAAGACAGGCACCTTGACCAAAAGCGACGATAACTGCAACACTGAAACCTTAGCACAGATGTTACCAGCAAACTCCGATTTGGTCTTTAGTTGCGCCGGGAACACCTTGAGGTACACGGTCTTGCCCGTTCTCCTGCCCGGCTTCGGGGTATACCCTAACTGTCCCGGGGTCTTCCCGGTTCTGAGAATCTCCTTGCGTTGTACGCGTCTCTCGTGAATACTCCGCACGGAATGTTTGAGTCGGCTGCTAGTCTTGCTGGGCGTTCTGGTCGGTCCGTTGGGCCTGCTGCGGATGTCCAGTTATTCGCAAAAATCTCTCGTTGAAATTGTCTCGGTGACAGATTGGCGTGACGCAGAAGATGCAAGGTAGGGAAGGAAAGAGGTATACGCAATGAGGAAGAGAGGTGCTAAGGGCTTGAGGACTTGTCTATTTAACCCGTGATGTATTCGAGCATAGGACCTAATCATTGTTCAGGTACAGCTCGTATAGGTAGTATAGTGTTGGCTCGAGAGTGCACTTCACTGCGAAGGTTGAAGAAGTACTCAAAATTCAACTCGCGCTTGGCCGGATTTGGGTCTGCTTGCTATGTATTTCCTATTCTGCAAAGCCGCCAAGTCAATATATTTTAGCAATCAAAAGCGTCCCGTACGCATTTTCAGCCAATTATCATGGTATTTTCCCAAACGCCATCGCTAAACCCAATATTGTAGCACAGCCTTCATACTCATACGCTGAACGAGGAGATGTAGTACTGCGTAAATGTCAGCTCGTGCATTGGCAGTACGTTGGCAAACTTACGGTGAGCACCGAATCGTCAGCGCCATCATCATAATTCGACAAGTAGACATAAAGGATTAAAGCATGCTCATCAGCAAAACATGCAATGACCCTCCCACCAAGTCTACCCACACTCAACACTCTCCCCCAATCCTTCCCATCGATCCTGACCGTTGACCAAGCATCCGGCCCAGCAGCCTTCAACTTCGCACTCGGATGATCTTCGATATCCCCATCCTCAATCTGTCTAGGATCCAAGTCCGGATTTGTCAGGCCTGTCCACACGCTCGAAATATTCAGCGAGTCTGTGGCAATACTAAGCTTCAAGCTCCCATGCATATTTGCAGCCAACTCCAATTTCGGAGCCAGGGAAGAGCCACCGCTCTTCGCACCGGTAGTTGTAGCCATCGCGAGTTTGGTGAAGCGGTCCGAGATGGCCTTGAGTTGGATCAAAGACGGGAGTATGATATGGGCGTTTGGTTCTCGGACTCGAGGCTCGTGGATCCCTTCTACGCTGACCGCAGTTAGGACTCGAATTGGAATATCTTGCGTGACAACGGTCTCCCTGTCTCTCATGTTCGCATCAAGGGCTTCTTCCCGGAAGGCATTATCGCCAAATGGATCTGCATTCGTCCCATTCAAGAACCCGTTCGCACTGTTTCCACTGCTAATCGTGTTTGTGATGATTGTAAGAGAAAGCACCGGCACGCCATCTTTCTTGGTGAGTCGGATCGAGGCAGAAGTTGCGTTGATAGCAGACTTCAAGGCGCGAGATAGTGGGGGGAGGGGTAGCTCGAGGTTGATGGTATTGTTTGGGGCTGCGGATTGAATGGTGTAGTCTTCAAAGATGGACTCTATCGACAAGGATCTGGACCAGATTAGCTGCTGTATTTTCTAGCAGAGAGCGGGGGCGTACGCCCAAACTTGAGTGCCTGTCTCTGGGATGATTGTAAAGCGTACGGCATCATCATCCAGGCGGACCCATGCTACCTTTCCCAGGGACGATAACGAGGCCGTAAGCTCTGTTCGAAGTGATCAGTAAATATCCAAGCATTGGACAAGAGTTTTCACTTGAGAAAGTCTGGATATTCCGAACTGAAGTCTTGAACCGCATGGTTGCTATGAAGCAGAGTAGCAGAGGCTAGGAGACGTGTCGCGCGTACCCTTGTACTCGTACCCCGCTTAACCTTACTAATTAGCGCGACTTCAACCTCAACCTTCAACGACCTCGAACTTCACTTTCCATCCTCACAGGCATCTCGATTTCAGTGAGTAGTGCATATCATTCTTCTACATACGGCTTTGGCTTCTTATCCTACATGTACAACTTGCCGTGTGCAATATACCATATGCTGAAAGTATTGTCTGTCCACGTCCAGCCCACATCCAACCTCACTTCTCATACAAGCGACGGCCCATAGATGCGGTTCGGCGAATTCCACCAGGAGCAGGAGACTGTTCTCGAGAGCTGACGGAACCTGGCTTTTGACCAAAGATCAAGTTATTCTCAGCAGTCAAGCGTTGGCGAATGGCACCGATATCCATAGGGGTGCTGCCACGTCCAGCACCCTGGAGCATATCGAAGGGAGACAGGAGAGCAGGACGGGTGCGAGGCGGGACCGAGTTGCGACCATCTTGCAGGATGGGAACTTGAGGAGACTGAGTAGATGGTCTGGAGGCCGCGATGAGGTGCGGGCCACGCATCGGACGAACCATGAACGAAGCCGAACCAGCGTCGAACACAGCCGGATTGAGTTGATGGTCAGTGACACGCTCAGGGCTTTGCATGAGATCGGACCACGCCTCTTGCTCCTCGCTCTCAACTTTCTGGCTCTGCTTATCATCGTCGTCTAGGACAACCCCCTCGTCGGTGTTGGCCTTTGGCAATGGCGAAGGAGGCTGTATGTTGAATCGGACTTGTGTTTGAGCATGACCACTCAACATATCGCCTGCCAAGACTGCATCACCCCGTTCCCGAGACTCCTCATTCATCTCATCCATAAACCGAGCATATTCCTCGTCAGCCTTCCGGGCCAGTGCACGGTTGCTTCGTTGTCCACGACGAGCTCTCCTGAATTCTGGAGCGGGAGCAAGCATGCCTTGTTGTGCAAGCATCCCCTGATCGGCATATGACTCATCAATTCCTAAGCCACCAAAACTTGCCTGCATCCTATTCATGTCTTGAAGCGAGCGGCTGTTGCGAAGACTTGGTTGTGGGGTTGGAGTGCCTGCGCGATCAACCATTTCTCGAGATCGAGATCCGAATTGTTCATGGAACAAGACTTGATCGCCAGGTTGATTGTGTATCATGGGACCTCGAAGGCCATAGTTTTGAACACCGGCCATGTTGCCAAAGTGCATCATGTCTTGTCCGCCCAGGCCTTGTCCAGCGAGCATCTCCTCGATATCTGGAAGTCGCATACCGGGGTTCAACATAGGCATAGGCACAGGAATAGGCATTCCACCAATCATATTGTTCTCGGTGAAGATTCCTCTCTGATACTGAGGCTGGTGGGGGTTGTGAGAGTTCTCGACGGCCCGATAGCTGCCATTGAAATTAATTGGGCCGCTTGCTGAACGAGGAACAATTTGGCCAGCACGAGCAGCAAGAGCGCCGGGGACTTGCTCCACGGCCATTCCGCCAGAGCCATTTGCTTGATGAGCTGTGACAAGTTTATTGCGAGCCAATTGACGTTGGCGTTCCAGTAAGGCAGACTGGTCAGCAAAGAGCTTGTTTGAATGCTGCTGTCCTGGATTCATCGACCTGTGATTATTTTGCATCTCCGGTGGGAAGCCATCAACGCGGCTACTTTGAGCTCCAAAGGAAGAACTGCCAACCAGAACTTTCAATGGGTCGGGATTGGTTGATGCTCCAAGCATGCTCATGCCCTGGTTTGTAACTTGTCCCGTCATATTCTCCGGCCCAGCGGACTGCGCAATAATGTTGGCGTTCTGAACGGGCTGCCTTCCTTTGAAATCGTTGGAGGTGCCTTGCTGAAAAGACGATGCCCCCGTGCCTTGGACCGCATTATTCTTGGCCTGTGCAAGGCGTTGACGATTGATTATTGGCTTGTTCGGCCGATAAAAACCAGTGGTACTAACCACTTGACGGCCGGATCGAGGGATATAGGTGCGTCGAATCTCTTCACAGTCCAACTGCTCATTGTATTTTCGGAGGCGGTATCTTGTTTGCTCACGCCGTTGATGTTGCTCGAGGGTGCCAAACTCGTCTTCAGCCATCTTGGCAGGGCCAGCATTACCAAATCGAGTATCGACAGAACTTCCCATGTGTGAAGCTCCAGGAACATCAGACTTGTTCGCGACCGAGTAAACAGAGATGAGGTTCGATGTAGTAGCGAATCTCGAGGGGACCTGGGTATAAGTGCCTGAATCGAGAGTCACTTTCGAAAGAGAAGCTGGATCCAACGTCTGGGTACGGAAATCATCGAAAGGGTCCGGTATAGCCGTATCTCCGCTACCCAAGGCACTACCTTCTTCTTCGCTCCCCATTCGGGTTTGAACTCGAGAGTCGCCCTCGTATCTTTGTCGAGTGACCTTGATATCTCGAATGGCTTTGTCGATCAGCGCAATTTGATTCATGAATGGATGCCCAGCGTCGGCATCGAATTCGTCCACCGGGTCCTAGCAAGTTGTTAGCTCAATTATCAGCAAGCAGCTTTGGTTTGCTTACGTTAGGCCCAAAGGTAAGGCAGGTACCGTTGTCAAACTTTCTAGTCTTTTGGCTTCCTGCTGGACCAACACGTTGATATGCCTAGTTTGCCTATCAGCTTTGTCTTCCACTGAGGTTCGGAATCTCACTTGTGCAAATCCTTCAGAAGGTGTATTCGGCCGACCAGGAACACTCAACCCCCAAGTCTGATTTTTCTGGTTTGGGTTCGGGTGAGGGCTCTGATTTCGTGACATTATTGCAGTGCAATTTAGCAAAGAAAGTTGTCTTCTGCTTTCTAGTCAGTCTCTTGCAAGCCTCTCTTCATTTCCAGAACAAGTGTTTTACGAGAAAAAAAGATACAAAATTGAGTGCAATACAATTGTTTGTGGTTTTCGGACAGTGGCCAGAACAGGCATAGGAATCGCCTTGCAGCGATAAGGGGAGAGGCTGGCAGCACCATCACTGATGGAGAGATGTCTCGGATGTCCAAGCCTGGTTTTCGAGAGTCTGGAGCCTTTGGGAATGCAACATGACGCTGTAGGGCAGGATATGTTTGCCCAGAGACACATGAGACGTAGTGCTCAACGCGAAGCTGCGTCGACGCCGGATCGCGACTCGACACTCCACAACCATAAGCTAGACAACAAATACAAGACTTCAACAAGACCGACAGTCCAGTTATGGGTGTCAAAGATGGAGATAGAGCCAAGGAACAGCTCAGTCTCTCTAGAAACAGTGCCGACCGATAGATCGCACTCCCCCTGAGCCACGGGCGCTCTGCGAAGTAAACAATGGAGAATGGACTCACCAAATACGTCCTCTTTCGGCGAAGAGGAGATGGAACCAACTATCGCTGGCTAAGGAGCACTGCAAGTGCGCTTGTACAAGATGGAAGGTAGAAGGTTGTTGGTGTTGTGAAAGGAAATTTTGCAATGACGAAGCGGAATTTGGAATATATTTTCCAGCCTCGCACTGGATCGCGCTCTCGCCCTCCCTCACGTGTGTGTACGCGGGGTCACTTAACGAGACTCCGGCTATCGATACCGAGAGGGCAGCATCGGAGTTCTACTGCTCCTCTCTCTTTCTTCAAGTGAATTCTCTAACGAGTTCCCCTCTCCCCTTCTTTCAAGATCTCTCTTTCAGTAAGTACAAGCTTTCATTGAGGTACGGCAGACCCTTCATTCAACGAGAAGATTATGGTGAATGGACAGTCCCAATTAAGTGACTCTAGATATGAAAACCACTGCAAAACTACCTACCCTACCTCGGCGGCATGCAACAATCTCTGCCAACCAGATTCGCAAGCCATGATACAAAATGAGCACCAAGTCTGAGTGAACAAAGGGAGAAGCAGATACTGACGAACTTGACTTGGTGAGTATACCGTATCTTTGAGAACAATCGAGTTTTGCAGAAGTGGCACATTTGCAGAATGTACGAATAATATAATGGAACTTTCTCAACTATGGCTATTACCCAACGCCTCTCCAATTTCTCAAACGAACATCCCCCTCACTATCTCCCAAATGCCGACCTCTCCAAATTCTGCCTCCTAAATCATTCCCCCAATCTGTCTAGTCTGGGGTTGAGAAGCGATGGCATCAGCCGTGGTCTCCTGAACATATGTATTATGCGGCTTCTCGTCAATGTTCGTCGATGCGTGGGCGCCCTCTTCATCGACATTGCCTTTCGCAAGTTCCGTGACACCGAAGCTGTATCCCGTCAACATCAACCACTCCACAAATCCAAAAACAAAGGAACGTGGTACGAGTTGCAGGAGGGAGAGGGGGGCGGGGAAGGGAAACATACATATCATCCATCCTCTCAAGACTCATCCCCTTCGTCTCCGGAATCAAAAACCACACATAAAAAAACATCGAGAAGCAGCACGACCCAAAGAAGAAATACGTCCCATAGCCCGCCTTCCCCATATGTCCATCCTGCAGCATATGCGGGACAGCCTGCGCAACAACGAAGTTAAACAACCATTGTGTCGCAGCCGCGAGCGCGACGTTCATGGCGCGCAGTCTGGCGGTCGGGATTTCTGACACGATGATCCAGCAGCAGGGCCCCCATCCGAATTGGAAGAAGGCGGCGAAGAAGAAGATGCAGGAGAGCGCGAAGTAGCCGACGGGTGGGATGGGGTGCCCTGAGATTGGGGGGTCGAAACGCACGTAGAAACCGATTACGAACATGGCGAGGCCTTGGGCGATGGAGGTCCAGAGGAGGGATCGTCCTGGGTGGGGTTAGAATTATGGGTATTTGGTAGGGAGGGGAGACATACGGCGGCCTAGGGAATCAGCGGCGAAGAGGAGGAAGGCGGCGCAAGTGACCATCTTCACTACGCCGTAGATTCCTGTTGCGAAGAGGCCTGTGTTTGCGCTCTGTTTATGAAGTTAGAATAATTTCTTTCAAGTAAGATGAGTAATATACCGGAATACCCAAGTCAAGGAAGATTGTTGGTGCATAATAGTTGATTGCATTGCTGCAAACCCGGTCAGTGGTTATTGCTTTACAGGCGAGGAGGAATGCCGTACGTTCCAGTCATCTGTTGGCAAACCATAATACCAATAGAGATGAGAGCTCGGTTTCGGTTGCCCTTGATCGTCCACATCTCACGCTGAAGATCCCAAAATGAAGCTCCACCAATTAGGCGTCGCTGAATTCTGTAAGCTTTCATCACACAAGCCTCAGGCCCATAATACGCACCTCATTCTCAAGTTGATCTCTCATCTATCACTTGTCAGCTACTTGATCTCGCGGCAAACTGACAGCACTCACCTCTTCCAATTCCATCTGAACATACGGATGATCCGGAGGGAGGCTTGGTCAGGTCAGCCATTTTCAACTCGACACTTTCCCCAATATGACAAACGCACTTGGTGACTTTAGACAAGACTGAAGTTGCTTTCTCCCAATTATCTTGTCTAGCCAACCACCTGGGAGATTCGTTACAAAGCAATAGACCGAAGAACAGGCAGAGTGCTGGGAGCGCCTGCATGGCCAACGGCACCTGCCAAGCAGTGTTTGTCTTGTTGAGGGGCTTGAAATTCTTATTGGTTCCCTAGGAGACGATTTTAGTCAGAAAAAGCTCAATTGATCGATGCGTAGCCATTGCCAATCTGCTGACAGTGCGGGGGAAGGTTGTGTCCTTTTTAACAGTGGGTCGGGCAAGAATACTGACATAATTGATCCAGAAGCTGAGCATCGTTCCTAGTTGGTGATTAGCCGGTGCCGTTGAGCTCGAAGAAAAATCCCTAGGAACTTACCTGCTGCAATGAATAGCTGATACAGCCCAGTCAAGCCGCCACGGATAGCACGCGGTGCGTTTTCGCTAACCTACAAATATCCTTTCAGCACATTCTTCATCCCTCGAGTGGTAGCGTACTCACATAAAGGGGAGTAAGCATGCTTGCAGCACCAACACCAAAACCAGAGATCAGTCGCCCGAGGTAGAGCTGTGTCCTGTAGATTGTGAGCTTTGACTATTTACCGTAACTACTTTCAAAGTAAATTCATACAATTGTTTCGTGCTGGTAGATTGTATGACGATCCCGATCAACGTAATGCCAGATGCAATCAACAACGCAGGCTGAAGAACCGTGTCAGTAGATATCCATCCACGTGAGAGTGGGATTTACCCTCCGTCCCCATCTGTCAGCCACGTAGTATGCGATCAAAGAACCGAAGAAACATCCAGCTTGAAGAACGCTAACGACTGCAACTGTTAGACACATCTGAGAGGGCAGCTCTCGGGATTTGCTCACTGTTGCTGTTGAGTGTCGAAGCTTCTGCACTTGTGATGCCGAACTCCCTATTAACGGTCCATTAGTATTTGTGAAATACGCGTGGTTGTGTATTGAACACACTTCTTGAATGCGGGCATGACAATGATTCCTCCAATAGATCCGATATCTTGCATACAGTCAGCATATTCCTTCACATCTGAGACATCGAAACCTACCCCACCCAAATAGCATGCCTCCAAAACAGGCTTCAATATGTTAGTTGTATCTAGGCATGAAAATATTGCCAAGAAGATTTCTTCTGGTGGGGACCTCGCGGTAGCAGATTCAAGCGGGGGATCATACCTGAGCAAGCTTTGGTAAAGGTCAGCAAATGCATTCAGTTCAAATATTGATTCCTCAGACTTGGGGGTCTGGATCTTGATGATGGAGGAGATAGAAGGTAAGTGACAGAGAGTTGTCAACAGGACATACCTAAAGCAAAGACCCTCCATCCATAAATCTCTTTCGGATCACTACCCTCAATCATCAGCACGAAACATCGACCTCGCCCTCCCAAAGTCTACTAACTTTTTCATAGCCTCATTCTGAACCACATGCTGCAAGAGACCCATCTTTGCGACCGAATTCGTGAACGTCAACTCCTGTTCTGTGATCGAATTCCTTCAATGGCGCCGACTGGAATGACGAAACTGTGAAACCAACAATCCGCGAAATCGATCAGCAACTCGGCGGCGGTCACAAAGCGGGCAGAGAAAGTTCAAGTACTCGGAGCTGTCAGGACCAAAGGGTGTATATCAGGGTATAAGGTTAGCCTACCCGAAAACAACTTGATCCCAAGGCGGGTAAACTCCAGCCTGCAGATCAGCCACCCAATGGGCAACACAACCACAATAGCCATGTTATACGAGGGGTTAGCACCCAATGGATTTGTCGGACAGGATCGGGTGTCCACGCCGGTTGCGAGGGCCCCCAGCCTTTCCAGAACGCGGGGTTCCAGAATCCGTCGCGTTCAATTGATGCGATTCCCATCACTTGCAGATCTCGCGCGAAGAGGCCCGAATGAGGAAAAATGTGATTGGAGCAGCCGTGATCACCAGCGATGCCAGATATGGCACACGAGGGCGCATTGATAGAGATAGCACGTGGACATCGAGCCTCAAACTTTTCGAGGCTCGAATCTGGATAAAATCCTGGCCCGGATTAATTCGTTTGCCGTCTTGCACTTGCAAACGTGGTTAGCAATATGTTTATATGAAGCTTACCGATCGGCGGTGGAATCCAATCAGAGCAGCTTGCTGTGAGTGACTAACAAGCGATTGAGCAAATGGCACATCCCGTGCATATTTACCCATAGAGTACAGCACCAACTCGCAGTGTGTCCCCTCTGGGACTCGGAGTGAGCTGCGGAGTCCTTGGCAAGGCTGCGTGCATCCAAAGTGGGACTTGTGGGTTGCACGACATCCGACACCGTACGACATCATCAGCGTCAGCTGTCATCCAATAGTAATCAATCTGCATCTGATCAGAAGTGTCAGGCTGAGGATGAAGACTTCGTTCAATATCAGTTACGGCACCGTAAGTCAGCCGCCAAAGCCCGACATGCAGTGAGACTAGGATATGTTCGTGGAGTGGACTTGAAAGGCAGCAAGGCACTGATGATTGAAGTTCTCGAAGTTTGGAATGCCCATTTATTGCCAGATGCTACGCCTTTCCAATCTTACCTACAGCCAAAATATCCCCAGAATATCGTATTCATGTTCCATCTCAACTTGAAGATATCTCGGTCCTTAGCCAAGCCGGTATCTCTGGTTTGGTCTCCCAACCATCGAGATAAGTGGACGGAGAAACCCCTTCTTTCAACGGCTTGGCATAAATGGCCGTCAGATACCAGGTCGTCTCGCCCTTCTTCAAAGTATGCTGCAGCGTCGGAATGATAGTCCTGCTTTCCACGAGATTCGAGTTTGGATCAGCATTGACGTGCATTGCTGTTCGCTTCGTATTTGCTTCAAGCGCAGCAATGCCTACGGCTCCTTTCGAAACGGCGAAAGCACCAATTGCGCCTGGGGAATAGCCTTCAGGAGTGCTGAGATCGTAGTTGCCGATAATCTTCGGCATCGTTCCTTCGCATTTCTTCGAGTCGTAGAGGTCCAAGTATCGGCCATCAGGAACTCTTTCGTTGTATATTGCAAATGAGCCGTCTGCGGTCATGACTTCACGCCCAGCCTCGATCTTGTGGGCCCGTAGGTGCCAATTCGGTGTTGCTTCGACAGGTGGGATAAGATATGTTTTGACGGTAACGTCAGGATATGGTTTCCAAATGGATTTCAAGACCGGTAGGTCTTCGTGGTCCTCAATCACAGCCACTTCGCAGAGACGTCGAGTCTTCCAGAATTCTCCATTGTCATCTGACAAGCCCAGTTGAGAAGCAAGAGCGAATTGTTCGAGTGTGAAACACCCAGTTGGTACAGAGTACCCATATGCACTACTGTAAGCAAAACCACCGTACTTGGCGTGAGTTCCCTTCATCGGATAGCTACAAGCTTGGCCAGATGAGAGAAGAAGACGATGGCCACCCAAATAACTGATAATATGGCCTGGATGCTTCAGGGCCCTGACCTTGGGTATTACATGAGTGGGATACGGTTCCTCTTTCGACGTCCAGAAAGGATGATCTGCTGGAGCAGCCAAACAGATAAATGCGAGACAAGCCCACATCGGGCTCTGAGAAGAGTTGTAGTTCTCCGCCATGTACATGTTCGGGAAACAATATCCGATCGTTAGAGTACCCGTCGCACTCCAGATTTGCTCTTGAGTCTGCCACCAACGGAAATTTCGTAGTAGCAGTCCTTTCACAATGCCCCATGTAAGTGGTGCTGGAAGCTCGATATCAGCGTACGCACAGGCTCCCCAGAAACCAGCCATAGCAAAGCGGTAGCCAACGCTGCGGCCGAATGGAGTTGCTCGTCCTTCCTCATCGAAATAATGAATGAAATCCAGGGCGTAATCTTGGGCTCGCTTCTTAAACTCCGCAGCTTTGTCTGGATCATCCTTTTCATTAAGCTTTGCATAGAGCAATTGCAGGAACTGAATAGCAAAACTACCGCTGTAGTAGTCCTGCTGCCAAACGCCTTCCGGTCCATCATTGGACCATCCATCGCCGCGGAAAAAGGAATTCAAGTGGATAATGTCCTGCTCGATCTTCTCTTGAGAGTATTTCCCTCCGTTCTTCTTCAGGCCAAGATTGGCAAATACGCGGAACCAGAGCCAATTGGTATTGGGCATACTGTATTTCATCAGACGCGCTGCAGAACCTGGCGGAGCTAGCACTTACACCTTCTCATTAATCGAATTCCCCAACCAGCGCTCAACATTCCCCTTCTCCTTCTCAGACAATGAATCCCAAAACACGGGAGCAACAGCAAGCGTAAACCCCAACGGACACATCTCCACCATCCTCTGATCATTATCTCTCGGGTCTCCCCAATACTCCGGATTCTCGGGATCCGTGCCAGCCTTCAATCCCTCAACCCACCATTTCGTCCCATGATATTCCCCACCACCAGCCAGCAAACTTGACAATCCCCACAAAGGTCTGCATATCCCCTCGATCTCCGCAGCTGTGTTATCGAATCGTACTGCCGTGCCGCCAGGGACTCTGATCCGCGCTTTGTTCGGGGAGAAGTGGGGTTCGAGGGGATCCAGCAGCGTCTTCAGTAGCTCTTGCACAGAGGCTCTGTCGGTGATATCGACTTTGGAGAAGGGATGGACATCGGAGTATCCTAGGACCAATTGCTTGACTGCCTCACGTGTATCTGTCGCCATGATTGAGAGAAAGTAGAGCCAAATGGTTAGAGAAGAAAAAGACGGAAGGAAATGCGCCGATTGATACTTATCTCAGGGCTTAATGACGCTGCGACGCGTGAGACCGACAGCGGATCGATACAGTACCTTACATAGGGTGGAACAATGCCTCATAGTGGGGTTTGATTGAGGGGTTGCGAGGAGGAGGTGCCGTGTCGTTGGCGGCTGCGAAAATAGCCTGATTTGAAATTTTCTTATTGGCACTCCACCAATTCTTTAGCACACGCCTCTGTTTCTTCTTCGAGTAATCACGTGCTTTTGTTGCATGTCGACTTTTCAAAAGTGCAAAATTCGGAATTCGAAATCCGACTTTTGAAATTCTCGAACAGACATTGTGCAAGAATGGCACGTGATCAACCCCCCTTTTCCAGATGATATTAGCTTCTACTTGAGAACTCTTAGCTGGGTTGTGAAGAAGTCCGTCAAAATCTAACACCTTTACAGGCATATGCCCATTGCTACAGCGTTCCTCTGGCAAAGGCCTTTATTGCCTCTGCCAATCGTCTTTCAATCTTGACATCTTCGTCAAGAATCTCTCCCTCCTCCAGTTCATTGTTAGCATCCGCCTCTCCTTCCCTAGAAGCGCCCTCTTCACTCTTTACAATGACCTCTTCTTCCTCAACTGTCTCTGGGACAATTTCCGGTTTTACGGACTTAAAACCTTCTATAGAAGAGTTCTCAGTAGAAGGATTGTCCTCAGTCTTGACTTAATCATCGCCTTGCTCTTCTCCCTCGAACACTTCATACCGAGACATGTCAACCGGAAGGTCTTCCTCAAACTTTACACGCTTAACTTCACGTTGTTCCGAATCCTCGCGGCAGCGCTTAATCGTTTTTGACGGCCAAATGGTGGTCGTGACTATCTGAGAATCATCGACGTCGATCGGTTTAGTTTTGATGCCTTTCGTTAATAGTTGCTCTCTGGTTGTTTCATCCTGGCCCTCAAGATCAATCAGTTCTTGCTTGATACGTGCTCCACGGCTTCTTTGGTTTGAAAGCTGAGATCCGAAGCGGGTGGACTCCACACGGCCTATGCTTGGACCATCTTCGTCGAGAACGATGATTCTGTGTTGAGGTATCGCGGCAATTCTTTTCTGAACCTCGACTCTCGCATGAGCCTTGTGCTCTTGCTTGACACATCGTTAACAAGATTGAAGATAGAGTAGATTATATCTACGTACCTGAAGCTTTTCAAAAGTGTATTTTCGCTGTCCTGGATTCAGGTTGTACCATGATCTCCATTCCTTTCGTTCCTCCCCACTATCTGTGAGAGATCCGGTTCTGGCCCGATGCTCAGCTACGTTCAGCAGTTGAAGATCAGACAACGCAATCATTTGTTCGGTTTCTCTAAGGTTATCCCATGGATAGCAGTAGACTGGCGGGGGATACGGAACGATGTTAAGCTGCTCAAGAAATTCTGGTCTGGTGTTAGTGAGGCAGCTGAGTTGAAATCTTTGGATTTGGCCTACCAGAAGTTCGGTAGTGGAACTTGAAAACCAGTGTATCGGGGCTTGTCGAAGGGCCGTTTACAACCTTTACCGTTTTGGTAGCAATGCGGGGCCCATCCAACCTGAATGTGTGAGATGCGTTGTTGGGAACGATAGAGAATGGATGCTGGATGCTTACGATATGCTAAAACTGATTCTATGGCTTTTGTAGCTTTCTTTGTCAATCTTTTGCGCCCCAAACGTGGCAGAGTCCGTAGTTGCACGAGTTCGCGTTCCTTCCCATTTGAATCGTTCGACTTTGATTGTGAAGTTGGCAAGGTCTTTAGGGTCAACACCAAAAGCATCGGCCTCGTTCACCAACTGATCGTCTGAAACAGCAGATTAGCAAAGAACCATTGGTCCCAATATTCCAGTTCCAAAAACCGATTTCCAAATTGTGGAAAGCGAACGGAGCTCCCACATGTTGTTCCTCGCTGTCAATATTCACACAATCAATTGTCGCCTTTGCATCTCCCTTTCTGAGATCATCCTCGGCATAAAATTTTGCGATATTTCTCGCTGCTACGAAGTCGGCACTCCCGGGCAAGAAGAATGTTGTATGTAACGAAATCGAATTTTCCCCATTCAAAGCCATTCATCAGTGTAATCTCAATCTCATACTGTTTTCCAGGTTCAGCAACAATTATCGATCGCATTCTGTTGACTCTGCTTACTCACGATCTCCAATCTTGACATATTCCTTGAAGCATGTGCCTTGAGGGACCCTCTTGACGCGCACTTCATACTCGTTACCCTCTTCCCTGAGGATCACCATGGTGTCAACTTTCGATGTTTGACGTGACGTGGGCGGAAAGGTATTGAAAGTCGCTGAGGTTATGCCAGGAAGAGGTGCCCAAAAGCGTAAAGGTGACTGCACAAGAGACGGAGACATACCTCGATATCCGAGTACAAGATAACCACAGTGCTCAGACTTGTACGAAAGCGCTTCACCCACTGTCTGGGCATGACCTCCAAAGTAACCCACACTCTCATAGAGATGCACCCTTCACTCCCCGTTTCCTTCAAACTCCACAGGGCGGACAGTCCCGACATACCACTCCCCGTACTCGCGATGCTCAAATTCTTCTCTATGTCCCTTATAACCAGCCCCTCACTGAGGCAATCCCGGAAGGTTTTGAGGGTGGCTTGGCCAGATGTTTGTTGTAGTAAGCCCTGGTAGTATGTACTTAATCCTAATTATTAAACATCTCCCTCCGTGCTGCTCGTTCTGCTCGTATGCGCTCTTGTGTCTCTGTGTCCCATGACTTCGACTGATGCTTGCGACTTCGCTGTTGTCTCTTTATCTTCTTCTGCCTTCCTTTATTTTGAGGGTCTGACAGCTGTTCTAATACGGGGACTTGTGCGATTGCTCGAATCGATGCTAACGTATCCTGATTGCGAGTACTGATGAGAGAATGGGTACAGCTTTTCTCAGCTAATAGTAACAGTGCTCGTAAAGTGAAGTGTGCATCGTTACCAGCAGTATGAAGCTTATCGAAAGGACAGTGAAGCGCTTGAAGGATGTCGCTAAGAGTACTGGAATTGTCGGGTAAGAGCTCCGAGGCAATCTTTTGTGTATCAAGAATGCCAACAATCGACGTCTGTAGATCAAACTTAAGTATTTGCAAAATGTGAAGATCGTGCTTAAAGTCATGACCGATAAGAGCGATATTACGTGTTCATGGGACCAAAGACTCAAGGGTCTTAAGTATATCTTGTTGGCATATTGTAGTCGTCTTCCCAAATAGGAAATTTTTCGTAGCAGCTGTGCAGTATCGAGTTGATCCGGTAGCGAAACTATACGTCAATATCGTCTTTTCAAGCTGTGAGGAGGCGAGAATCCTAGTATCAAGTATTGCAATGCCAACTTGACTATCGAGGTTCTGGGCTGAGTCCTGTTTGATATTTCCTAGATTCTCAAAATCGATTGCCACAAATATTACATCGCGCAAGTCATCAGATATCGCCGGATGTGGTGTAAGTCCAAGAAAAGCCTGAAGCAGTTGGAGGCCGTTGTTGGAGATTGCGTATCGCAGAGCCATATTTGTCACAAATTTGTGAAGATGAAGCGGTTTCGACGTTTGGGACAGTCAGAGCTGTTATCAGTAGGTCTGAAAATATTTTTGACGCAGACCTCTTCTTCTTGTCCTTGAACATTGAGCTGCACTTGAACCTGGTCAAAGTTGCCAAAAGTGAAGCCCTCTTTCAATGTCACCTCGATGGTGTATCGGACGCCATCCTCTCCCACAATGTATCTGTAACATGCTGTACCACCCTGTTGCTCTCAATTATCAAGCTTGATGTACTCGTCGAAGTAAGTACCATCAGGATATCTCTTGATGCGGATTTCATACTCATTGCTGCCATCTTTCAAGATTGCCATGTCGAAACGCGGGGGGCGATGAAGTGGTGACGAGAAATGGATGCTAAATGCTGTTGAAAGGAAAGCTTGAAGCAACGCTGGAGCGAAAGGTGATCTCGTCGCTAGGTCGCCCTCAAAATTAAATACAGAAGGTGAGGGTACTTCAGCTTCAGCTTTGTCGAGTATCAAAGCCTATGCTTCAGGCAGATAGATTTTCGACGTCCGGGAATGCAAAGCTGATATCTTGGATGCAGTGTCCAATACTTGCTTCAAGGCAAAGTAGAGAATAGACCTTGAAGTCAAGATTTTTCGAGTCCGATATTGAAGTCTTGCGTGAAACAGTGGGTGATTATTATTGTTCAATAAAGAAGGAGGAGGAGGGGACGAAGTATTTGTACTCGAGAACTTCGGCTAGCACGAGATCGGGTGAATATCTCCTTGAAAAACAAGGGAAGAAAGGTGAAGCAGGTTCGTTCCAAGGTTGGTGTGGAATACGGATGGTGAAGTAGAAGCGTTGGTATTTTGGAAAGAAGAAGATCAAGAAGGCGAGGGCGAGGTGCGCTTTTGGTGTTCGGAGAGTATCTGCGAAAGCAATGCTTGGAGAATCGCCTTTGGGGAAGTGGAGGAGGGATGGTGGCCAACAGGTTCGAAGGTGGAAGTGTTGATGTTGTTATAAGAAAAAGGAGTGGAGGGGGAGCAGCGAGGTATATTAGTAAGGATAATGTTTGGAGGCAAAAGCTCACCTTCCGTCAACATCCTCGAGACTTAAGTCAAGGAGGAGGAAGGAAGCCATCTTGCAAAGACTAACCATCCCCCCTCCTCTCGAAGCCCAATTCAGCTTCTCCTCTCACCAAACCTTCAAAAACGAAGCCATCCAACTGCCCCATCCTCCCACTTCCCATCTCAAACCCCTATATCCCCCATACCCATACCAGCAATACGCAGGGAGACTTCCCTTTCCGTTTCTCACAACCTCATTTTATCACATAACCTCACATCACATCACATAACTTCAAATCAATAGAGGTTGAGACAGGCACTTCCAAACCCTTCCATTCATTCACACAACAGCGAATTAACTCCAACACCCAAAGTGGTAACGGCATGCACGCACGCTATGCAGAAACGAATCATCTCTCTCTTCCCATCACATCCTCTTCTTGTCATCGTACATTTTTCCATCCCTCTGCTCTTACTTTCATCTGTGATCCCCACCCTTCGATCGATTCTCTTGGGTCGCCATGCATCTATGCTACACCCCCACAAATAGAAGACGAAGAATCCAGCCCAGAAAGCCGTGAAGAAGCATTAACATTACAAATCCATAACCACCCCTCCCCATCCCCAAACCTAATCATCAAGCTCAATCGGCTTCTTCTCGCTGCCATCGGGACTCGGCGGACTAACGACCACCTTTCCCTCCTGTTCTTCCTCCTCTGGCCGCTCCTCCACAATCGGTGCATCGGGTATCTCGTCCTCAGCGCCTTCGGCACCAACACTGCCCGTCGTGCTCGAAGCCTTCTGTCTTCTTCTCCGTCTAGCTTGCCGCTCCTCATCAGCATTATCCCTCCTCCTAGCCCTACGCATCGACTCCCTCCTCTCGCCAGGCTCGCCATCCTCTGCCGCGCCATCTGTACCCCGCATTCCTTGCAGCAACAGCGCAGCGCGCTCCGCGACATCGTCGCCGTCGGCACCGAGCTGCATCTCTGGACTGATTGGGCCGTCGGATGAATTGGATTCGGGGGATTTCAGCGATTCTTCGACCTCGGGGATTTCGTCGGGGTCGGGGATCTTTTGACCGGAGGCTACGCGCACTTGGTGACGGTTTTGGAGGCGTGCTCTGCGTCTGCGGTCGCGCTGGTCTCTTGTCTGTGGGGCTGCGGCTCTGAGTTTCTCAAGCAGAGAATCCATGGCGCCGGTTGAGATGGGTGATGGTGGTGCGCTGCCGTCTGAAGACCCAGTCACTCTGAGTTGGGCGTGTTTTCGCTTCATAGATGCTTCGTTGCGCTTGCGGAGCTTCTCGAGTTCGATGTTCTTCTCACGTGACTTCTTCCACTCCGTGACGAAGATGGCGAGCTTGGCGAAGAAGTCGCGGCGCGCGTTCTCGTCTGTAGGATCTTCGCCGTAGAAGACCATGATGTCGTCGTAGGTGCGGACCATGTCTTCGAGATAGAGCTGCATCTGCTCTGCCTTTCTTCGGGCGTCCTTCATTGATCTTTGAACAATCTGGCTTACGCGATCTTGCGGATGGAACTTCTTGGGATCGCTCAGATTGCCTGAATCAAGAGACATCTGGACGTTCTTGATGTTGTCGATGTAGCGTTTTGCGTCTTGTTGAAGCTGCTCAACGTTGAGTTTCTGCGCAGTGATGACTCCAGCGATATCGTCGGTAAAGCCTTCCCACTCTGGATACTGTGTTCTGACAATACGTTCCACGAGATCCGCGAATGTTGATTCGTTCTTGTCATCCTTGACCATTCCAAGACGTGCAAGTGAGCTCAGCTTGAAACCACTGGCTTGCTTGTTCGAGTCGTTCATGTAGTTACCGATATCGAGAATGAGACCAAGTACGTTCATCAAGGAGACCGAGTCTCGTAATGACTCCGATACTGCAACCACCGACTTGAGTTTGCCAGAGACATCATCATACTCAGCCTCAAACGTTCTTGTCAATGCCAGTGCCCGCATTCTTGACTTCCAGTAATGATGAAGCTCATATGCCGTTTGCAGGTATATTTGGTCTTCCCGGGTGAGTTCTGAAGGATCCTGTTCGCGATTCTCTTTATTGGCATCTGGTCCAGTCCAATCCTTGCTGTACGGAGCCATCAGCTTGGCCGTGTTCTCAGGAATAGTACACATGTCCTCCTTTTGTAAGAAGTCCATTACAACATTGTTGTCTAGCACTTCCTTATCACAGTGAATGATCATTTGAACGATCTTGTCAACTGAATAAGTAGAGTATTTGGCAAGTGAGATTTCTGGACATGATTAGTGATTTTCAAGAATAGAAGCATTTCATACTTACGAAACGTTCGCACGAGGTCGCTTGAGATGATCTGTTTCTTCTCTGACTTTTTGCTCCCACTCTTGCCAATCTGTTTGATTTCTTTGGCCATGAACAGCTTCTCGACTTCGTCAAGAACACCCTTCCGTGATAGTTCGGCATATTTCTCTTCCTTCTCAGCTGGCGTTGGAGCATGTGCAGCCCAATGCGTTGTCATAGGTGTATCGACCTTCTCCCAATGCAAAGCCTTTAGCTTCTTCTTTGATCTAGCAACAGGTAATCCTAATGTAGGTACAGCATTGTAAGCCGGCTGTGAAGCCAAGAAGTTTCCAGCCATCTTGCCTGGCATAGGAGGAGGTGGTGGAGGAGGCATTCCAGCACTGCCTGGCATTGGCGGGGGAGGTGGAGGGGGTGGTGGGCCTCCCAAAGAACCAGGCGGAGGAGGCGGTGGAGGCGGTGGTGGAGGAGGTCCATTAAATCCAGCTGCTTGTTCTGGCATAGGAGGTGGAGGTGGCGGAGGTGGTCCATTGAACTCAGCAGTCTTTGGTGCACCCTCATCACTGGGTGTTCTCGGCGAATCCGACTCAATACTTGGATGTGAAGGTCCAGTGGTAACTCCATCACCATCTTCGTCATCACTTGCATCGTATCGTTTGACCCTGGAACTCATCTCTTCCAGGTATCCAGGAGCCTGCTTTGGCCGTCTCATCTCAACAAGACGAGGCTTCTCATAAATTGCACCATCCTCATCCTCGCCTTCTTCGAGAAGCATTTCTTGTGAGTTGACTGGCTTCCGAGGTATTCTGGTTTGCCGAGATACACTTCCAAGCATGCTATTCGTGTAGTCTCTTGGTGGAGTACCTCCTCCTGGAGGTCGTTCACCGCCATCCATCTCTTCACGAAGAGCACGCAGCCTGTCGGATGGGCCAGCAGCATCTCCCCAGACTCGGCCTTCCAGCTTATATTGCGTCTTTTGGCGCTCAATTTGCATCTCAAGTCGATCCATAAGTTTCTCTCGGTCAAGGATCCCCTTCATCTGTGAAGGATCGCTCTCGCCCAACGCACCACTGCCGCCCTTTGCAGCATTTGAAGCAGCAATATCTTGAGCATCACGAAGCATGAGGTACAGTTCTCTCGTTTCCAGCTCATTCCTCTGAGCCTCCTTTGCGCGAACCGTCTGAAGATTTTCAAGTTCTCCCTTCAGAGCATCTGCTTGCCGTCTCTGGACTTCAATGACTTGGGCCTGCTCTTCTACCTGTCTCTGCAGTTTTGCAACCATACCCTCTGCTCCAAGCTCGATTTGAGCTTTCATCTCATCACGCTCGGCCATTGCCGAATCGGCGATTTGCCGGGATTCGAGAGCTTCATCGAGAGCTTGTCGTGCTTCTGAATCGGTGTGAAGCTTATCCAGAAGACTTTGGACTGTGAAATTGAGACTTTGCTTCAGATCCATGTCTGGAAGACGTCTGTCCATGGCAACATAGCTGAGCATCGAGTCCACCAATTGAAACATCCGTAATCTCTCTTCTCCATCATTATCTCGAATCAGCAAGAGATGTTGCATTGCAGACACAAAGTAGTCCTGAGTTCTACTCCCTTGAACCTTCTGCATGATAGCATCGACGATTTGAGCGGGATCGTTGAGATCCTTGACTTCTCCCTCGAAACTATCCTTCATGCTACTGTTCTCCCGCTCCAGAAGATCCTCATAATCGATTGCTTCGTTGGCCCGGAACCGCTCAATCTGCTTGTCTATCACATCGTACTGAAAACCTTCCATCTTCGTCAAGATACGTTTGATTCCACATGCTGTAAATTGAGCCCGAATGTGGACTCTGAGCTGCAAATCCCGTTCCGGCGCATCGATGACCATATTGATCAAGAAAAGCGTTGCAACGGCGTATTCCATAAGGAGGTTCTCCATTCCAATGCCACCACTTCGGACTTCCTCACTGGCTCCAACAAGACTTCCCATCTTGCCTCGCCCA
The DNA here is from genome assembly GCA_002865655.1 of Hyaloscypha variabilis F. Taxonomy (NCBI): domain Eukaryota; kingdom Fungi; phylum Ascomycota; class Leotiomycetes; order Helotiales; family Hyaloscyphaceae; genus Hyaloscypha; species Hyaloscypha variabilis. The sequence continues at coordinate 600,432 of KZ613942.1, read as the reverse complement.
TCAACCGTAACCTCCACCACTCGCATCCAAGCATCGAATCGGCCGTTCTCTCCATGCTGATTTTTCACATAGTCCATAGCCTGGATCACCTTGAGGTGACCTTGGCCATCTGCCCAATGACATAAGAATGTCAACACTTCGCTGACAAGCTTCCTTGTTGTTAACCTTGGCGATATCAGGGAAGTTGCGAGCGCAACAATAACAGGCTGGTGAGCTAAAGCATCATCCGCTCCAAATTTGTTGTTCATCAGCGCCTTCAAACACTTGACGATATCGTATTCTCGATCGAGGTCTTTGTCGCTAGTTGATCCATCTGCTGGCGCTGGCCCTTGTGCTTGCCTTCGATTGATCTTGCCCAGCACATTTGTGAGAGCTACTTGACCTTGACACTCTACAAAAGTCCTGACCCATCCTATCGGTTGTGTTCGCAGGCTGACTGCCAGACTTTGTAGTTGCTTGGCCGAAATGCTGTTGTCCATGACCTTCTTGACGAACCATTCTGGAGTGCCTTCCTCCTCCGCATTAGCAAGCATCTCCATTTCTCTGCCATATTGACCGCCAATGGTTCCGGTTTGCCTATTCACAGTTCGCCGTTTCTGCTCGCCTTGCCATTCCGTCAACCGATCTTGATGTACCAAGGTCCATTTCTTTGCTGGAGGGTATGCCATCATCTGCCGCCGCGCTTGGTCTGGTAGGTTGTGCCAGCCACGCTTCTGCATCAAGGCCAGAAATTGCTCCTCGATCACGCGATCATCGGTTGGTTTGGTTATGCTGAAGTTATCGCTTAGGGACGTTGTTGAAGTATAGCCCGAGCCATGGTGGGGTAGCTTAGTGAGGCGGTGCGATTCCCGTGGATGCGAGGGCGAGAGATTACTGCTGAAAGAGCTATTAGAGTGTGAAGCCGGCATGGCTGTCCTAGATGAGCTGCCAGAGGAGAAGATGCTTGAGCGTTCGGTGCTTCCGTCCACACTGGACTGGTCGAAAGAACTTCGGCCGTAGGATTGGTTTGTGGAGTAGGAGTCATATCTCGAATTGTGTCCATTCATTGTGCTTGCCCCGCTCGCTCTTCCCGGCCCCCATTGCTGCAGTTGCGTGGTGCGATTTCCTGTGGAAGCCATTGTTATGTTCCCTACTCCTGGTGGAGGCCGAGGCCCAGATGGATGCGAACTGCCATTAGTTGAAGTGGAGGGGTCGAAAGACGGGTACTGGTGGAAGTCCCCCGTCGCTTTATTTAGGTGGTGTGGCAGAGGTTCCCTTCGAACTGGCATCTGGTCTCCTCGAGGCAGATAGTCCACCGGGATGGGCGACTTGCTGTCTGCCGTCACACTGTCGTACGGAATAGACGTGATCACCCCGGCCATCATGTTCAATCCAGACTGATCCGCACCAGGCGAAGTCGGCCGTTCCAGCGATACAATTGACGAGCCTCGTGTATGCCGTGATGATCGTGAGCTGGAGTCCAAGTCGCCTCCCAAATGTTTTCCCTCGTCGCTGACATTTCTCTTGTCCTTCTTGCTCCTCGAAAAGAATGACGATTTGCCGCCCGAAGACTGCCTGGCTTTGGCGTCGGCTGCTGACATGATCGTAGCGGCCAAGTCAGTGTTTCGATCGCAGGTGTGTGTTATGGATCCCTAGTCCTGGGCCGCGATTGTGATGCGCCCTCGTCGCCCAAATTCACTCAAGTATCCTCGTTGTCTCAGAACCAAGCTCTTCTCATCATGCCACATGGGCAACTTGCCACCGCTGCGGGACCGCAGGTAGGGTGTATTTGCCAGTACAGGACTCGTGCTATTGGCAGCAGTGGTTAGCATGAAGGATCAAAGGTCCTGCGACGTGGGAGGAGTCAAGGTCGACGTCCGCCGGGGGTTGGCTGCAAATTGCCGCGGTCGAGGTCTTACCCAAGATTGTACTTCTGTTCTCACTGTGCGCACATGTCACAGCTGCTGTTCGCGTCCCAAGGGGGCAAATGTGAAGAATCTAGAGAAATGCTGTGTTATCGCTGGTTGCCGTCGATGCCCTTGTCGATAATGGCTGTTCGTTTAGTCGGAGCTGAAACCGTTTCCCTTGGGAGTGCAGACGTCAAACACTCTGGGGGCACAGACCCAAAGAAGGATCCGAGTGTCAGCAGCAATGTGGTAGTGAGTGGCCAAGGAGAGTAAAGAGCGTTCCTGCAACAGCAGCAAGAGAAAGGCGAAAAGAGAAGGTTGTGTCCGTGTCTGTGTTGGTGATGGGGCTTGTCCACAGAGTCGATGTTGCTTCTCCTTAACGCGCCCCAAATAATGGCTCCGCGGTCCGACGAACTAGTTCTAGTGGCTTTCTGCACTTGGGGACCCCTGAGGGACAGCCGAGAATAGCTCGGCCGCCCGAGTTCTCCTCTCTCTCCACCACTCATATTGGCAACCGCGCGCAAGAACTCCAGCTGGACAACCTCCATAAGATCGCCCCATTTCTCCGGCTAGGATTCGGAGAACGATGACTGGTGTCGACTTGTGTTGCAGCTGATCACAGAGCATCTGAAAGCAGCTCCCCGCTCTCCTGTTCATTGTCGCGACTTCCCGATCATCTCAATGTCGTCCGCGTGGCAGCCGCACAGCTTGGGACTGCTGCGAAGGCTCAACGGAGGCTCGTATATTCCTGGACCAGCACCCGACGCTGCAGGCAATGAAGATGACGATGTAAAGATGAGTTTTGTGTCGGTTCTAAAGGTAGGACAGTCCGGAAGTACTTTGCGACACTTGCGACAATTGCTGACCTCTACAGACTCTGGTCATTCCAGCCCTCATCTCCCTCATCCTCTATCTTATTATCTCATATGCCTTGGTGCCGATATGGAAGCGGTATCGAGGACGGTACAGCACGTACCTACCATTAGACACGATTTCCACTCAGACCACAACCTGGCGACAAAGAATTGGCGGTGCTCTGATCAGACGATTGCTCCCTTCCACTTGGAGGACAGACTTCGGGCAAGGTGGCTTTGCAGTGAACGGACAAGACGGGAGTGATTTTGATGAAGAGGAGGGAGAAGAGTTATATGAGGTCGATCAGAACAGAAGAGAGGCATTATCGCTAGATGCTCGAAGAGGAACAAACGAGGATGGCAGCCGGCTCTCCCGAGACTTGGAAGAAGGGTTCAAAGATGATAGTGAGGATGAAGAGGAAGATGCTTTGCCTGGAAGACAAGGAAGGACGTTATCTCGATGAAGCGAACTATGCACGACTCTGCAGGGGAGGACTCTTCCGACATGGAATATACACGCTCTCTGGCATTACTCTCAATGAAGCGAAGGATATCTGCTCGCCAACATTGAATATGGAAGTATTGCTATTGTGAGGCAGTTACTGCAATAGAAAGGATTTACAAGCATGATTACAACAATGGCTTAATCTAGATGGGTATCATCAAAGCAGCGCCAAGGCCACCATTCCAAACTCCAGCTACCCATGCTTCTGCTGAACGCAGCAACCAGACTCCTTGGCCTCCAAACAGTACTCCACAATGGACTCGTGCAATATCACCACTCGACTCGCTGCTCCCGGCGCAACTCCGCATACAGCCCCTCCAGTTCCCTCCTCCACCCCTCCTTACTCTCTTCAATCCTCCTTTCAACACTCAAAATACTGCCCCTGCAGAACGCACCAAAGAACCCCGGCAACTGAATCCTCATACCCACAAGCGCTCTCTCTTCGGCCTCCTGCCTCATCTTCAACATCCTCAACCTCTCCTCCACCTCACCGCCGCCTGCTCTACAAATGCCACACTTCTCAGGCATATCCGCATCTCTTACCGGCCTCGGGTTCCAGTCAATTTGAACCGGACGTATGTTGTGTCCACACTCACTATACACCATCCTTCTTCTGCAGTTCGGACAATCCTGATGAGTTGAAGCATTCTCCAGCCAGCGGGAGATGCACAGTGATCCAAAGATATGGCCGCACGGGATCATGACCGCCGTCTCGACTTGCCCATCGTACCTCCGCTCTCCTATAACTTCATGGCAGATCGTGCAGCGGTACGCAGGCTGCTCGTCCAGCTGTTCCTGAATCGCATTGACCATCGGCGAGACAGCAAACGCCATCTTCGTCTTCTCCATCTCGGTCTTCTCCTTCGATCGCCTTCTCATGTATTCTCGTCCTTCGTTTCCCAATCCGAGGATGCCGCGCGTGTGTATAGAGATGAGCGGACGGTACATGTGTACATGTAATCAATACATATAATCCACTTGCATTCACACCATTCACAAGTCCACGAACACAACGTGGAAGAGAAGTAAGTGATGGATGGAGAACACGCGATATATAAGACACGCACATTTCCTCCCATCCCATCCCTCCACACCACCGTATTCGTACCGACCTCACGCGCACCAACAACCAACATGACAAGACCAAGTGACTGCGCCGTCTCATCACCCGCCCGACCCTGCTTCCACCCTTCTCCTACCCTATCATCCATCATCCATCCTTTGTAAGCTCGCAACCCCCAAACATTCCGCGCGGTAAATCAGGAATCGTACCAAAGAGCCTGTCGCTCTGTACGACTCCAAGTGGAAAGCCTGAACGAGTTGGGATTCTGACGTAAGAAGGCAGGAGCTCTACCCCTCATTCCCCTGACTTCTTTCCCTTACCTCTGCCCCCCATTTCTTTCTACATGCCTGTATCTCTCCCTCGACCCTTGCCTCTCCCTCTCCCTTCACATAAATGACATAAATCACACATCTCCATCTCCCTCTTTCACATGAACCCCTAAACCTGCCCATTCCCACAACGGCCCGGTCCATGACCTCACGCCCCCCATCTAGCCCTCAACCCACTTAACCCACTCAACGTATCGAAACCCAGAAGCGTGTGATGCGTGCGCACGCAAGCACGCAGGTTCCTCGCGAGAGATAGCCGTCAGCGGCTGACTCGGTCATGCAGGGCCGTTTTCTTGAATCTTGTTGTTTGGTTGCGAGGTTGCGAGGGGTGAGGGGGGTGGTGATTTGTTCGCTTGGGGAGGGTGAGACATCCAATGGGCGCGTGAGGGGGTTAGCGAGGGAAACTGAGGCGAGGAAAGGAGGGTGAGTCACGTGACTCGGTGGATGTACAGGTGGAACTGGGACATTGAGGCTTGGGAGAGGGAAGGGGTGCGATGTATGGAATCAGGTGGTACATTGAGGTTTGTGGATTGATAATGCGTGGGGTGGGATTTGGGGTGCGAGTGAGATAAGTCACGAGCTGTTGGTAGAGAGATGAGAGAATGGGTTGTTTTATTGCTTATGTACATTTGGGTTTATTGTTAAGTGCCTTGTGATGTGCATTAGGATGCTTGGAAATTATTTGTGATGTATTCTATGATATAGGAGGGAAGCAGACTCAAAGCCAAGGAGTTATGTGACGTCCTTGCTTGCCCAGCTAGGATATCGGTCCCTTAGATGCTGCTGATGTAGATTAGATGTTGAATGAAAGAAAATATCGTGAGATGAATAGCGGGGTGCTCCTACCCAAGATTTCAAGAGGTCACTAGAGCGGACTTCCATGTCTCGGAGTTCCACTGGCGCGGGCTTCGAGAGCAGCAATCTTCGCCTTCCTCTCGTTCCGTTTTCGGATAAGTTCTTGCACCCGTTGTGCGGCAAGCAGCTCCTCCATCTCTCGCTCTTCTTCCTCCTTCAGCTTGAGAAGCTCCTCATCGTCATTCGCACTCGGGCCTGCGAGGTCCGGCTCAAACTTCGCCCTCTTCTGAGGACCTCCCTCAAGTGCGCGAAGATTACTTAGAGGCGCCATTATACGGACGTTGTCGAGGTCGACTGGTTCCACTTTGATAGTAGGAGTTGGTATATCGGAGACATTAGTGGCCTTTCGCTTCGAAGACTGAGGTGGGGTGTCATCGAGAATGATGATCTCGGGCTGTGTTTCCTTGGATTTTGGAAAGACGGGTGCCTCAACAGGCTCCTCCTTGATAGTTGTTTGAGGAGTCTGAACAGGGGTTGTTTGTGCCGGTGTATCAACAGGTTCTTCTTTGATACTCGATTGGGATGCAGCTGGTGCCGTTGAGGGTTTCTCATCGGGTTCTTGCTTCCTATCTTCGGGTGGAAGTTCTCCCTTCTCCCAGTATTTTCGGCGGCGCTTGGCACATTAGCTGGTTGACAACTGATGAATCGGGGGCTCTTATACTTGTAGGTGTCCAAAGAGCTTTTGTCTCTCTCGCGTGTACAGCTGACCCCATCCACGCCAATGATTTGGTATATCGCCCAGCTCCAGAAGCTGTCTTTGAATAGCCTTGGCATCTGCCTCTGGGCCCGCTTCCAGAATATTATGCTTTAATAATGCCTCCTTGTCATAAGTCTGGGGGAACGATCAGTGCGTTGTGGCATTTTCATTAGGGAAAAGTAATACCTGAAGCGCTTTGAAGCATGACTGGCGTTCATGGTCTTTGAGAGAATCCCATGGCTGAAACTCCAGTGGGATTGGGCACTTGTAAAACGAGTTCTCCTCTAGGGAGTCTAAGTTCAGTCAGTTTCAATCACAAAAGGACTTCAGACATTATGCAGACCCAAACTACGGCAGAAGTAGTGGAAATAAACCTTTTTTGAGGGTTTGTGAAGATATTGAAATTTTGCTGGAGGATCTAATGGTAGCTCGAGTCCACCCTCAACCCTGGATAGATTAACAATAAGTTGAAGATAAGGGAGCCAATATAGTTCTTACTCAATATTGTGAGTAATTCCATGCTTCGTAAAACTCTTCTCGTCTACCTTGGAGGCGCGTGTCGCAAGTAAAGCCTGGTATTGTCTCATTTGCTCCTGATACTGACTTTCGGGAACTTGTTTGTATGTGCTTTCTCCATACCGATATACCTGGATTTTGAAACCACCTAGATCGGAAGGTTCAATTCCAGGGACATTTGTCTCGAGTCTGAGATCTTCATCTATCAAGGGATTAATTAAGAATGATCTAGAAAGATTTGAGTTAACTCACCTCTTGTAAGGGCTCTAATGGATAAATGTGCGTCGGTTTTGAATTTACCATCAGCGGCTCCGAACAGAGAACTAAGCAGTATTTTCTGGTCTTTTTCCAAAACATCCTCATTCCCAACTTTGTCAATTAATCCAAATCCTATTCTGGCCTTCCTGGCTCTGTCGTCGATATGAACTCGTATTCCCAAGTAATCACCCCAAGTGAATCCTTTCCTCAAAGTAACCTCAATGGCGTACTTCGTATCCTCAGAAGCAATGTACCGATGACATTCAAAGAGCCCCTTCTCTCGATGTGGCGTTCCAAGCTGCTCATATTCGTCAATGTAAACTCGATCCGAGTCAGTGGCCTCGAATGGAGGCTTGACCAGGCGAACTTCGATTTGTGCATCCTTCGGGCCGAGAAATACCATGGCTAAGTGCTGCAACCAATGACACTTCTCCTCCAATAATCGAAATCTGCTGAATATATCCAATGAAATTAGCAAACCAAACTCAAACCCAAAACCTAAGTAGCCAACATACCTTGTCCTAGCCACTAGCTCAAAGATGAAATCAGCCGTGGTAGCCTGACCTCAATAACTCAGCTCTATGTAGAGCAATCCGTGAATCGACGCTCAAACGCTTCGAATCTATGAGATATCGAAATTGGAAGATAAGAAGGTGTTGCTGAATTTGAGAGCTGAATTTGAGGGTCTGAGGGAGGGAGTGAAAGGCTTGAGGGCGAGGTGTTGAGAGGTAGATAGAGCTCGAATAGTTGAGTGTGTGGTAGGTTTGGTAAATCCGGTAAGCTTTGGGACGAGGAAGATGAGATGATGATCCGAAGGAATATCTTACAATGGCGGTGCTGTGGATGAGAACGAGGTGAGGTCAGATGTGAAGTTGTGTCGAGTTCGTAGTTGTGGTTTCTTCCAGTGGACCTGAGGTGAAACGTAAGAGTGCCGGGTAAGGTTGATGTAAAGGTCGAAGATTCGAAAAGTTGCAGAGGTGGTTGTAATCCAATGGTATCCTGTTGGTGATAGACCAGACTGAAGGTGACTCAATGAAAGCGGAGGAGGGGAGAGGTGGCTGATGTTCCAGATGGACTAGAAGAGAAGTTAAACGTAGAGGTAGTGAGAAAATAGTGGACGGGTTGAAGGTTGAAGACTCTATCGCACAGTCGAACTTGTTGTGGATGTTGAAGTGAAGCCCAGCTGAGAGGTGGAGATGGAGAACGATGATGCTTGGTTGGAGTTGGGTTCCTGGAAGACGGCTTTGTTGACAATAGAAAGCTGCGGAATGAAGGGAGGATCAAAGAAGGAGAGTTCAATCTTCGTTAGAGGAAAGGTAAACTATTCGACGATGAAGCGCTGGAGTGTGAGGAGATGAAAGGCCTCAAAAATGGTCAGTAGGGCGAAATTGAGCAAATTGAAGAAGAAAGGATTGGTACTATTCTGGAGAAGAAAGACCAGGCACAGAGAAAATTTTGAGCAAAATGAAAAGGCAGGGGGGTGAGCAGTTGGTGGGAAACTTCCCGCTAGTGTGCGTTGTAGGAAGGAAGGAGGTACCAGGACATTTTCCTTCACCCCTGGCGACTTGCCGCAAGCAACTTCTCATTTTGCAGCTTCAAGGTTGTCAAATATTCGATGAGACTATCTATCTCAAAACTTCACTTGCTCTTTCCAACCTCCGAAATCCTGGACTAGATCTCATTCTATAACTGAAAAAGCCGACTTCTCTAATCACGAAACAGAAAGAGCAAACTTTTGGTATTTCCCCAAGCCCTCTCGAACCTCAAGTTCCATGCAATGCAAAAAATTCAGAAATCCAAAACCAATCATTTCTTCGGCTTAGCCGCAAATTCCTCAATATACTTCGCCAGCTTCTCAGCCCCTTCCAGGGATATCGAGTTATAGTTGCTAGCTCGGATACCACCAACACTTCGATGACCTTTGAGTCCAGTGAGGCCAGCCTCGACTGAACCTTTCAGAAAAGCTTTTTCTGAATCGTCGATGCCTGACTCGAGCTTGTTTTTTGTTAGCTTGAACACCGTGGTGGAAGGATGTACGTACGTGTGTGACTCGGAAGCAGATATTCATCCTTGAGCGAACGCTCTTATCTGGGACGACTTTGTAGGATTCCGGATGTGCGTCGAGGGCAGCATATATCAACTTTGCTTTCTGTTCTGACTGAGCTTGCTGGCCGTCGACTTTATTCGGGAACGTCTTCAGTGCCTTCTTGAGGACCTGACCTGCGATGTAGACATCGAAGATGCTGAGAGTGTTGTAGAGACTGTTGTTCTTGGCTATTGTGGAATATTGAAGAACAACTGGGCCATTTGGTATACCTAGCTTTCGTAGAAGTGATGGATCTGCATCCTTGACTGCTGGTGGAAGCAGACTCTTCTTGATGATGACCACAGTGACTCCAGTGCTGCCGAGATTCTTTTGTGCCCCGAAGAATATGACTGAGAAATTCTTGACTGGTACCCGCCTGGAAAGGATATTTGATGACATGTCTGCAACCACAATCGGACCATCGTCTCCTTTCGGTCCCAAAGTCTCAGGAAATCCGGGAAACTCCACACCATCCACCGTCTCGTTGTCACAATAGTATACCAACGCCGGATTCTTTGAGAGCTTCCACGTTGACTCCTCTGGTATCTTGCCAAACTTCCCACCGTTGATCTCCCTGGCATCTGCTGCCACGTTGACGTGTTCCGCCCCGACCAATCTCGCTGCTTCTTGACTAGCCTTCAATGACCATGATCCAGTGACAAGGTAATCGATCTTCAGCTCCTCATCGACCGCCTTTTGTAGCTCCTTAAAGACATTCTCCGGCAGCTGCTTGCTATCCTCGACCCCGAGCTCCTTCAATATCCTTTGTTTCCGACGCTCTACCCAGACTGCCACCAGATTGTACACGGTCGCCGAGAACTCTCCGCTTCCACCACCTTGCATGAACAATATCTCGTAGTCGTCTGGTACGTCCAAGTACGTCGCCAGATCCTTCTTTGCTTCATTCACAATGTTGGAAGCTAGCTCTGATCTATGAGAATGTTCTGCAAGGCCTAGTCCTGTACCATTGAAATTGACCAAGGCTGCAGCTGCATTTTCTAGGACGTCGGTCGGTAGCAAGGCTGGGCCTGCCCCGAAGTAGGTAATATCTGCTCGCTCAGGCATACTCAATGGGATGTTCGAGGCTTCGGAACAACGGGGTGTTACGTGGATCGCGAAGTTCTGGTTTGTCTCGGTCAGATATCTCTCTCAAGAATTGAAGCTCGTGAAAGATATTGATTGTTAAGAGATCGCAAGGGTTTGGCACATTTATGGTACTCAGTTGCTCAATGTCTAATGATCAGGAGAGACAATGAACATGTGAGGCCTCCAGACGTATCTTGGACCTGTTTTCTCCGATTGCGGAGGGCGTACAGCAATTGCGTGCCCGGAGTGGGGGAATAATGTGCTCAAAACAAGAAACCATGACTTACATTATGCAGTTTCTATCCAATTGAGAAAAATCCTTTGAACAAGGGCAAAGTTGCAGTCTCTCCCAAAATTTTATGTCGGATGAGTCAAGTCAAGGTTCCCCAGATTTTTTATGATAGTGGGGTTCAGCGCCAAGGCCCACCCATGTCGTCAGCCTCGCCTCAATTGCCGACGACACATCTCAGCCTCGTTTCCCTCCAACTGCCGTTATCTCCGCCTCTCCCTCTTTCCTCCCATCTCTTGGGACGAAAATGCTTCGAGTTCTTATGAAGTCCATAGATGTATAGTGAGAAGGCACAATGGCGGAGCGTAAGATGTCGGAGGCCGCGCCGGCGACCAAGATTCCCATCCCAGCAGCTTCATTTCGTGAGCATCTACCCATCGCAGATTAAGCAGGACGCTGACAAGTAGCAGCAACACACAACTCACCTCGTGTCTGGTTTCTGACATCCTCGCTGTCCCCTTTAGCTGTGCGGTTGATCAGACTCTTGCTCGCGCACGGAGACTACGTTGCAGCTGGCCTTCCACCACACGAAATCGAGGACGAGGAACGAAGTGCAGAGTTCAGGGAGCTGATCAACGAGTGTAAGAGCGGGAGGAAGGATAGAGAAGGATGGAAGGATAGGATACGAGGGATAAGATGCGATGGAAGAGTGATGGGACAATGCGGAGCTGCCGTAGCAGAGGCTGTCGAGGTCTTTGGACGGATTGATATCCTGCTTTGTTGCACATCTGAAGGTACATACATCACCATCCCCACAGCTCTCCAACCCCGCAAAAGGCTCACAATCGCGTAGCGGTAGTAGGCACAGTCGAAGAACTCTCCACCAACGCCGCAACACAAAACCTCGTTCGGGACCAATTCGAAATAATCTTCTTCAGCCAAGTAAACTTCATTAAAGCGACACTCCCCCTACTGCGCGAAAAACACACCGGACACATGATAATCCTAACTGGAATCGGGGGCCACATCGGAACACCCGGCATGCCCATGTTCTCCGCCTCAACCTGGGCACTAGAAGGATACTGCGACTCGCTCGCCTACGAAATCGCACCCTTCAACATAAAGCTCACCATCGTACAACCCAACAAAGAGATCTCAGTCCTCACAAACAAAATTACCTTCGCACCCCAATTACCTCAATACGAGAGCTCCAATAATCCCGCACCGGGTTTGCGAGATATATTAACCAACGTCTTGAACCAACACCCAGAGACGCGCATCTCGGACCCCTCACGGCCTTCTTCTTCGATAAAGAAGCCCAAGATCGTCTCCCGGTACCCGCGTCTGCCTGCTGAGGCTAGAGACCGCCTTGTTATGGAGACGGTGCACGCATTAACAGCGATCGGGGGCCACGAGAACCCGCCCGCGAGACATATAGTAGGGTATGAGGGAGTGAATAGCGTGAAAGAGAAGCTGAAGACTGTTAGCGAGGAGCTGGAAGACTTTGTAGAGGTGAGCTGCGCGGTGGATATCTTTAAGAGCGATGTTGGGAGAGCGGCGTTAAGTGGTGCTAAGGTGGACGCGCATGCTGTGTTTAATCCTGGAGTGGGACCTTCGAGCTGAAGGCCATGGTCGAAGCCAGAAATAAAAACATAAACACGATTTCCAATACTCAATCAAATGGTCCTAGATCTAAACTAGATCTATGCTCCTCATTCTCACAAAATTGAAAATTTTGAAATTTCGAAAAATCAACGCTTTTGTATTCAGAGTGGAGTTCCCGATCTATATCCGATCTATGCTCTAGCTCTACCCACGAATCTAAGCCCTATCAATCTATCCCAACTCCCTCCCCCAACACCCCATGACCAACAAACACCACCTTTCACCACTCACAATCCCCTCGCCTCCAAAACCTTCCTAAAAACCCTCATAAAGCCCCCCAAATGCGGCGGCTGAATCATCGTCCTATGCGTCCCACCCACCTCCGTCCACGTCACATTCCCCTCCCCCTCCCTAACAAACGGCTCCCACTTACTAATGAAACCATCAAACCACTCCTCCGTCGTCTTCGCCGGTACCCTACCTACCAACGGACCCGTATAAAACACATCCATCTTGCTCACCACACCACTCGGCTCCCAATCCCAAACGCACTTCTTCAACGACAGCGCCAGGTTCGCCCAGTTATCGAGCTTCTCCTTCGTCAAGCCGAGTTCCTGGATCCGGTGCGACGGCGCGATATTAAATATCGTATCGAGGACCTGCGAGTGCGAGAGCAGACGGAAAGCCGGGATGGCTTTGTATGCGAAGTCTTCCGTGATCAGGGAGAGGAAGAAGGAAATCGTCATGCAGACTTCCGTCCAGTCGTAAGCACGGGCACGCTCTTTCTGATACGGGGCCTGATCGAGGGTCGCGAGGAGCTTGACTTCGTCGCCGGAGGCTTCGAGGAGCTTGGTTAGCTCGAAGGCGGCGAAGCTGCCGAAGGAGTAGCCGAGGAAGGCGTATGGTCCGTGGGGTTGGATCTTCTTGATTGCGGCGTGGTAGGTGGTGACTAGTTCGGAGAGGGAGGTGAAGAATGGCTCGTTGTCGAAACCGCGGGCGCGCAGCGCGTAGATGGGACGATCCGGGAAGTGGCGGGCGAGGTTCATGAAGATCAGGACTTCGCCTGTGCCTGGGTGTAAGAGGAAGAGGGGCGTCTTGTCGCCACTGGCCTGTAGGACAACGACGGGCTCGTAGGTGTGCTTTTGGATGTCCTCGAGCGCCTTTGCGAGATCTCGGATAACTGGGTTGGAGAAGAAGACGGTGATTGGGATCTCGGATATATTGAGATTGCACTGGAGGTGAAGACGTAGCTTGAGGAGATCAATCGAGGAGATGCCCAGCTTGAATAAGTCGTTGTTGATGCCAATCTCTGCACCTGTCGTGTTCAGGAGTGAGTTGCAAGCTTCGACAATGGCAAACTCAGTACGATTGGCTGCAGGCTCAAAATCGTCGTCTTTGTAACATGCCACAAGCGCCTCGTCGAGCTTCATGAGATTATCGTAGACTCCATCTTCAAATGCCTTCCGGATCGTTGAACGGGAAAGCTTTCCAAGCGAAGACTTCTGGAGGAACCTTTCGTCAAGGGGGAGGATCTTGTATGGACGTACACCGCAATGGGTGACAACGGACTTGCAAATAGATGCTGCTGCCTCAACTCGAGGTATTGGCTCGGGGATGTTGTAGGAGGGAAGATAAGCAACAACCACAGATTCAGTTTCAGACTTGGCTGGACGATGAGCGAAGGCGACCACGAAGGATGGAGTTACACCAGGAATCTTCGCAAGTTCGATCGCGGTCTCGATAGCTTGAGGATGATGATTGACGCTGACTTTGATAAGATAGAGTCAAGGGACAACGGCTTGGCAAGGACTCACCCGTGGATAATCACCGAATCCTTGTCACGTCCAGTCAAGTGGAGACGGCCTTTAAGGTCCTTGAAGCCTCGATCACCAGTCTTGAACCATCCATCCTCCGTGAAACTCTTCACCGTGCTGCACTTGTCGTTGTAATAACACTTGAACACGACCTCTCCCCGGACCTGCATGTCGCCAACTTCATCGTCGGGAGCAACAGAGCCGTCCTGTCTGCATATTCTGAACTCTATTCCGGGTATACAATCACCAAGGCAGGCGAATTCAGCATTCCTACCAATGTCGTAAGCTGGACAATCGATTGCGTTGTAGATAGATCCAGCGCAAGTCTCGGTCATGCCGAAGCCGGGGCGAATGAAACATTCTGGGGCGCCAAGGTGTTGTAGAAGTGATGTCAGAGTATTGCAGGTCTGAACAACATTCGACTCTCCGCCAGAGATCAAAGCTCGAAGATTTGACAGATCCACAACAGCTTTCTTGGGGAGTTGACCACGCTCCTCGCTATTGTATTTGGTGGACCTAGTAGAGGCCTCGAAAGCGCTCGGGGTGCGGCGGTGTGCGGGATGCAAATTCTCCTTTTCCTTTTTTTGCTTCATTGGAGTGATATTCTTATCCAAAAGTCGCTCGACGAGGCTAGCAAGAAAGAAATTAGGAGCAAATGCGTATGATACTTTGTGCTTGGAAGCCTTCTCTAAGAATATCATCGGCTCTTCGAGAACCATCGAGGCGGGAAGGTGGATCTGATTTGCTCCAAGACTCATGGCGTGTAGGTGGACCTCTGTAAGATTTGCAACATGGTCCAACCCAGTCCAACTCATGAAGACGTCATCTTCAGTGGTGTGATGAAGCATACTCTTGCCAACAACAGCATGTAGGATCTGGTTATGGGTAAGTGCTACAGCCTTCGGATCTCCAGTGCTTCCAGAAGTGAGCATGAGAACCGCTACATCATCGTGACACTTTTGGTAGCCTCCCAACCGGGCACCTTTGTTATCCAAACGAGAAGTAGGTGTTGCCTCGAGCTCGGTGAGGGTGACCAATCGAACATTATCCAAATCAGCAAAATCAGTCTTCAGGTCGTCGGTGGTGATAACCAGAGGGTTGTGGAGGAGTTTCAGAATTGAAGCCAGGCGCTTCTCTCTTTGTACGCCATCTTTAGAGACCTGAGTTGACATGCAGGGAATACCACCAGCAGCGATGATGGCCCAAAAGTAGAGGATCGAGAGATAGTGATCGTGCATATGGAGTAAGATAATGTTGTTTTCCTCGATGTTGAAGTGAGAGTGCAGGTGCAGTGCTCGCTCATCTGCAGTCCTCGACAAGGTGTTGTAGGATAAAACAACAGGGCCTCGTTCCATGGAAGCTGAATAGAGGATCATTTTCTTTCCCGTTGCATGTTGGGCAGTGTTTTGCAACAGCTGGAGCAACGTCGACGCCATCTTCGGTCTCTGCTGGTGGTTTGCGGCAAGTAATACAATGTGCTTCGAAGGTGTCTGGAAGTTCGAAGAGCCCAAAGGTCGAATCTTTTCCTGAAAGGATTGTTTTCGTCTCCTCCTCTTATTCACTCCCAACCCCGCACACTGAAAAGACGTCACCGCCATTGTTGTCGTCGGTGAATCGAACAAGAAATCACACTTTAACGTCACCGACTCATCTCACAGCTCTGAAAGCACCACATTCCTATATAAGCTTTTCCAAAGGACAGACTTGGTCCTCGGCTAAGACTTTTGTGGGAGGGTACAAGGTACAAGCGTGCATGTATAGCATAAGATCAAATTATACAATCTGAAACTCTGAAACAAATAACTCCACAGATGCGCAAGCTGTCCCAAACTTCGGGAAGTTTGGATGAACCACTGCCGCTCGGTTTGAAGTTGGGGGTCAGACGTAAGAGAAGTGCAGGTGGGGGCAGGGATTATCACGTGATGATCCCATCCCCTCTTGTCACTCGTATGAAATCGAGTTCTGGAACACTGTTAGCTCGCGATGTATCAAATCTGCAGCAAAGCACTTACTTTCATCGTTCTATCTGCCACTCACTCAAAGATTCTCGGCTCATGAAATGGCGAGAGGCCAGAATACCTCGGCAGATTGTGAGATGTAGCCCAACAGCAGCGAAGGGTCAAATGGCTTTAACACTGCTCTTGTGTATGACTGCCGAGAAGAATCAATTTATTGAAGAACATCTGAAATGAAAGCCTCGGTGAAAATGAATACAAAAATTCGCAACGAAAGTAACCGAGGGTGTTTCTTGTTAAGACATAGTGAAGAAGAGGCCGAGGTTTGCGAGTTTTGCGAGGTTTGACACCCGAACCTGAAACAATTATCAGTGTGTAGTCCAGCACACAGCCCTGCAGAAGAGTTAGCGTTTTGATTAATTAAACCATATTCGCCTTGGCCGAGAGAATCGTGCTCGTGGCCGAGGGAGAGGAGAGAAGCGAAAGATCGCACAAGGGGCTCGGATAATATCGAAGGAGTTTTCGCAACCTGCTTGAGGTGCTGCATTGCACCCTCGGTGAGGCCCAGCCTCTTGTAGTGAAGATAGCCTTGTGCTGGCATGAGTCTTGACGCTGATGGTTTTCATTGACGTGAGGGGTGGAGAGCTAGCTGTTGAGGCTGATTGCCGCGGCCCGAGCCGGGACAGGGGTGAAAGTAATACATATATTGCGTTACGCGTCCTGCAAGGGTTTTGGGGATTTTTGAAGACTCTTCAGTTTGCCAGATAGCCTGGATTAATGTCAGTTCGCGCCTTCCAAGACTCCGAAGAATGCTCGAGTAACGCTTGTTGAGATCGTGGAGGTTGCTCTTGCCTTCACTTGGGGAAAAAGACTTGCCATATTTGGCAGGCTAGGCCCCGGCAACGTTTCGAAAATGCCTTTCCAAAGAAGGCGATATGCATGCGCCGATTGGTGTAGGAGAGATGTATATCGTAGTGTTTCGAACCTCGCTGTTCGAACTATAAAGTCGAAGTGTCTGCCATTATCTGGTCCCCCTGACGGGATGTTCCCTGATCTTGTCAGCTGCAGATCCCTGAAGAACCTTGAAATGGCTCAGGTATAGTCAGGGAAGTGGCTCTTACCGTTACTCGCAAGCGGTAGATTTGTGCCTTGTGACATTGGGCATCTGGACTTCTGGAAAATTGATTGGAACTCTTCCAACAATGACGGGTTTAAACACTAACGGTTCATCGAATTTTCTGGTTTAAGGTGCTTCGATGTAGCCTTGTGCTTCAAGTAAGACAGTCGCAATGCATGTTGCGATCCAATACAGGGAAGGTCGAGATGACCATTTGCCAACCGTCAGTCCGAAAGTTCTAGAAATGCTGGAAAAGGATACGATAGAGCTGTGGGAGTCGCTCTTACCTTGATCTTGACCAGGGGAGAGATCCCAGGAGGAGCATCTTGTCTAGTTTGCTCAGCGTAACAGAAGAAACCATTCGGAATAAGGAATGAAAGATTTCCTCCTCAACAATTACAAGGACGAGGTTAGCGAGGCATCAGGCTTCGAAGACATAGTTAAGTCGCAAGGTGATGTATTTTAACTGTAAGCGTGAATAGGTAGTCGAAGCTGTTGCTCGAGAGGTTTGCAACGTGAAAGTGCAACAGGGCCATGGCAAGATGGAGATGACAGGAAGGCCCGATGGTTGCAGATAGGAGCTTGGAGATCGTATTCCTTGAACAGGCTTATGTCGAGGTAACATTAGAAGGCCGGAGTCGTCTTGATCGTAGTCGTGAAGAGGGCTTCAAACAATTGATGTTGATAGGCAGAGGATGGGGAGCGCAACTCAATACCTTGAGGGGCTAAGGGAAGTAACGACAAACATGTCGAAAACAATAGGACAGAATTGTAGAAATCGTACGATTAGTCGTACGATAAATCATACGATGAATGCTAGAAGCGAGGCAGTCCATTTCCCAGGTAGGTACCTAAGGATGAACCTTAAGTGAAGTAAATCCGTTCCGAGGAGGGAGCCACGGTGGTCCCACAACACAGGCGAGATCCCATTCTAGCTCCACAGCGAAGGGCCTCCTCTTATTCTTCCTTCATCTGATGCACTGCCTTGCGTCAAAACACCAACCGCCATGCTGCAAGTTCATGGAGACCCCCTCCATCCCGAATCTCTTCACAAAGGTACGTTTCTTTCGGTCGGTTGGCCGAAAGCCTCCCGGAGTCGTAGGTATCACCGGCCGACGTATCAAGGTCTCTTGCTAACAGATGGCAAGGTTTACGAGCATTTGATTGTGTGCCTGCTGCCTTCCTTGGATTTAGAATCTCTTTGGTGGTCTCGGGAAGAGGGGGAACGAACTTGCTTCGAGGAGGTCGAGACCTTGGATCTCCTTGCTCCAAGTTGCCTTCTAGCATTGCGCCTGACTGAGACTCTCCTGACATGGAGACCCTGGAAGAAGCTTCGGGCAAGGTGACATGCTCAACATCTGCTACCAGCATTTCAGTGGCGAAAACTGTTCGCAGAGAGAGGTTAGTAATGGGAAACCCGGAGAAGATAGTATGACTAACCCATAAATGTGCACAGTTGCTCTCCTTGAGTAAAGATAAAGAGGACAATGACGACCTTGTTCCCTTCAATATGACAATCGATTCGGTGACATCCGGCAGAACACTTGTCAGCCCAGATGATCCGTCGGTCCCCAAGACGACGAACCCCCATTTCCAGGCACAAGAAGAGAGGTGCATGCCCCTCCAGTAAACTCGATTGACCAGACATCGAAGAGCGATACCATAGAAAAATCTGACCTTAGCCAAACCTAGATTCGAAGGATCAAATACAAGTTCGATTCAACCCCCGGCAGCGCTGGCCTACGCCGGTCAAGAGAGACGATGAGGATTGACGAAGAGACCATGGGTGTGGGAGACGCGACTTTTCCCCACAACCGGCCTCCATGGACCCGGGCTGGAGACTGGACAACTCAGATGATCGCATTCCCATCAATAATCGCATTGGGCAAACTCAAGAGCCACCAAGTGTCTACATAGTACAGCTGGTGGTTCTCCCTCGTTCGATCACCCGTGGTGGCATCTTTCGAATTCGTCTTTTCGATAACGAATCTTGCTCATCTGAGCGAGGGATGGGACCTTGCAGAGGATTTCGCTTCGTTCCGTTTCGACTTGGATGCTCAACCATCATTGGGACCTTCTTTCACACACCAAAAAGAAACCTATATCCAGCCCAATTCTTCCTCAACGGAAAATGTCCTTGCCATAAGAAAGTCTCATTCGCATACACCAAAATCGATATCTCGTTTCCGTCTCCGCTCTGCAAAGGGAGATAGGCTGATTGTGGAAGGCTTACTAAACAGGAGGCCCGAGAGCTGGATCTGGCGTGGCCAAGGCCTGAAGGAAGGATAAACTTGTACAGATAGAGAACTCGTTCTCTTTCCCATAGATTTTGCGCCCTCAACCCGACTCAAATCCTTGTTTCAACACTGCCCTTGAATTCTTTCAAGCTCACTACCTCGACTTCAGAGGAGCAACAAGAGATATCAGAAGATGCACTCGACGAAAAGGAAATCACAATCAATAAGAAGAGGAATCTGAAAGAATCACGCTGAGCTAGGACCAAATAGGATAATAATGCCCCCCAAAACCAAAATACAGCCTAAATATGATCAAAAGGTGAACAACTGTGTCAAAAGCTTTCAAAATCTGTGGCTCCAGCGAGCTTACAGCTCTCTCGCCCAGGGATTTCGCCTTGCGTTATCCTTCCCGACATCACAGGCGGATATACTCCTCTGCACACATCATAGAGGAGAGAAACAAGTTATGGGATCTGATCGTATTGTCTGAAGTTGAATAGAAAAGGAGTTGATGGAGGTCTAAGATTAATTTCCTGTTGTCAGCACTCGCTTCGAAGCGTGATTCCCGGGCCGACAGTTGTTGCGGTGTTGACCCTTTATTGTGAGGAGGTTGTCAGCTGTGTGATACTATGAGGTAACCAAAGCTGCTACAAATATTGAGAAGGAAGACCAAAATAATTATAATCTTGGAATATTTTGACAAAGCATCACTAATATTCTGAAACTCATCTGAGAATAGGCCTGCAAACGGCGCGGATTTACTTTGTTGCGACAGCCGGGGTGCAGAAAGGTCACCGTACTAGACATTGAAGGCATTCATCCCAAAGCACACGACGAAATACAAAAGCCTCTGTGGAAGACCTTGATCCCTTATTAATTCTTGACACTGCTTGTACCCGACCTAATCCACCATGGAATCCATAGAGGCCAGATAGCTCGGCCACTATCATAAGATCAAAGCTCAGCACTCCGAGGCGCATCCCAAATGTTCTCAACATGCTGGATCAACTCTCCCCCGCTGCGCCTGCCAGAGTGCGAGTGGTCCTCCTCCCAATCGGGCAGATAAAACGCGCTCGATTTCTCAACTTCGTGGACAGATTACAGCCCGAGAATGTTGTGCGATTGGGGGATATCAGTCCAGATGGACGGCCGAACAGGAGTCAGACGGTCCCCGAGTCCTGAAGAGAGAACCTCTTGCAGAGCAGTGCTGACACCTCGCAGATATGTTTTCCCCTCTTGCATTTCCTACAGGCATGATTGTGTACGACCTCACGACTTTCTATCCTCCTGACTCCCATCTCAACCTCTCCCCCTTCGAGCTGTACCGCGAACCTCTTGTGATACTTGCGCTGGCAGACGGAGCCGAGCTGGACCATGTATCCTATCGAGGGAATGCGGCGAGGAGGAGTCTCAACGGGAACGGGCCACCGCGACCGGAGCATAACATGCGAGAACTATATCAAGATTTGGAGGATCTCCGAGACAGATACCCAAAAGCCCTGGTCCACCAAATCTTGATGTTCGACCACACCCCCAAAGAGAATGCTGCTGCGCTACCGGAAGGCTTGGTTTCAGTGCCCCCCGCAGAGAAATGCAAGGTAACGACAATGAAGACGATCATGTGTGATATATCTTCAATGCTGCTGGCAGAAATGACAACCTTGGCCAAGTCCCTTCAAGCCTTGAACACCATCGACTCCCCAAGCAATTCCCAGCTCGGTCGTCAGTATAATGGTTTATCTTGGCCTAATATACAAGGGGAGATGCTTTCGCGGCGGAACTCACAATACTCCTTACCAGAGGATTCGCGCTCTTCATCACCAGCTGGCAGTGTTGATCGGAGCCATGTACGGATGTCAATGCCAGTGTTCCCTCCCGGGGCTGGTTCAAATGTCTCCACGCCATCTGCTCGACCCACCACGCCTATGAATGGTGTGCCCGATGGCTCGAGTACCTTTGACGATATTGTGGGCCCAAATGGATCTCCCAAACACTTGCAGAGAAACATTCCTCCCCGCCTTACTCCTGATCTCAGAAGCTCCAGCAGTGACCGAGTTTCCGTACAAGGCTTTGGCTCTAACAGCATCAGTGAAAGATCAAGAAACAAAGGCAAAAGTCGAGTTGGAATTGTAATAGGCTCGCTCTACATGATAGCCGGAAGATGGGCCGATGGTTTGAAGGAGTTGATTGATGCTACTTATATCGCGAGGAATAACCTCGATCACTTATGGCATGCAAAAGCCCTCGACAACATCGTTGTTTGCATGCTCATGCTCGCTTGGACCGGCCTGGATTTCCAAATCCCACAAATCTGCTACGCTTCTACGGATCAAAAAGCAGTGTCGACACCTACTCCCCTGGATCAAGCACGAGGACCAGCAAGCAATCGCCTTGTTGCTTTGCAAAACTTGACTGTACTGCTTCCAGAGCTGTTGGACAGAATCTTAAACCTCTACGCCAGAGCCGCCAATAATACTGGAGAGTCATTACCGCAGTACCCATTTTCCGAATCAGTAATACGGTTTTCGAAATTATTGTCAGCGATCCATCTAGCTGGAGGTGTGCTGGATGATGATGTCTTACAGCTGGTAGTTCTTGGAAAACCGCTGAAGAAAAGTCCCAATCTCGTCACACCTCGACTAAACATACGCCCAACACGAACAGAAATCATTACCATATTATTCCGAGCTTTTCCGACTACATCCTCACCAGAAAACTTACCTGTTGTTGACAGGTCCATTATTTTGAGTGGCATTGCATCTGTTCTTGGCTCTTTGGGCTATCATAGGAAGAAGGCAATGGTAACCCGCGAGTTGGTTTATGTGTTGATACCCGGTCTAGTTCAGGCCAGATTGAAGGGGGCTGCTGATATGGGAGTTCACCCTGCTGCTGGATTGGCGGCCCTCAGTAATGTCAATGGCAATACAAATGGAGCACAGGCGCTCGATCTGAGCGAAGGAGATGTGGAGGCTGGAGTGGATACGTTCCTCGAGTCACTCGGTCACGCGTATGGCGTTGTTGCTTCGAAATTTGTGGGAGAGGAATCAATTGATGACTCAAATGAAGCAATAGTTGCGAGAATCGTGCAAGATGCCTCAGTCCGGTCTTTCGGAGGTCGAAACATGAAGCTGGATGTCCTTCGATCATGTATCAATTTCTCAGAAGCTTTACCGGATTTCAACGGTGTTCTGAAGTTCACCGCGGACATATTACGGACTGCTGGCAGTGGAGTTGCCCCTGGACCTCGGAGTGAAGATGCCTCACCATCGATGACTCGAGACGAACAAATCCGGCTAGCGACAAACATCTCAAGGACACTCGGTGCAGCTAGGAATTTAGGCGTCAAGAATCTGACGGCTGAGTACTGGGACGAGTTTTTGGTGAGAGGAGTTGAGCTTGAAGCTTTATCACCAACCAGAACGCCAATACCGCATAAGAAAAGTGAGCTTCCAGGTGCATCCGCCGAGGCAGCATCACGAGAAGTTAATCCATTTATCTACAACCCATTTTTACGAACTCCAGATACTGCAGCTGTGGATCATCTTTTGGTGGCTGGGGAAGGAGCTACATTTAAAGTGACTTTGCAGAATCCGTACGAGTTTGATATCGAAATCGAGAATATCAGACTTGAATCGGAGGGTGCAGAGTTTGAGTCCGGTACCCAGAGGACTGTGATCGGCCCCTACCGTACTCAAATTCTCACAATCTTTGGAACTCCAAAGGCTGCTGGTCAATTAAAAATCACGGGCTGTGTCATACGAGTCAGGGGCTGCAGAGAACGACGGTTCCCAATATTTGAGGAGCCCTGGTCACCTCGAGGAGAAGTCAAGATCAAGACTATTGGTGTTGCAGCACTCTTCAAAGAAAAGGATCGGCCTATCAGCGTTGGTTCAGGATCTATTGCGAGTAGCACATCAGTCATCCCACCGAAGGCAACATCTTTGGGACTGAACGTCATTGACAGACAGCCAGTCGTGGTCGTGAAGTCTACAACCCTTTCACAGTTTGCGGTCATGGTCCTCGAAGGAGAACGCCAGTCATTTTCCATCACACTTCAGAATCTGTCAAAAGAAACACCTGTAGATTTACTTCTGTTCTCTTTCAAGGATTCCACACAAGCACCCCTCCAACAAGCAATGAGCAATCGCGATGCTTCTGCAGCAGAATTGTATGAATGCGAGTTGATCTATGCGCGGAAACAAGCCTTACGATGGAAGAGAAAAGATGACGAGAAGCTATACATTGAACCGGGTGGGACCGCTACCTTCGAAATGGAAATGCTGGGCAGACCTGGGCTCACAAGTGCTGTCGTACAGATCGATTACGCCCATCTGGGAGTTACTGTCACTGAAGTCCAAGCCAATTTTCATACACGGCAAGTAAGCTTACCTCTCACCGTCACCGTCAATGCGAGCATCGAGATGGTAAAGATGGATGTTCTTCCACTCACCGGAAGCATTCCACGCTCTCTCTGGACAGATGTCAGCAGTCAAAAAGATCAAACTTTCTCCCCAGAGGACTATTGTCTCCTCCTGCTGGATCTTCGAAATGCCTGGCCTTGTCAACTTCAAGTCCACCTCGAGATAGCCAATGGTGGGACAATTGATGAAGAGATCCTGCCTGGTAACACCTCGCGAATAATGTTTCCAATTCGCCGCGTCTTTCTTGAAGATCCATCGGCCTCAATACCAGCGCTTGACCCCTCACGAGCAAGACAGTTTGTTGTCAGCACTGGTCGTGTATCTGCAGATACCGAACGAGCGAGTCGAGAAGCTTTCTGGTACCGCGAAGAAATCCTCAAGATTCTCCGCGGTACATGGGTCACGAAATCTGGGCCTCACAGAAATGGCGAGATCGAGCTTCGAGGGCTGAGGTTAACGCCTCGCATGATTGAAGCTATTAAGATCGACGATATCGGTATCGAACTCTCTGTCAACAGCATTGGCAGCGAGGATACGCAGGATGAGCTGTTCACAGACAGCTTTTCTGAGCTCAAAGTCAAAATAACAAATCGAACTTCAGAGACCATATCTCCATTCCTCCGTGTCCAGCCTTCAATCCGGAACCAACCACACAACCTCTCTCTTGACCTCTCCAAGAAGCTAGTCTGGAATGGGATCCTGCAAGAAGTTCTTCCCGACCTGCCAGGGCAAACAACAACCGAGATCAGTATCGGACTCACGTCTCTCGCGAGAGGAGAATTCGAGATCAGCGCCTCCGTAGAAGAAGCACGTCTCCAAAATCCTCTGCAAGAAGAGCGACCAAAGGAAGCAGCCAGGCCGAGAGCCAATACGAGGACCATGATGGATGCTATTCTTGGCGCAAAGGAGAGGCGGATTTGGCATTCGAGGGAACCATGCGTTGTTGTGGTTAGGGATGAGGATAGTGATGATGATGAAGACGATGATGAGTAAATGTACAGTATTGCACATCTGTGTTTGAATAGCGAGCGAGCGCTTAGATGGGGTTGCATTGGTGGGGATGATTGATACCATGATTTGAGCGGTGGTTTGGGGATAGCTTTTGAGCACGGGCAGGTGTGCCGAGAATGAAGAAATACTTCCCATTTACAGTTCTCGTTCTAAATTGATCAACAAAACCAAGGTATCACGCCACTCTCGCCTCACAATACTAAGGCACACAACGATTCCCCTTGCCTCTAACGGCCACCAGAACTTGGCACAACATTTAAAAAAAAAAAAAAAAAGGCCTTCTGCTAATAGTCGGTGCGTCCTGCTCGCTTCGCTCACAGTCAGGAAAAACAAGTGTCCCGTTTAACCAAGTGTCCCGGCGAGATTTGTATGGGAAACCCCACCAAAAATCGCGACCGATTTTTGGGCGATTTTGCCCGCTAAAAAAGTCGTGAAATAGCGATAAAATGGCTTAAAAGTAACGATTTCATCCACGTAACTAGTTAGAATTTAATTCTAAGATACTAAAACTCTTTATCTATATATATAATTATCTCCTATTAATTATAAGAACGTGCATTGATAAAAAGGTGGAGTTATGCGTTATTTTAAAGCTAAAATCAATTGATTTGGGATTGATTTTCCTACTAAAAATCTCGCCGGGACACTTGGTTGAACGGGACACTTGCTTTTCCCGACTGTGAGCGAAGCGAGTAGGAGAGGCGCACCGACTATTATTCATTGATGGCTCCCGTTCTTCTGGAATGGCGGGATTACGCTTTGATGCTCTAATATGGGGAACTCCTTCGATTCTCGGGAAGAAAGTTCGTTCGACATCGGCGCTCGAAATCCGGGGATCTCGGTGTCCATGAGGAGAGTTAGTGTTCATCTAGAAGGTTCATAAACTAATAACAGTTTCCTAGTACTAGGACGAGCATGGCTAGGGTTAGAGAAACATCACACAATAGTCAAATTTCTTACCGGTAGGTCAGAAAAGTTTTCATCTATCTTGTACAACAGCGAATTGTGGGGCAACGTAAGAACGGGGGAAATTTCATCGCTGACAGTGGGATGCACAAGAACAAAAATACTCGTCTCCAAGCAATGAGAAAGATCAGAAGACTATGTAGGTCGCATATCTTACTGGGGCTCATCTGCTGCACACAACTAGAGCCGAAAGTACCACCTGGGTTTGGGGAAGTGTTACTTGTCATCTTCCTAACTAAATATATCTTTCGCCAGCAGTGAATGGTAGAGAAGCCCCTAGCAAAGCTATTGAATGCACACACATTATAGCTCGAATCGAAATTGGATGGTTCGGGATCAGTTGCATAAGGGGCGATACATTGCTTTTAGGACTAAAACCCATTGCTAGTTGGAAACTTTGCGAGTACTTGAGTCTAGATAATGATTCTTAGAACACCTTGGAGCACTGAAGAGATGAAAAGCAAGAGGAGGAAGAGAGAAAAGCGAACGCAGAAGGGAAGAGCAGCAGCGAAAGCAAAAAATGAAAACGAAAATTTGAAAAATCTCTCGCAGAGTCCAATCGTGTGTCTGATTGCGTTATTTCGAGATAGGGACATTCCTAGAGTAATATACACACCTCAGATACATTAGTTACACTACCACAACTGATGGCATAGTATTTTCTGTTAGCATGGGGTATCTTGTGACAAATCCTCTTTTGGAAGCAGTCTCAATGGAGCTGTTTGAAAAAAGAAGAAAAAAAAAAGATAATGACTATGTTTCTTACTGTTATTATCTGGCGTTGACAAGTCTATTTGATTTGTAGAATTACCCGCTTCACTTAGCAGGCTCCAATACCCCGTAGATAGACACACATTTCTCCCTTGCTAAACCAGTGTCAGCTCTGTGCGGGAGGCCCACTTAAGCCAGTCATGACGTAAGACCGCCTGCGTCTAAACCAGCCTGCCAATGCGTTCATAGTGGCCAAGTAAGTTGTCAACGCAGCGAAGCACCAAACAAAATTCCACACCAATTTCATACGCATATTTAGTAACGATACCACTCCCGCAGATCAAGCAAAGAACTTGTGCTCCCGATTCAACGTATCCAACCCCCGACTTTTGTATACTGTAATCCGCTGCGAAGGCGAAAGGGTATTTTCGATGTAGTTTGCGCCCAACAAGTAGCCCAAAACCGTGCCTTCCCCCTTCCCCGTTATCATCGAGCACAGAATTCAATTCCAAGTCCTTGCTTCGATCCGTTGCTCTAGGCAGTTCAAAGATGCCGTCTTCCATCTGCCCCCACCCATCCCATTTCCCGATGGCTTTGAAAGAATGTTCCACCCGTGCAGTCTGAAAACTATTTGGGTGAGGCCGAACAGTTCTTTTGATATCCTGATAGTCAATGCCATAATACAGTGTTGCAGGGACAACGTAACCTGAAATCGTCAACAAAGCAGACTGCATCTCTCCGTAGTCGTCTGGTCCGAGCGGCTGCATGTCCCACCGCAATACGCGGAGGAGTGTGCATTTTCCGCTGTGAAACGTAATTGCGGCGTTGACAGAGGCCCATGACCATGTAGGAGCAACCCGTGGCTGTGGACGGGGACGAACTTGGAAGACTCTTGCGTAGTCAGAACTGTACATGCCAAATCCTTCTCTCATACACCAGAGAAGATCCGATTTAATATGATGCTCCCAACAACCAGCTCAGTATTTCCCTGGCATAATCAGACCGTCTTTTCTTGTCATCCCCACCGGTGCTCTTAATCTATCCTCCACCTTCAGGGCTCGTCCTTTCCTATTTTCAGGATACTCCAATTTAGCTAAAGCTAAACTGTGGTGTCTCTTAGCTATGCCTGCAATCGCTGGAAGTCTGTCGGAAGATTTTGAGGGAGATAAGAGTGTATAGCACTCCACCGCTTCAGTCCATGACAGGTCTCGGATACCAGGTTTCGGCTCTTTTTTGAACCTCCGCTCCTCGAAGCGACACTCGCAACGACGCGATTCACGACACTCCCACATAACTTCGTTTGTCGTAAAATATATAAACCTCCTCGAAAGCAACCGCTCCTGATAGACCCATCCACGAGACAGAAGCGGGAATAACTGCCAGTGTTCTGCTTCTCTGGAGTGGATGCGCCAAGGATGCTGCCAGCTTCGCGAGACGTAGAACCCACTGTGTCCAATCTGCATTGCTGGTGATCCATCAGCCACGGGTTCCATGGTCTTGAAAAGACGATCTGAGCATCCGTCGCTTCCTGTCGCCGCGATTGTGAAATACGCATTTTCGTACACAGCGGCCATGGATGCTGCCTCTCGACGCCAGTCGTCCGGGTCATCCTGAATGATGCAGAGACTATCGATCCACATATATCTGATCCCCAAGCGCCATACGGCAGCTTGCACGTCCTGGAACAAGGCCGGTAACGACGAGTGCGGGATTCCGATTTTGAAGTGATACAAGTTTGATCGTTCCAGGCACAGAGGATGCGGACCAGTTCCCCAGCGGTGACTGAGACATGCGTATTTATCGTTTCCTTGCACATTTTCCACAAGCTTCAGCCGGGTAGTGCTCTCGATGCGGAGGATCCGGTGAGGGAGCCCAGCATTATGATCCTTCCTGCAAAGCTGGTGTGTATCCTGGCACTCTTGAAGCCAGTATCTCATACAGCTGAAGGCAACATCGCTAGAGGTGTCACCAGATGGATGTGACATTGCAGGTATACGCCAACGAACATCATCCTCCAATACTTCTACGGGTCAGAACTATTCTCAGACGTCTGAACTACGTCAAATGTGAAATCTTACAAGGGTAATTCCAGAGTTCGCTGTCATCATGCCCCACCGGCCGAAAAATCTTGTACCGTTTACCAGCAAAATCCAGCTCTGTATAGTCATTTGCTCCCCAGACAATCTTCTCTGAGCCTTTGGGGCCCGCCCATAATGGATGCCCTAGCATTTTCTCACCAGTCTGGACGCACAGCTCGCAGTCTGGGAAAGCGTATAAACGACTCTTCCAATCATAAGTGGGGCGCCAGGAGTAGGGTAATTTTTCTTGAGAATTCACCCATCGAGGCCAGCGACATGTGATGCACTGAAACTGCGGCATTAGTGTGATGCAGAGAAATATAGGAGCCGCTACGCTCGCATCAGCAGGCCAACGGAATCGAGGTGATGAGGTTAGAGAATTTTTCCAGTCACTATAAGGCTGGAAGGATTAAGATGGAGCAGGGCTAGTATTTAAGCTCCCCGGAGCAGTCAACTCGAGGCCGAATCCGCCGCTCGGTTCCAGCTGCTGCGCCTCCACATCCTGTAGCTTCGCTATGCAGCGAAGGCAAGCCATCTGGGCACCCTGCCATATTGTATCAGTCTCAAATGGCACTTCTAACTGCCTAATGACAAGACCTGGCTGCAGAAAATTGTAGTGTCCGAGAAATAACCAAAGAAAAAGGAGGGAACCCCCGCATTTGGGAGTTTTGCAACCTCGTCAACTCTTCTTCCCTGCCATTGTCGCCATTATTGCTCAACTCAACAATTTAGATTGCGTGGAAGCGTGTACATGTAGGTTATCATGTAAATGAATACCAAGAATGCTGCATAGGGGTAAAGTAGAAGGAAATTAAGGAGGAATGTGCAGAAAACTTCAAGTTTCTTAGTATCGTCAGGTCACGTGCTGCACCGCTGACCTTTGCAACTCCTTACCTAGGTATCTTTATTTTCAATGGCGCGTCATACTAAAAGCATCCATTCTGAATCATTCCAATATAACAATATGGCCCGTTACAAAGTTGTTGATTACCTTAGTATTTCTCGCTTTTATATTATACAGAATAGAGTCATGTTGCCGGTTGTGAAAATAGGACTCGATTGAGGTTCTAAGAGGGGGCTATCTAGCTGTATGTATAGGCTGTGGTACCCTGGTCTAGAAGGGGGCAAAACCACGTGATTTACCAACTGACACGTGTTATAGTATGAAGAGGATATAACTAGTCCCCATCTACCTCAAATCGGCCAGACGCGAGAGAAGAGGGCTAAGAAATTTGTTAGGCGAAAGGGTCTTAGGTTCAAGGCAATAGTATCCTGGTCAAGGCTTCGCCGACCGTGCTAAGTCTCACTAGGTATGGAAGGGTTCGGGGCTTGGCCCACATCAACCTTTGACTGGGAAAACCACCGCTGGCGCCCGATTGCCGGAGTTCTGTTCCGTGATCAGGGAATTTGAATGTTTTCTGACTTGAGCTTGGGACCAAATCTGTCAACAATATTTTGAATGCTTAATCTGCTGTTGTTGAAATGAGCTCTTTAATCTCGGTGGCGTAATCCCGTCTCGATAGACTGCTCGTGCTCTTTTACTTAGTCTCGTTATGAACTCGCTCAATGCTCTCATCTATGTTTTCATGCTTTTGATCTATACATTAGGTAGTTCTCGAGAATTTTGTTGTCTTGTTGTTTCCTTTGGGTCTCAGTCGTCATCTTCAAGCTTGGATCAGGTGAACTACCCATGAAAAAACGACAACTTCTGAACACGGGATTCATACAACCCAAGTGGTAAAGAGTTTTGCATTGAAGGTTTGTTTAATCATTTTAGTTTCCAGTGCTGTCAGGCCAATCATCGTCCTGCCCTTGAAGCTAAAGTCCAATCAATTCTCGCCGACTATATTTTGTCGTCATTTATGAACACAGACTGAGTATTCGGGACGGATATACGTTTCAATCGTCTTCCTCCAGCTCATTACTAACAGCCTCCAAAAGCGCCCCACTTGCTCCCTGATCCAGCCCATCTAAAATATCCATCTCTTCCGTCGTCAACTCAAACCCATAAACATCCGCATTCTGCACAATCCTCTCTGGCGTGACGCTCTTTGGCAGCGGCGTCCACCCCTTCTGCAAGGCATAGCGGATCAGGACTTGCGTTGTGGCGACATTATTGTTTCCGGCGATTTTATTCAGGGTTGGGTCATCTGCTTTTGTGTTCTTTGCAAGTGGACTGTAGGCTTGGTTTACTATGCCATGTTTCTGGCAGTATGCGACGATTTCTCGCTGTTGGCACCAAGGGTGGAGCTACATTTTCTACAGGTCAGTAAATCCTCTCTATTTTCTGACAGAAAACCTACAATAAGTGTCTCATTAGCAGACTCACCTCATTCTGATTAACCATCGGCGGCCAAACCCTCGCATAACCCTTCATCTCCTCCACATGCCCCACCCCATAATTACTCACCCCAATCGCCCTCGCCTTCCCCTCCTCATACAACCTCTCCAACGCCGCCCAAATCTCTCTCCTCCCCTCTCTCCCAACATCCGCCGTATGCACCAAAAACAAATCCACATACCCCCTTTCCCCATCAATCTTCCTCACGCTCTCAAGACAGCTTTGATAAGTCTTCTCCACTGTTCCTTGAGCAATGTCGATTTTGGTGGTGATGAAGAGGGAGGACCGGGGAAGTCCGGATTGTTGGATTGCGAGACCAACTTCGGTTTCATTCTCGTAGAATTGTGCGGTGTCGATGTGCCGGTAGCCGGCGGAGAGGGCGGCGAGGATGGAGGACACGCATTGGGTGCCTGGGGACTCGAAGACGCCAAAGCCGAGACGGGGGATGGTGACGGGGGTGTTAGGGAGGGGAAGTGTGGATGTTATTGTAAGTTTTGGAGATGTCATTGTGGGAGTGATGGGGACTTGGAGTCCTATGTTCCAGTTGGAGTTTCAGGAGGTGGAGAGTTAATGTTGGATGCAGACTTGAGTACTGTGCTAAGTAGATGCTTTTATATATGACATCGCTAACTATTCTCATCATGACTCATTATCACTCATACGATCGAAGGATTGAGCTGACATATCATCAGCTGTGCAAAGTTGCGGAATCCAGGCGTCTAATGCAAAATATCTCGAACTCCGAGAACTGAACGCGAGTCCCGAGAACCGAATTCCGAGTTACATAAGAATAGGGGTAAGATTGGAGTCACTCGGCTATGAGTAAGCAGCAACATTGAACATTGAACATTATAAAGAGAGGGAAATATCTAAATTGCAGGAAATGTGATTTCAGGTTTGCCTGCAGCAGTTTGCCAACCAAGAAGCTGGATGTGGCAGCAGGAAAGATAGCATATCGCTGCAGAGAAGGACAAATTCCGAGAAAGGGAGTATGCGCTAATGAATAAGTTTACTTCTCACTTGTACTTTTACTTTCTAACATCTTCTCACACCTCCAATGAGTTTTGTAGTAGTTCTCTCGTTGCAGATATTACTATCGTTTGAGAATTCGGCAAGGATCTGGAGAATAATAAGGTGATCATGGAATGGAGTTGCTCGTTGCGAAAGTTCTTGTTTTGATGAGCACTTTCAAGTCTGCACTTCTTATTTTACAGACTATTCTTACTTTCTAGAAAACCTCCAACAGCATTCCATCTCCAGATGTTCGTAAGGCTTGCGGTGAGGTGGCTTGCAGTAAGGTAGACTTAAAAGATCATTTGATTGGGAGCTGCACCACACGGGATGCGCTGTGTAACGTCGGGAATGCAGTGCCAGCAAACATGCTTCTCTATCCACGCGGCTCTGTTCGCGATAAGCTTCGCAAGTGATCGTTACTAATTTCTGATCTCAAACTCTTTCTAAGGAGTGGGGTGGAAGCAGTGACCGGGCATGGCGCCAGCAGTCATCGTCGAAGACTACTATCTCATCCTGAAGGTCGACCAATCAGCTGCCCCGGAGACGATCACCAAGTCGTATAAAAACTAGCCCTACTGCTTCATCCAGATAGAAATAAAGATTACAATGCTACAAAAGCTTTTCAACTCGTGAGTTAGATTTGTCTTTTCTCAAACATTGTTCTTTATTTCCATCGCCACAAGTCAAAAACAGACTTCGTTCCATTCCAAGCTTCTGATGATTAAGAGTCTTTGAGAATCAACACCAAGTCGGACGATTGAGTTTCGAAGAGAGTCACACACGCTCCTTCTGCGATGGCCCCATGCTGATAATTGCACAAACAATCAAGCTAGGAAAAGCATACGAGACGCTGAAGGACGAATGCAAGCGACGAGAGTACGATCGTCAATACTCAGAGAACAAATCGAAATCCACGACTCAGCCATCGAATACCTCATACTCAACCCCACATAAACAACCGACAACGAAGAATGATGAAGTGGACACGAGTAAAGAAAGGGCAGGCATTGCTGCGATATTAAAAGCCAAAGCCACGTGTGCGGCTCAATGGTCCAAGACCCGGAAGGTGTACGAGGACGCAATATTTGAACTTCAGCGAGAAGTAAGGAAGCTGCAGGTTGCGATACGGGAGGTTGATGATAAGGAAAAGCAGGTTGAGGCCGAAGAGGCGGCGAAGAACAGTTGGACAGCATGGATGCTGCGTCCTATTTATGGGGCTCCTATTGAGACAGAAGAGGAGAAGGAGAGCAAGAGTAGAGAGAGACTTGGGAGAATGCATAGCAAAGATATCAAGGAGAGAGCACTGAAGAGGAAGGAGCAGGAGTTGAAGGAATGGGCGGAACAATTTAGAGCGAAGGAAAGGGAAAAGGAGGCGGCGGATAAGAAGCATGATGCTGATAGGGCGACACTTGAGGCTGCAATATGGCTGAAGAACGAGATGCTCAAGCAGCAAAGGGAGAGAGTCGAGAGAGAAGCCAACGAAAAGGCTCGAAGAGAAAGAATGGAAAAAGAGAGGGTTGAAAGGGAAGCTGCTGCAAAAGCTTGGAGAGAAGAATTAGAAAAACAGAGGAAGGAAACCGAGGCGAGAGAGAGAGCTTGGAGAGAGCAACGGGAGAAAGACAAACGAGAAGCCGCAGCACAGCAAAGAGCGCGGAGAGAAAAGCAAGACAAGGAAGCACAACAAAGGGAAAGGGATCAAGCTGGCTCCTTTCGGAATCGAGGAATGAGACCTTCCAATTCTCGATACAAAAGTTGGGAAACTAGAGATGAACCAGCCACAACAGACTTTCCCTTCGAAACTTTTTCCGCAGCTGGATCCGCCTTCACTGCTCGATCAGCCTGTACTCACGACCACTGGTGGAACAAAACCGAGGGCCGCACAAATTGTGAGAGTTGTGGAGTGCTTCGGTTCAACTATTTCATGCAATGCCCTGGCTGTAACATGAAAGCATGTCCGGACTGCATGCATTCGAAACTCCGTCCACGAAAACGGAACAGTAACCGAACGAAAACCAACCAAGGGCAGCGATATGAAGAAGCAAGAAGGTCAGACTTTGGGTACAATCGTGATTGGGATCGGGGCTATGATTAGTAGGCTAATCTTTGGACTTCCTATGCGGAGCGTAGCATAATAGTCTTGGGGTAAATTGAAAAGGGGGACTCTCACGTGATAGCATACTTAGTCAGCGTTGAAAGTGGGACTTCCGCCGCGCTGAAAACTGAATCGTGCTCGGAATTCCGTCACCTCTCCACATCGATAAGAAAAGCACGGTGAAGTATGGTGGGTGGGTTGCCCAGCTCTTTCTTTGTCATTCTCAATTGTCTTGACTTCATCTAGCACTTGCAATATATTGCTTCTCTCTTCCCTTCTCCTTTTTTCCTCCCTTCTTCTTTCAACTTCCCCTTTTCCTTAGACCTCATGTCCTTCATAACAGCAGCAACAATGTCTCTCCCCACCGAGCGCCGCCAATGGCTCACCACACAATCCGGAATCTCTAACCTCGCGCTCTCCAACTCGCCCCTCCCTGTTCCAGGACAAGGCGAAGTCCTGGTGCAGATCCACGCCGTTGCCCTCAATTACCGCGATACTGAAGTCATAATGGGCCTTTACAACCACCATTCGACGACCGGTTCCAAACCCTCTGCTCTTGTCCCCTGCTCCGACATGTGCGGCACCATTGTCCTCTCCAACTCTCCCCGCTTCAAGGTGGGCGAGAAGGTCCTCTCCATCTTCAACCAAACCCATTTGACCGGCCAGGTGAAGGCGCACCATATGAAGCATGGCCTGGGGTTCCCGTTGGAGGGTACGCTGCAGGAATATAGGGTATTTGACGCAGAGGGATTAGTGAAGAAGTCGGAATATTTGACGGATGAGGAGGCGTGTACGCTGCCGATCGCGGGGCTGACTGCTTGGATGGCTATAAATGGGATGAGAACACTGGGACACCCTGGGGGCAAGGGGGAGAAGGTGCTGATCCAAGGAACTGGAGGCGTGGCGATCAGCGGGTTGCAGATTGCTCATGCTAGTAGTGCTAAAGGTATGTTTCCAGATTTGTGTTGGATAGATACGCTGATGAGGGGATAGTGATTATCACATCAAGTTCAGATGAGAAGCTTGCATTGGCGAAGAAGCTTGGGGCGGACAAGACAATCAACTATAAGACTAATCCGGACTGGGAGCAAGAAGTTCTGAAGATGACGGATGATGAGGGCGTTGATATCATTTTCGAGAATGGGGGAGCTCAGACCCTCAGGAAGTCGTTCGACTGCATTGCTTTTGGAGGACTGATTAACTGCATCGGGTATCTGTCTGGGAAAGAAGACGCTGTGGGTGATAGGACAAATACGAATGTGCTGGCGTTGAAGAGAAATGTTACATTGAAGGGATTACTGAATGGGCCAAGGGAGCGGCTCGAGGAGATGTTGCAGTTTTACGACGAAAAGAAGATCAAGCCAGTGGTGGATAAGGTGTTTCAGTTTGAAGAGGCAAAAGTGGCGCTGGAATATTTGTTCAAGGGGGGCCATGTTGGGAAGGTTGTTGTCAAAGTTGGCTAAAGCACCCGTCGTTGGAAAATTAAAGGGTATTTCGAAGAAATTAAGATCATGGTTGATCGAAAAAATGTTTCTTGAGATCTTCTTCATCATCTTCTATCATGTTTCAGGTCTGAGCAATTCTGCCATTGTCATCGTGTGTCGGGTTCAGTTTCACTGAGACAGTAAGCCAGTTACACAATGAGGCTGAGACCTAGATTCACCTGGAAAAAACCGTCCAATCTTTATCGAGTAGTGCTTCTATGACGCATTTTCGTCT
Source organism: Hyaloscypha variabilis F (assembly GCA_002865655.1). Lineage (NCBI taxonomy): Eukaryota > Fungi > Ascomycota > Leotiomycetes > Helotiales > Hyaloscyphaceae > Hyaloscypha > Hyaloscypha variabilis. The sequence goes on along the minus strand of KZ613942.1, from coordinate 564,987 downwards.
TTCATTGTTTAGAAAATGATGCGGCGTCGTTCTTGTCTATAAAATCACCAAACTTCGACTTTCGGCACCTGAAGACCCAGTATCGACACAGCACAACACCTTCATCTTCCACTTGCCTTTCTACTCCACAAATCAGTTCTGCATTGTTTTCCTTTTGCATTACCATAATCTACCCATCTACAAGTCCCCAACAAAGGTATTCAGAATGGCTGAAGAGAACAGACTCAGCGTCAACCTTGGCAAGCCAATCCCGGGCCTCAACGCCCACAAATGCCTCTACGTACATCAAGGCAGCGAGCAGAATGCTCTCACTATCTCCTTCAAGCGTACCGTCCGTGTTGTGAGTTCCCCCCAGCTTCCGGTGTTGGAAAGAGCTGACCTGATAACAGCCTGATGATGGCACCACTTATCAACTTCCTCCAATTAGGCAGTTTTCCTCTCTACAATGTTGCCTATTATAAAGGAAACTCTCCCCGAGGCCATGATGTTGAAGGGTGGTTGCTTCATACCTGTTCACCGTCCGTCTCAGTTTCCTCTGCTCTGGAACCGGAATATCAGACAACCTGCTAACAGCATGACCAGAACGCGAGGCACTCTGGATCCGGTTTAAGTCTACCCGTCCCTTCGCTGTCAAGATCTTTCTCGCAGGTATCAACGCCATCAGCGGTGAGCCCGTCATCGAAACCCTCGCCACTGCCCTCCGTCGAGCCCGCCTTCTTCACGAAGAGAAGTCGATCCAAGATTACGTTGTCATCGACCCCGCCAACCACAGCCAACTGTGGCTCGATGGCATCGCGAAGCAAAACGGATCCGTTATGCAGTTTGTTGCGGTCCCTACCGGCTCTGGATACTCGGTCGAGGCACAGGTTGCAAATGCTGAATCTACCGGAGGCATTCAGATCATGGTTACTCCGATCAAGAATGCTGGCTTGGCTGTCATCCAAGTCAAGAGTCTTTTATACTCTACAATGTCCTTCAGAGTTCGACTCAGTTATACAGTTTTTAGGCTGTTGAAGAAGATTGGCCAACACTTCGGTACTCCGGTAGAGCAAATGAGTCTGCTTTACAAGGGTTATCGACTTGATAAGGGTGCGTCGTGCCATTTAAACCCTAATTAATCAACCGCTAACCGGGGTAGATTGTCTGATTTCTTCATATGGCATTGAGGATGTATGTTTCCATGTCCTGCAAATATTTGCCGCTAACAGGCGTGATAGGGATCCATCCTGTTCCTCGTTCTCAACCTCAGAGGCGGCGGCGATCTCATGCCCTACAACTCTGTCCCCAACGGTGAGATGTCCCTTGGCATTGGCGGTCTGATTAAGCAATCCATCCTTCGCGACCCTCATCCATCAACTGCGTGGGACGGCGACAACACAGCCATGTTCAACATCCAACTTCTCTCTGCCGATGTCTTCGAACAAGTTACAGGTGCTGCGCCACCTCCTTCCCCTGTCACGGCCGAGACATACGCTGCTGCTGGACTTCCATTCTTTGAGATCCAGGGCGAGAAGGGCGAGGGTGTCAAAGGTCTGTTTTCCGATGTCAAGAGCGTTGGCCAACTCGATACGGAGAATGGAGTGGGTGGTTCAGACAAGGAGTTGGCGTTCCCAACCGTTCAACTGGATATGACTGGCCAGCGGGTTGGATTCCGTTCCGTTGAGGAGTTAGTTCGGTCTGTCCGAACTTGGGGCATTACGCCCATCCTTTGAGTCCGAAGGCACACGGTAATACTTCAGTCTGGGGATGCTGCAGTAAGTAATGGTAATGGTTCCGGACGAAACTACCCCCCATCTCACTATCTTATGGCGTGTAGTCTGGACAAGACACGAGTTCGGGGAGTTAATGCTTTTCATTTCGATTTCCTTGCTTCTGGGAATAATATGGCGTCGGGAAGTTGCACGAGTGCTCCGCTGGCATGCGTGTGAGCTACATAGCAGGCAATGAAGTACCAGAGATTCGGCACACGGCTTTCTCTCCTGAGGTGTCTCGATCGTTTGCTTTCTTGCTTACCTACTCAAAGCCATCTTGGATAGTTCCGATTCCTGCCGAGCGAATGACGTTCACGAATTCCTAACGGCGTGGAGCGCCAGCACGGCCTGTGGTTTAGCTTCGCCTCGACCATGAACTACCGAAGACTTATTGATGATCTACACTTAAGCTTACTCTTAGAATTGACCTAAAGTCTCCTCTTCAACCCCGGACAAGGCTCTGCTTTATCAAGAAACGCCACCTAGAAATATCTCCGATGTGTGTCGTCAGTTACTATGGTACTTTTAAATCCCATTTCCTCTTCGCCAAATTATCAGCTTCCCTCTTCAAACTTCTGCAAAGTACTTCGTTATTCGTTTCTTTGCACTCAAACCTCAAGATGAGATATCTCTTCCTCCACGGCGTGCTGGCCGCGCTGCCCCTTTCTGCTTCGGCATTCCCACATGTTGCGGAAGGAGTAGCTACTCGACTTACATCTGCTTCACCCAGAAGGTCCGAGAAGAGAACAGTAACGTTCGATCCTGCAGCCCAGCTGGTAGATGTGACTAGCGAACATGCTTTCGTCCCGCCAAACTTTGCTGCTGGTGACCAGCGAGGTCCTTGTCCTGGACTCAATGCTTTGGCCAACCACAACTACCTCCCTCACAACGGAGTGGCGGCTTGCACAGACATCACGAATCAGACAGTTTCAGGTATTTTACCATTAATCAGTCACTATTGAATCCTATTGACTCAGAACTAGTGTACGGTCTCGGAGCAGACATCACCAGCTTTCTCGCCATATATGGCGCAATTTTTGATGGAAACATCCTGTCTCTGGACCCAGGGTACTCAATCGGCGGGCCCTCCTCCGTATATCAAGACATCCTCTCCGGACTTGGGCTCTTAGGTACACCACAAGGCCTCTCCGGCTCCCAAAAGAAGCACGAATCTGATGCATCAGCCTGCCGTGGGGATCTCTACACCTCCGGCAACGACTACAAGGTCGACATCAACCGGTTCAACGAAATCTATGCCTTACAAAGCAATGACGCTTCCCCGTCCTACGATCTCGATGTCTGGACCGGGCACAGAAAAGAAAGGTTCCTGAAATCCAAGAACGAGAACCCGGAGTTCTTCTACGCACCGTTTGCAGGTGTAATCGCTTCTACAGGAGACTTCACATTCCCTCCTCGCATGTTCTCGAACAAGAGTGCTGCGTATCCAGACAACGGGATTCTTGACAAGGATATCTTGAAATCATTCTTCTCGATTAACGGGACGGATGATAATCTCGTGTATACGGAGGGGTACGAACGCATCCCCGCTAACTTCTACAAGCGTGCGATCGGCAATGAATACACGATCCCGCTGTTTATGGAAGATCCCTTCTCCTTCGCATCCAAGTTCCCAGAGATGTTTTCCATGGGTGGTAACACGGGGGAAAGTAGACAGCTACGCCGCGCTCGATCTGGGGAACTTGACGGGCGGGATCTACAACTCTGCGGATCTGCTGGAGGGGAACAATCTCTGGTGTTTTGTGTTCCAGGGCTTGTTGGCTGCGGCTCCGGATGTCCTGAAGGGTGGTTACAGTGATCTCAGTGGCCAGATAGCTACGTTGTTGGACTCTGTGAACACTGTTATTTGCGGTTATGCGTGCCCGCAGATCGAGGCGTTTAATGAGAGCCAGTTTGCTCAGTATCCTGGTGCTCAGACTTCGACTTCTGGGGGAGGGATTTTGTGATGAAAGGTTGGGGATTCTGCAATTTTGGGGGCGTTTGGGTACATTGATCTGTTGTGCATCTCTTTAATATATTGGCTCTGAGCAATTACTGATGATCTGATAGTGTTTCGAGTGAGTTGTAAATCAGCGAATATCAGCAGTAGAGCTGGAATAACTGCCACGAAAGTCAGACCCTAATCTCATCCTCGCCGGTTCCGTTTTAGTCTCCGGACGTGAGCAACTGCTGCTTTAACCTGAGCTGAGGGCGAGCATACGTGAGCCGAGGGTGAGCATGCCCGAGCGGAGCCTGAGCAGAGCCTGAGCACGCCCTGAGTCAGCCTGCACATGATAATGTGGAACCCATTTTGGCCTCGTGTGTAACCCGGCTACAGTTTCCTTACCAAACTTTGCCCAGGAATTCGTTTTGTCATGGTGTTAGACACTTACCTCCCACTGAGAACCCGGCGAACAAAGCATCGAGCTCTGCATATGTCCTTCCCTTTGACTCTGGAAGACGAAAGAATGTCCAGAGACCGTATCATGTTTCAAAGCTATTCTTGAACGACATTTTGGCTCTTTATTGAAGAAATTCATGGGGTAGTTGAGGTTGAAGACCAAAACGCTCAGAACTTTGCTGGATATAGTAGGGTTCGGGAATTTCCAGATTTGAAGACGGCCGGTTTCCAGATTCGTCTTTCATCTTTTCCTCAACATATAGCACATTATATCCTCTCATTTTATGATCAACGCAAGCTCGAGTCGCTAGTCTTATCTCTGATGCCCCTCATTGTTGATCCACTACTCCTCGCGCTGTACGCTTGTCAAATTCCGACTTTCCGACATTTCCATCTCGTAATCCTCCAGTAAACCCCGTGCAAGTCTGTTGCTATTTATGTGTATCTTTAGACCCTTGTTAAAATTTGCTATGCATTTGACCGCAACCACAATAATCAAGAAACTGAGAAGTAGGGTGATAACGCCAAAATATGTCAGGATCTTTCGAGCAGGCAGATAATCCGGGGCGTGGGATGGCTGGTACATGCGTGCAAATTTGAAAATGAAGAAGGCAAACGATGCCAGGTGAAGACACTATGCATCTCAGTCAGAATAGTTATCGCATGCAAGGACCAACTGACAAGAACAACCAGCATGCCAGTCGTGTTCTCCCGTCTCATAAACCATGTAGAAACGCTTAATGTCATGACTATAAAAGGTATGTATGCGATGGTGAGAGCAGATTCCGCGCCGCCATCACCGACAGCAATCGCGAGGAATTGAATCATAAAGCCGAGAAAGAAGAAAACATCAAATTTGAGAAGGGTCACGTAAATCTGAGGGCCAGATCAGCGGAGTGCGATGTCGTCCAAGCTTGGACTCTGATGTGTTCACACTCATACCTTGAAAGTGAAGTATCTTTGTTGCATTTTCAAATCAGCGTTCAAAAGACGATATATCGTCCATTGGAATTCTGAATACAGCTTAAAGCTGACCAAGGCTATTGTTGTGGTGTAGAGTCCGGTTAATACAGCGTTGGCGATACTTAGAGGCCGTATGAAGTAAACGTCGCTAGCAGGTATGAGTCGATGGAAACTGAGGAGAACAAGTATAACCTTTTCAACCTCGTCGATTTGTAGCACAGCGTAAATAAAAAGGCAAGCTGCGAAGATGCAGAGGCCAATCAATTGAATGGTATTCCTCTGAGCTAAAGTGTCGTACAGCAGCAAGGCTTGGTATATGAAGCCGAATATTAAAAGAGTTAAAAAGCTTGGGATTGTCTTTGACTCTGGGGTTGCTAGAACATTCAGGGTGAGATGGAGCTGCACTTCAGTGAAAATAAGCCTGAAAAGCGTTACTTATCGAACTAAGAAGTTTGAGATTCTTATTTTGGCACTTACGCTTCAATGGTCAGGACTGTGCCGGTTTCGATAACATTGGCGGCAAGCAGAGTCCAAGACCACATCGAATTTGGTCGGTAAAACATCGTGAGGTAGTAGTATATCGTTGCGACGTTGGCTGTCCTAGTGACTCCGAACCTTGAAATAGCGTTGCGCGAAGGTCCATGCAGTTGCGTGATCGCGATGAAGATTGGGGTAGTAGAGGCTTCTTTACTCGACGGTGTAGTGTGGTGTTGGGAATTGTGATGAGGCTGAGAAGTCACATCTCGCCCACAATCAAGGATCGCAATCAGGCACCGAAGTGACATCGCGCCCGCAGCCATTCCTCTAAATATAAATAAAGTACGGACACGCGCTCGTATTGCTCTGACCAACCAGTAACTTTGATTCTGCAGGGTTCAGCCCGTCTGACTGTTATACGCGGCCTGCATAAAGCTATAATCAGGCGCAGCGCAGTAATCTATTTCAACCTCGCTAAATATAACCCCAAAATTGTGGATAATGATCAACTATCTTCTCATCTTCTCAACGATGAGCACAATGACGTTCTAACTTTGAGGAAACAAACCGAAGGCACCAGTGTATATTTGACTTCCTAAATTTGGAGACCTGATATATTGCGTTGCTTCGAATGTCGGACACGCAAGGCTGGACGGGCGGTCCAAATACCAGGGGTACCTTTGATATTCTATGGACTTGCGTCTCCACCTTAGCACTATGCGTATGGACAGCTGTTCACCCGAACATTTTGCTTCTTCCTAGCACTCGGCGTTCACTTCTTGCCCGCATTGGAATGATGGTGGTTGCTGTTGTCTTCCCAGAGATAATTATTTCATCAGCCTGGAGACAGCTCAGGTCAGCACAATGGCTACGTACCGAAATCAATAGTCTGCATATCGACAAAGTACAAACACGTTCATTCGTATGTGGCTCTCATTGAGAATTGAATGACCGTTCACTGAACTGACTTCTCTTTTGCATAGAACAATAAGATTCAGCGCCGCCAGCAATATGGAATGGCCATAGATAATGAGGAACCTCAGCGAGCATTATTGCCAACGTTCGAATTCGAGGCAAATTCCCCAATGCGTTCAAAGCCGACAAATGGGGTGCAAGGGGAAAGCACGTTGGTACCGATGACAGACGATGTGATCAACCAAGAAAGTCTTCAATGGAATTCCGAACAAGCCTTCTTCGCCGTTATGGGAGGATTTGCTATCGAGAATGAATATGTTAGCGAAACCAAGACCAAGGTCACCATACGACGGCTCATCACTATACATGGCGTGCTTCAATTGGCCAAACTCGGCCTTATTCCCACCATTATGCCAGAAGAGATCAGCGAGAAAAGCAAAGCCGATATTATTGCAAAATTGTTCGTCCTGTCGCAAATCACCTGGTTCGGACTAGAGGTCATAGGAAGGCTTGCTTCAGCCCTGCCGGTAACACCAATCGAGATCCACACTGCAATTCACGTTGCATGCACCATTATCATCTACCTGATCTGGATGAATAAGCCTTACGATGTACGCGGATCAATCCTCGTCAAGGATCGAGATGCGAAAGATGTGGCAGCTCTCTGCAACTTTTACAAAGTCACCTCAGATCTGTATGCTAAAGCCTGCGATGACTATGAGACTGCTCGAGTCAATTATTGGAAAGACCGTGTTGTCCGCGCGGCCAACAACTTATTGGATTATGATCCTCCACCAAGCCCTCCTGTGCGAGAGCAGTTGACAAAAGCTATCAAACGATACGCAATATCCTCAAACGAACCAGCAATAGCTGTGAAGGACACCAAGGAGCACACCCTTATAGCGCTAGCCCCTTCAGCAGAGCATGGACTTAGAATTCTTCAGGAATGGGGAGGACTTTCTGAGAATTCTATCAACATTCGAAATTGGGACTTGCTTCGAGACAATTCCGAAAACTTCGCTATCAAAGCAGTTTGGGGTGGATGGAGCATAAACGCAGGACACGAAGTGTCACTCGACAAAGGAGTCCACTTCCTCTTTAACTTCCTCTATGGCGGTGGCCATCTATCGGCATGGGCTTCATCGTCCTTTCCTACAGCAGTAGAGCACTGGCTATGGATTAACTCTGCGATCATGTTGACCTTGGTACCACTCTGGGGCTCCCTTTGGATTATTTGGTGGAAGGCAGTAAGCTCCAAACGAAGATGGCTGTACTTTATTCGGAATGGCGACCTGGATATCCTTGCTGCTCCGTTCTTCTTCGTGGTCATCTTGACATATTTCTTAGCAAGGTGCTACTTCCTTATTGAGTCGCTCATCAGCCTAAGGCTTCTGCCAACAGGAGCGTTCTTGACGGTCAACTGGGCGAGGTACTTGCCACACGTTGCTTGAGGAACGTGTATGCATGCTTGCTGGTGAATCTCTGGTTGCAAATCATTGACCACGCGGAAGTTTGCATTTCCATTGTTGCCTGAGGTCAGGTCGCAAAATTTACCCTCGAAATTGTCGGGATGAGCATCACACACTTCTAACGGAGAAATCTTGGAAAACGTCTCCACCAATATCTACTACATAGACAGATCAGCAAGACCTGTAGGATCCTTGGCAAAGATTGGAAGTACAAAGGGTCTCGAATACAACCCAAATTGCATGCTTCAAAGGGAGCGGACTCAGCGATCGAAACAGGACTTGCGCTAAGGATGGGTAACGAAAAACGCATCGAGAACTAGAAGCAAGTGTTTTCTACACCAATGTTGAGCTTTTGTACATGCTGCCTGTCAGTTGAGGATGAACATTCTTGCTTAATGGGCGAGATCAGATTCCTCCCTTCATTTTTGGACCTATTGTCCATTATTGGCACCATCATTCTTAGACTTATTAACCAATTATTGGTCCAATAATCGACTGAATCCTTTCCACCCCTGGGTCTTATACCCAGCCCCCATTCCCAGTATCTTAGAACCTTAGACCTTCTGGATCCTATATTCTGCCTAATCATATGCCCCCATCACACTGTGCAACTGACACTGCCGATGTATGATTATGGTGATTCTGGTCAAACTCAAAGCCGTCCTAAGTGGTACGAAGTGTAACCAGAGAAGCTAATAATCTAGAAAAAGATGGCCGTATCTGCGGATTGATCAGCTCCCTCCACATGAGAACGAACGGATCCTGGCAATATACTTGTCTTCTCCAGGATGGCCGTGGGTCTTCTTCATACTTGTCATAGTGACTAGCACCTGCATCACCCTGTCTAACGGGCGGTAGATAAGGAGCTAATTCGGGCCTCCTGGTGTCCTCTTTTCGGCTGCTATGGAGCAGTTGGAAGATAGATAATTTCTCTTATAGTGGGATCGGGGAATCGCTTCATTCTTTTAGTTGCTAGCAGCATAGTATCACCTAGATGGTGAGGGCATAATCCAGACAATGTAAGGGCATCGCTATAAGCAAATGGATTGCACTGTACTGGATGAAGTATATGGTTGTCTAAGTGGGCTTAGTAGTCGTGTTTAAGAAGGGAAATTCATATTATAAACAGTGGTAGATATAAAATTAATAGCGAATAATAGCAAATTTCTGTCTTTAAATAAAATTCCCAATTGCTATAGCAGTGGCCCATAGCATAATCTATTTTTATAAAGGTCCTGTTTAGGATCCTGGAGAGCCTCTTTGGGCTCCTAGAAATAATCATCAAAACTTGACATAAAATAACATGGCGCACACCGTATGCCAACATCTAGCCTCATTAGTTAAGTAAGTACTGCTTATATTGCTTAGGCAATGCTCAGGGACTGCTTAGGCTGCTCAGACAGCTCAGGTGAGCTGGCTGAGCCGATAGTGAGCCGAGGGTTATTAGCGCCGGAGTAGAAGCGGCCATGCTCACCAACCGAATATGGAAATAAGATTGAAGGATTAGAGTTGAACTACCAAAAGCCTAGTTTTGAGATTACAAGACTGCCTTGATGATTGGTCTCAAGTCCTTTGTTCGTCTACTCTTCAAACCGCCCTAAGCCTTTGGTCTATTGAAACGGTTCTTGCAGAAGAAGAAAGAGGACGAGTCATCGAAATTTTCAATTTATTTATTTTATTTACATTTATACCTTATTTGCTCAACATGGGGATTCACAAGAATGGAGATGAGTGGCGATATGCTATGATTATTATATGATTCTAAGGCTAAGAGGAGTCTAAAGTCTAATACAGTGGGTAGCTTCTAGCCACCTACGTAAGAAATGATTGTTTTCTGATGCCATTCTTCCTTTCATGCTATAATCTATTTTGACGCTTCCTGCTTGAACTTCTTCACGTTCACCCAACCCATACCCCAGCTGGAAAGGAAAGCGAGGCCTGTTCCCCCAACAGCCAAGTACTATTCTTCAGTCAATCTCGAGTTCTCGCAATCGTCAAGGATACGAGAGCACTTACAAATGTATTCGTCAATGCCTTGCTATAAGCCATCAACACTCCCTCCAAGACTCCTGCAGGAACCACATTCCTCAAATTCGTAGCCCCAGTATCGATGACAAACTTGGCGGTCACATTTGGAGCAAACTCCTTGAGTGCAGGACCAAGCGAGTTGGTGAACGTCGTCTGCGCAAACGCAATGAAAACAGCACCCCCAAAGAATTGTGTGAAGACGACCAGTGCTGTACCTACGGAAAGCAATTCCGGCGGTACATTGGTTTGAACGGCTGTCATCGGCTGCTGCATCACGCAACCGCGAGCCAAGCCGGACAGAACTTGGTAGCCGATATATTGGCCTGGACTCGAAGAAACTTTAAGGGTACTCAGAATGCCCCCGCCTATTGTTGAGATTAGGTTCCCGCCGATTGCCCATGGAGTGTAGTAACCGATCCTCGAAACTGAAAGATATTAACTCAAGCAGAGAATAAGGGCAAAGCAGAAGAAAACATACCCAAAAATCCAGAAAGCAGGGCGAACACGATCTGAGGACCGACAGTCCCCATGAAGTAAACACCACTCATGGTTGGTGAAGCTCCCTTGATAACCTGAAACCAAATAGGCAGATAATAGGCAAATACCTGGACACCACCCATCTGACCGGTCGAAGTTATGCAGCTCGAGTACACGATCCCTCGCTTCAGGAGGCTGAGTGGCATCATTGCCTGGTCTCCACAATGATGCTCCCATGCGACAAAAACGCAAAATGCAGCCGCAGACCCGCAGAAGAGTCCAATGATCGTGGCGGACTTCCAAGGATATGTGGTGCCACCCCATTGTAGAGCGAGCAGGAGCATCACGCAGGCGGGTGCGAAGGTGAGGAAGCCGACGGGATCAAGTCTCTTAAAGATTTCCCAGGATGAGATGGGAGTATTGGAGACCTTTCTGGTTGGGAAGCCAGTGAAAAGAACGACGACGGCGCTGAGTGCGCCGATGGGGAGATTGATGTAGAAGCCTGCATATGTACCGTTAGACTCGTGACCTCGGGCTTCGTTTCTGGGTATGGAAGTAGACTTGAGTAACTTACACCATCTCCACGTTGCATACTGTGTTATTATCCCGCCGAGTATTGGGCCAGCCACAAAACCAAGAAGGATGAACGCCATGACGATCCCGAGATAGACTGCAAGATTGTTAGACAAACTTGGGACACGGGTAAGAAACTTGGCCTTACGTGGTCGTTTCTCTTGGGGAGAGACAACTGCTATGATGGTAAATCCGCCGTTCATAAGACCAGAGCCGCCTATTCCTGCAACCGCTCGTCCAATAATAAGCATCATCGAACTCGTAGCCACACCACACAATAGTGAGCCAAGCTCAAATATTGAAAGGAAAATTAAGAACGTTATCTATTGTATTCGTGTTAGTCTCTGAACCAGTGCAGGGGTATGAAGGAATAGCAACTTGCCTTCAGCGAGTGATGTTGATAAATCTTCCCGGTGTTGAGTTGGCAAACACAGCTACATTCAAGTTAGAAAAGAATCACATTCATGCACTTAGGGCACAAAAACTTACTTGGAAATCAAGTATGCACTTCCATACCACCCAATATCTGCAATGGAGTTAAAGTGTGCCGTGATCCTCGGGATCGCCTATGACTCATGAATCAGCGTCTCCTCAGAAATATGCAGGAGTAAATACGAACAGTGACCACAATTGATCCATCTAGAGTAATCAAGAAACCGACGATAACTATGGAGAAAAGTGTAAGATAAAGCTTAGGTCCCGTGAGGAAAGTTTTCTCTGGCTCCGGGTCCGTCGCCGTTATAATGCTTGGCGTATCTGGTGATGAACGCCCCTTTTCTGGGTCCGTCAGGACTGATGATTGGCTTGACTTCTCCATGATGAAGATGTGGACTCGAGCGAACGTACAATGAATGAAAATGACAAGTATTAAAATGTTATCTGGCGCTTTTATGAGATATGAGAGCTGTCCGTGGGTCCACTGATCTCGCTTCGCAGGAAGATACAATTGGGCCTCGGGGTTGGGGAAGATTTCTCACCAGTTCCGCCCTGGAGATAACAATCATGATTCAGCCTAACCCCAGAGGTCAATGATTCGAATTCATCCGCTGCCCCGTCTTACACCCAGACATCTTACATATTAGATATCAGGCTTCTATTGTGGATCAGTATGGACAGATTGATAAGTCAGGCGGCTCAACCTGTTCTCCGACCCTCGAGTGAGATTGAGTCCGGATCACATTCCCATGTTGCTGGGTTGCCCGTCAACGGGTCTAATTGTTTTCCATTATATTGAGTACACCATTTATTCTAGTCTTTCCACGTCTCACGTCATTGACTGCCAGAAATACTCATCCAAAGATTCGAAGTTCGTGAAGGGTAGCACGTCCTCATTGAAACCCTCTGGCCACACCTCACCACCAGGAAGAGCATCGGACTCCTGTGCCACAGTCATATCCCACCACATTTTGCAATTTCTAAGCTTCGCAGCACAAAACTTCCAAGGGCTGTTCTGTGGCTTCACTTCTTGGGTATACAAGTCCTCGGCTTCGTCGAGTCGAAGGGCAATTTGTCCAAGAAGGTTTGATAAATTGAGCGTCTCGCGCACGACTGAGATGTCCCACTCAGGGACGTCGAAGACAGAAAGTTTGTAGAGCGCACCGATGGCGTGGAACATTTGCCCGAAGGTGACGATGGACAAGGTGCATGTGTCTGCGATCGGGATGGAAAAGTAGGCGTCAAAGAAGGAGCGAGTGGCTTGGAAGCAGGCACATAGAATGTCAGTGAGTCTGAGGCTTTCCAGATCGTGGTAGATTGCCCCTGTTGTCGACGCAAGCTTAAATCCAATTTCATAAAGACCTATTTCGGCTGCGTAATAATTCATTGAGAAGAGATCTGCGGAAGCATGAGAAGACTTGTATGTGCAGATCGTGATCAAGGAAACTTACGGTTCGATAAATAGTCCCCAGGCAAGGATGCTTTGAAATTTTGTAGTTCCAGCTGGTATGATCTGACCAGAAGTCCTATGGGAGCTCTCAAAGCCTCGTGCTGGGATGCATTGACACTTTCCCATAGGCCACCCACACGTTGTTTCTCCACCAATGTTTGCAATCTCATCAGATACGCAAGCTGGATGTCAGTAGGTTGCTCCGCAGCTTCTATTAAGTCATCGCAACATTCTTTTATATATGGCGGGAAACGTAAACTATCAAGTCGTGAGGTGCATGCGGTAAGCTAAAAATCGATTAGCGAGAACATTTGCTTCTTTGAGAGGGAGCACAAACACAAGACGAGATATAATAGCAGCCTAAGTAAGATCTTTTCTCATCTAACGTCAAAGGCCTGCCGCAATTACCCTGACCATAATCTGGCGCAGGATGTGCCGCTACCCGTCGAGCGATCTGAATGAACGATTCGTGGACCTCGTTCTCTGCCGAGACTCGCTTGAGGCCTAAGTCCACCAGTTGGGCGGCGAGCAGGCCCACGAGATTGTTTGTCTGGGGACTTATGTGACAGAGGTACTGATACCTAAGCAGATATTAGACACAGACATTGTAATTCAAAAGCAAGAAGATACTGACCAATGTATATAAATGAGAAGCCCTTGAAGAATATCTAAGCGCTTCTTTCCTTCCAACATTACCTTCGTAGCCAGGTACTTCAATATTAGCTTTCCCAAATCCTGTTGTGTCGTTATATCTGAATATGATGCCGCGAACATAGTACTCATATATACCATTGGTTTGTCTCTGTGCAGGTCTTCGGCCCTCAAGTGAGAAGGGATGAACACGAATGAGATTTGAGGCGCAAGACGATTTCGAAATATTTCCAGAAGTGACTCAGAATTGCTGAGGAATGGCACCGAATCGGGGACCATGGAGAAAGAGGAAAGAGTCCATGATGTACCTTGAAGCGGCGCATAGGTTGCCGGCAAGGGAACAACCTGAAATTGTGTCGAGCCATTGTCACGTGACGGCGCTGACCTCGAATGACATGAGGATGCAAGAGAAGCTGGACTAGGCATAAATGCTGCAGCCTGCTCTTGGGGGAGTTGTTGGCCGCCACCGACTATGGATAGTAGACCATTAACGGTGTTTTGAAGCTGAGCAATCTGTTCTGAACGCCTCCAAACTTTGTTGGTTAATTGGTCAAGCTGTGATGTTGATATTTACCTTATCCTTGGCGCCTTGCGCTTTCGTACTGCTTGTTGAGGAGCACATTCCTTTCCCAATCGTATACATCTATGCATGATAGTGTCAGTGATTCTATGGCGGCAGAGGCTGGTGGTTCTCACCTGGCACACTTGCCTGCGCTTGCTCCGTCGCATTTTGCCTTTGCTCTTGCACAGTTGCTGCACGCTTTCGCAACTGGAATACTGTGGATGTCGGCCATATTCCCCGGGGTTAGAAAGAATTAGGGGAGCGGAGTTGATCTCAAATGCTCTGAAATGCTCTGACGTTGGTCAGAAAGCTGGGAAGTGGGGTTGAGCTGGATAAATGCTTCAAGCCCGGTGCTAGCGTCGGAGTTCGTACAGGAAGTTTCCCAACTCCGTTCCAGCATCTGTATCAGATAGGGCTTTCCAACTCCGCTATTATGCCCCTGCAAAGATGTAAGCACTATTCTTCATATTTCCAGAATATGACTGGGTGCAGTAAACGAGTTATTGCATTCGGTAAAGGGCTTATCTTGATCCACAGTGCAGAAGAAAGGCTCAATTGTTTTCTACCTCGTTGCGCATGGAATAACGCACATGGTACATACCACATGCACATGCACAATGATTCAAGATTTGAAATCACAAAACTTCAGATTGATTGGGACTTCATTACGAAAGCCTCTTTCTGGAACTTTTTTTTTTTTTTGGAGGAGGGGTGGCAATATAGGTCCCTGCTGTGGACACGCAATTGACTTATTCTTAAAGCCGTACTATACTGACACAGAATTACTTGTGAAAACATATTCGGGGGAATTTTGATCAATTCACATGATTGAGATATTCTAGTTCTGAGGATCTTGCCTGGCCTCTTGGGTTATTTATCATTAATTGCACTGCGAAGCAGGACTGGACTTGAGTTCAAGCTAAACAGGGGACCCTATTAAGCACTGAACAAGAGTACTATTATAAGAAAAAGAATAGAGAGAGAAGGTCAAGCTGACAGTGGAGATACCTTCTTAGGCGACTGAGGAGTTTCCATCAATGGAAGGGAGTTGTTGTTCGACCAGTGATTCTTGCAGAACAACCGGCCGAATCAGCGAAGAAGACTCAGTTCTTGTAACGGCTCATCTTTTCTTGTTGTCCTCGATTGAATGCTTTAGGAGATCATAATGCTCGTCTTCCAGGATGAGCACATCCTCTGGTGTAAATTCTTTCACCCAGCCCTCTAAATGTCCTAACTGTTCACACATGACCCGGCGATATGCTTTGCACGATGTGCCATTAATGAGAAAGTTGGTTTCCCCGACTGGTTTCAGGAATAGGATGCAAACCTTCCAGACATCTTTCGTTTTTATGTCAACTTGTAATCCAGCGATGGTAACCCCATCTTCGATATCGCTTTCTGGAAGCAGCTTGCGAGCATCATCAAGCTTGAATACCCTGATAGAGAGGCCAACATTGGTCATGAAGAATGGGGATAGAGATTTAGGATGCCACAGTGCAAGCTGTGGTAGATTTGAGAAGCTTGCCGGCGATAAAGCGAGAAGGCCACTGCTGGGGCGATTTGCACACCATGCAAATATAGTTTGATCGAAGGAAGCTTGCATGATCTCATTTTGTAATCGCCTGAAAGCTTTTCTAAGCCCCTCGCCATACAGAATAGGCATGTTCACATTGAACAAGCCCATCAAGCTGTATGCAAGATCTTCGCTGCGAGTTGTCTCGCGTTCTGAAGCCCAAGACATCCTCTGAGCGACAGAAAACGTTGAAAGCAAGTTTCTGTCGTCGATTACCCGTTCATCAATTCTTTTCACACTGGCAATAAAGCTGTTGAAATGAGCCGAAGTCGTGATCGGGGACATCCTCGAGATATACAATGCATTCTGCAGCGTAGTAGTAGTATCGGTACATGGAGTTAATTGCTTCCGACAGCTCTACACTACTACTTTTGTCGATGCAGCATGAATCTGCCCAGCCATACTTGAAGCCGCGTGTGTTTGCCCAGTAGCAGAATGTCGATATTTTGCGAAAGCTGGCTTTATTTTGAATGCCCATGTGTGCCCTGCGCATCTCAACGAAGGACATCTCTTCGTCTCCCCATGTGTGCGACAGTATCGCATACGGGGGAGTCTTCGACTCAACAAATTCTTCAAGAGCAAGAGTCTCTGTGTGAAGAAGCCACATGGTTCAGATGAGTGTAGATGTAATGAGAAGTATAAGGTATATGTTTCCCAGTTCCGGGTATGCGAGTCGAGAGCGTCGAGTAATGTAAAGTGATGATCTTCAAAATGACTGGTAGTGCAAACGAAGGGCAATTGAGCACGCCTGCTTCCGCCCGTTATTCACGTTCCTGCACCGTCGCGGTATGGGAAAAGGGGACCGAACATTTTGATGGCGGCTGGAGTCGGAGTCTGCCGAATTTGGGGGTGGGCTGCTCCTACTTATAGCCTGAATCAAGTGGCTTATTACTACCCACACGGGAGACATGTTGTTCTTCCAATGAGAGACCGGTAGATTTTACGATAGCACCTTACCCGCACCCTCGACTATTATCGCTATGCAGAGCAAAACAGTGTATAAAACAAGCCGTTCTTCAAGTTTCTGAGCATTCAGTGCCACTCGCCGGAAAAATGCGTCGTCTCTAGTGATACTCGAAGTTGAACGACTCGGGACTGGAATTTGAAATCCTATCTGAATTTTCAAACGAGCTCCGAATCGAATGGCAATCGAACATCGACAGACGTGTAACGATATTCACCAAGACCAAATTGAAGTCATTCACAAAATTCATTAGTTACCTACTAAAACATGGAAATAGATGAAGATATTGCTATCTGGAGTGCCTTGAGGCGTTTCTGAACTTTGTGGTAAGAGTTCAGCTCTTTCTTTCAAACTAACTCAATGGTAACACGCTGAGCTCCATCAAACATCAGCGACAGGTTAGGCCAATTTGTATTATCAGATACTCCTGATCCGATTCTTGGCTCTATTGGTTTTTGGGAACAAGCTCGACCTTGTACTTGCCTACTCCACGGCGCCGATATGCTGCTGGTGTGCTACGTTCGAGATCTGAACGAACGATAGGCGCTGAGTCCGAGATACCTGATGTCTGGCAATGAGAGATGATCAAGAAGATTTCCCACCTGCGTGAGGCAAAAAGTGGGATTAGAGTCAATTAGGAGGTGCGACTTAATCGATGGACGCACCTCCGTATGGGAACCTTTCCGCTAGGCCCTGATGAGCAGCAGTACGCTGATAAGAATCATACAATTGTAAGTCACGCGGTTGTCGGTAATCGATAAATTATGGGAATTGCAGGGAGCGTTCTTGCGTGAAGGTGGAAAATGGGAGGAGGCTGCAGCCAGGTATATACTCGCTGATATAGGATCTTTTGCGACAATTCAGACCACTAAGTGCAGGCTAAACTAGCAATAGCTTCAGCTTGGTGGAACCCAAAAAAGATTGGAAATGCTGGGACTGTGCTTATTCATCAAGAAACTAACTCAGCTCGGGATAATGTGGCTTGGGGCTGATGTTCACGAGTCACCCACGTCGCCGGACGATACACTTAGCACTTCTTCTTCATCTTCTCCTCCTTTCTCTCTCAGCTTTTGGATCCTCAGATTCTGCTCTATTATCAAGCTTCACTCGTGCCACTCATATAATCCATCTGAGAGGAATTCGCTTTCCTATGGCGATAGACACGAGGGGCTAATTGACAATATCGCGCCAAGCGACATTGCTTTTTCCACCTGAGTGGTCTTCGAGGAGCTGCGGAATGTGAGTTGTCAGAACGCCTTACCGATGTGGCTGAGCAACGCCATAGTATTGCTGAATTAGGCGAGTCGTCCTTCCCGAAACTGGAACACGCTTGAGTTCGGTGCGAAAGAAAGCTCTCTCGTCTACAAAGTCTTCGAAGCCAAGGTTAGAAAGGAAAGTCTATCATTAACTATTGAAAAAGAAGCCCCAAATACTTTTTGCACGAAGATAGCAGTATAGAGTCAATTCACGCGAACTCGTTTGTTTTCCGGATTGTGCCGTCGGAGCTGAGACAAGCATAGGTTGTTTTGCAGGCTTCGCAACAGCCTTACTCGTGCGAGGCTATTTTGCAGGCTCCGCTGCAGCCTCTCGGGTCATCCTTATGCCGGAATGTTTCATTCATCGGCCATACTGGCCTTATCCTGATTTCCTACTCGTTCGTAAGAAATCAGCCTCGTGTATAGGGGGGAGGCTGCGAATGGGTACTGGTTGAACGTCGGGCGCCTGTGTCGTTTGTGGTCAGCGAAACACTGCATTTCGAGTTACACATATTTAGTGCCCTCTATCAACTGGTCGGTAATTAGGCCCCCAAGGACGGCCGGTCGTTGTCTATATCTCTCTCTCATCACTCCCGTGTGTGTAGTGAATTTCCTAGCGGGCAAGCATAATAAACTAGTCAACTTTTTCCTTTCAGTCAGAACCTTCCTCGCTCCTTGCGTTCCATCCAACCTAGCCAAGACTTTCAATGAACCAGACGCATCCGACCAACTCAAATGTTCCCGCTTCATTGCTGTCAAACCTACCTGACTCAAACCGCCCTGCGAATCCTCTAACCGATAAACCCAGATATTCTTCCGCGATGCCTTCGAGGAGCTCATGGCGCAACACTAGAGCAATGGGTGATGTGGTGTACATCTTCGCTGCCTGGATGACCTTTACTGTCCTTTACATGCTCTTCATATACTATGTTCTTATTGAAGGCAAGGTGCAAGTCGGTGTCGTCTTCTTCGACGCTACCACCACTAACCTCTTGGTTTCTATCTTCTCACAAATCTTCGTCATCCTCGCGACTGCAACGATACATAGGCTGCTGCTGCAGATCATGCTGCACTTCGTTATCAAAGACACATCTTTAGTCAGCCTCTTCGCCATCAGCTTTTCATCTGGGTGGCCTTCCGTTTTGAAACTTCTGGTCTCAGGGTGGTTCCCCAATCTTCGGCGCAACTTTAAGTACGCTCTTTTGGGCGAAAGATCGTTGCTGGTGACAATACTTGGGATTCCCACCGTGGTTCTTGTTCCCATCGTAGCTCTTTCCTTCGGATCCCTGTTAAAATGTCTGCTAAGTCCTCCTCACCTCGGCTCCGCCCATTTTTCTAACCAAGTCAGACCATGCAACATTTGAGTATTATTTCGTTCCGGGGCCTATGGAAGTGCCTGTTTTTGCTGGTCTTATTCCACTTGACAATCGGGCTTTTGAAGTTGTTCCGATAGCTACTCTTTGTTTGTACATGCAAGGATGGACCTCTAGCCTGTTAACGAGCAACAATTTTGCCACCAGTTTCCCTATGGATGGTTGCGACACCGGCTGTAGGTCCCTATTTCTCCCAGGCGGACTCGATCTGGTTCGTCAAGTGGGCCCATGGCTCAATCAATCAATGTTTGAGGGAGGGCTCCTTGACAATGCGGAGACAATCAGAATCAACAATGCCCCGGGAATTGTTACAACCTACCGAAATATCAGCGACATCACCTTTGATTGGGTGGTAGATTGTCTTTATACAGGCCAGTCAATCAATGACACTTTGCAGATGTGCATTCGCCAAGTTGACCAGTCCATAGCTGTTGGTAAGGTCCAACACTCTCCGCCATGTACACACCTTTGGATAGGATGGTTAACATTTCCGTGCTAGGATGGGCTGGGTGTCCCCAAGAACTCTATAACAGCAATAGTTGTAACATCAACCGCACTTGGACAACAGCACCGTTGCAGTGGGCCACCGTCATGGCCTGTTACAAGCAATATGCAACGACCACCTACAATAGAGAGAACTTTTCCATTATGGACGTGCGTCCGACCGCCGACCTGGAGCAAATTCTACTAAATGCATCAGACTACATGACCATATTCAAGAAGATAATGATCCCAACCAGCGCCGCAACCGAGACTGACAGAGCAGGCATCGAATCCCTGATCTACACGCTGACTTGGCTCCACCGGACCTACAGAGGCTCATTCCCGGACGACCAGAACAGCCTGGTCACCAATCTTCACAACTTCCTGGCCATCCCACTGCAGTTCACGGTCACAGCCTACCAGTATGCCAACTATACCGCTGGCGGGAACTTCTCCTTACCCGAAGACACCGTGACCGTGGCCACGAACGGTTGGTCTCGTTCCCGGCTGGCGATCCAGCCGTGGACGGGATGGCTCTTTATCATCGCCGCCGCAGCTCTGCTCTTGGTAGTCATGGCCGGCATCCTGTGGATTCTGGGGCAGAAGGCCCCGCTTCCACCCGCGACGGGTATTGGTGACTTCGATGACCTGCGGCAGGCAATGGAACTCAAGATCAAGAAAGGAAAAGACAGAGACGAAGGGCGGAAGACGCTCATAGAATTCACCGGAGACCCGCACGTGAACTCCGCGTGGGGTTTTGCTAAGGAGATAGGGCGTTGGGAAGTTACTGCAGGAGTAGAGGAGAGCAAGGGCACTATTACGGAATCGACTCAAATGAATACAACCTCAACAGTATCTACTTCCTCGTCGACAACAGCTGAAAGGATTTCTGCTATAATCAAATCTCAGTCTCAACCTAGCAATAAAATCAGGAAGGAAAGCAACATCTTTTCCAGCTTTGATTTTGATTGCGGGAAGCAGCTAGCTCGGATCAAAGATGCAGTAGTCGCTGGAATGACAAACGAAAGTTCAAAAACAATTAACGTCGGGCAAAATTTTGACAGCGTCCTGTCGCTGACCATTTCCTGGGATATTTTGGATTTCACACGTCTATACTTAGATGAAGGCTCCGGTGGAGACTTAGCATCAGTGATTACGTTGACTGGCTCGGGGTTGTTTGCCCAAGCAACTACATGTGCAGCATACTTGAAGCAAACCTGGCCTCTCACATGGGAGAATGTGCTCTTGGTCTTGCAGACAGCCCTTAATAACGAAAACCACACAGCTAAAGGTCTGTATTCTTTCCTTTCCTTGTATAAATTCTCTTTACATTCTAAATACACAGAGAGAAGGCACGGAGTTGAGATATTCTGAAATCAATGGGAGCACCAAATCTGATATTTTCTAGTACAAGTTTCCAACCTCGAAATTCAAATAGAGGATTTCGAGCCTTCGATCGTGTCTATAAAAGGCTCTGAAGATGCAATTGTCGAAGTCGTGCAACAACTCGTTTGGATTGGAGCATCATTTAGGACCTCCACCCACGACCAGATCGAATACTGTGATGCAATCATTTGCAGTTCAGAGTGTGATAAGCTGAGTCCAAGGGCTCTTACTATTACCTTTGAGAAGAGACCGCTGCAAAAAGAGCAAGTGGCATGCTGGCATTCGCTATTTTGTAACGCTACCATCGCAAGAGGCTTCCCAATTCCCAGTCGCGGGAATGAAATCGGACTCGAAATTCCTCTGGAAATGATGGCTGCTTTGGGAGGTGCAACGCATGCCTTTGAGTTTGAAGGCGGCATTATTTTAAAAGGCCATTCAACAGCATTCATTCCTATAAGGAAAGAAAATGACGTGGTTCAATGGCATTGTGTTCGCAATACCGACGGCACAATACTCGCATACAAAGATGTTGTGCAGAGATGCCCGCTTAGAGCACTGTTGTCAGATGTGAACTTGAACGATGTTAGAACACGTAGCATACTAGGCTGGTGGCCTACGGTAGAATCACATCTTGGAGGGGATGTCAATTACGAGAACATTTCTTGGTCCGGAGCCTCTGAGGCAAAGAGATCTGTGAAACTGTCAGGGGCATCGCTGGGATTTTCACATATCGGATCAGGAATTCTCAGCTTCGCAATGTCGGACAGGGATCACCGACTTCTTATTAAGAGGGAGGGGCATTTGTCTTTGCAAAGGATTTTACAATGTACGACCAAGATACCCGTCGTATTATACGACAATTTCGAGAAAAGAGGATACCTCGTGCCTGCATCTGATGCAATTCTGCACTTGGCACTCAAGAAAATTTCGAAGACACGGTATAAGGTCAACGAAAAGCCAGTCATTCCAAAGTTTGCTAATCCTTCACTGCATGGTTTTGACGCTGCGCGTGAAAGCCTGCTAGAAAATTTTCCCTTGAAATTAATCAATAAACTCGACGGAGACGAACTGGGAGACAAGGACTACTTCTTTAAAGATCTCTTCCTGGAGATGTGGTCCTACGTCGAAATTCTATCAGAAAGAGGCGTTGAGCAGGCTTCTCGGCCCGGAGAGACCATCAAGGGTATGCAGGATATATTATATGGCTGGGAATTCATGGATCTAGTTGACGACGTCCAGACTTTACAACAAAACCAGGTTGTCATTGAAAAAACAAGTGGAGGATGGGTAAATCTTCTCGAAGATTTGGGTAGTGTTGTGGTTATGCTCGCTGCTGGACTGGAAGATCTTATGAGGCCCACATCAATCCAAGGCTTGTGCCATGAGTGGAAGATGGTTCCAAAAGGGAAAGATTATTTGGCGACTGGAGTTCCAATGTTGAAGATGCTATATGAACGTGTGGGTCCTCAACCAACTCGAGAACGCATCACGCGAAAGGGATTGATGTTACACCAGCTCTCCCTACTCTTTGAGAATTGTCGCAAAGGACGAGCATTTCAATGCGAGTGTCTTCGTCTACAACAGCTCTGTTATGACTCGTTATTTACCTTCGGAGAGATTCAATCACCCAACCCACTAGATGAGAGAGGCGCCATAATATTCGGAAGTGATGGGCGTGGTATCCACAATCGGAAGCAGAAAACGAAGACTCGAGAGGAATTCTACAGCCAATCAAATATTCCCCTCCGCATTGAAGTAGACAGCACGAGCCAACAAGTGTGTGAACCTCGTCCCTTTGTATCCGGGGAAGGAACTACCAAAAATCCTGAAAAGAGGCTTTCATCTCCCGCGAGCCCAGGGCCATTGACTCCATTGACTACAACCCCAAAATTCGAGCACGGAACGGTATCTGACACTATAGAGATCGTTACCGATAGCAAGTGTCAGGGTAGGGTCTGGAAAGATCACCCCAAGCAAAGGGGCAGATCAGATGAGAACACCTGTGACAGCATATGCGGCCAGGCCCCGAAGAGGGGCAGAGTAGATAAGAACGTCTGTGACAGCATTTTCGAAAAGGAACTTGAAAAGAGCATGCTGACAAGGGACCGGAAACATTCAATGGACTGACAGATATCAAAAGCTACATGTAGTCATGTTCTACGGTTTGAATATTGGACCTCATTTCGAGGATCTTAATCTTCTTTCGATCGTGTTGAAAGAAGTGGACAAAAGGAAGCTGCTAGCTTGGTGCTGAGGGAGGTACTAGAGGAAACTCGAGGAATGAAATCAAAGTTTGTTGGCAAAGAGATGCTTCCTAAGAAAAGACCACCATTATTGTTAGGAGAGTCGACGGCCGCAATAGTTAGTAAATCATCTTCGTAGATCGATGCCATTTTAGCCATTTCTTGTTCCTAGCATTTGAAGTCATCTTTAAATAATACAAAGCGAGTCAATCCCGACATATTTGGTGTAGAGAGCGCGTGTGACGTTAATTATATCTCGAAAAGTCTTCGGCAGTGTAGCCATAGGTATTGAAATCATAGAGGCCTCTTTAGTGACCCGAGTTTTCCTAATGGCTTATGATCTGTATGAGCACCACAGCGGTAGCTTATGGTGGTATATTTATTTACGGTTGACAAATCGATGCTAGAGACCAATCTAGGATTAATCGTTCCATCATTATCTCCCACATCGATAAACTTACTTGGTAAAATAGGTTGGTCCTTCCGGCGTTGTATACATCTTGGATGACTTCAATAACACGTATTAAGAAACTTAACCACGGTTAAAATTCGAGTCGCCAGTAAAGCTAGCCTAGCGTGTGCCCAGATTCCACAGCACGCATTGTCTCCGTCCATATGTCCACCCAAAATACTCTCTATATCTCCTAATCGACTATATCTGTAGTAATACATTAAGTAGCTTCCAAGGAATTCTCCTCGTGATAGAGAGTGAACCCACCTGACTCGTTTCACATACCTGTTAGACATAAGCCAAGTCTAATTTGGCTATCCGAATACACAGTGCTTCTTACTGTAAGTAATTAGTGATTTGAGGCATTCGTGGTGTAGTGGTGGCCTCCTTATGTGGCAAGGTTTAAGCAAAATGGCTTCGGGCAAAAGAACCACGGAGTCAAACGCCGACGGGGATCTTGAACTCCATAGGATGAGATTTTAAGTCTTGTTGCTTTGCTTGAAATTCCATTCTTATGGCTGAACAAATCAAAGGATGCGAGCGTATAAGAGTGGATTATTGAGAGAATCAGCTTCTCTGCATCTCACCGAACTTGCGTGGTTGACTACTTGTCGTCATCATCGGAAAAGGGGCTTCGCTTAACAAGCGAAAATAGCGTACAAAGGAGGTGGGGGCAGCCGGAGTTTGGTACCGAAAGCAATTACTACATCATCGCCGCGCAAAAACGCCGAAACAAAGTGATAAATAATCATAAACATCTTGTATATCAGTTGATAGCTATTTGGGATCTTAAATCTCTCGCCGTCTTCAGATATTTCGATTTCGACTCTCCTATATTCGAGGAGAAGGGGCGGGGCTGAAATTTGAGGTGTGCAAATGTGATTTAAATTGATGAGTATTTTGGGAGCGTTGGTATAGCGTGGCCAGGAATCATTGTGTTTTCTATTTACTCTAAATCACGCAAATAGGGCACTATCTCAGTAGGGATACAAGGGGCGCTTCAGACGTCAGACGAATAAGTAGAACAAAAGATTTCAGGCTGAATTGAAGACCTTCACCTTGCAAAATGTACTTCCAATAATCGAGAACGGATTCTCTGAAAATCGACGTCACCAATGTCCCGCGTGGATTTACCCGGGGGGAGGGGGTGTGGCAAAAGTGGGGGACGAATTTTTCCACCAGACTATATTTAGAGTTGCTACGAATGGCATAATTTTTTCCCCCTAAGTTCCCTACAATTAACCCATATCAAAATTTTATTCTCTTAACCCCAAGATGCCCGTCTTCGTAATTACAGGAGCCAACCGCGGGCTCGGCCTCGAATTCGTCCGTCAACTCAGCACCGACTCTTCCAACACAATACTTGCAGCAACTCGTTCTCTGTCACGGGATCTTAGCGATCTAGAATCCCTCAAGTCCAAAGGCGCAACAATTCATATCCTCGAATGCGACACCGGATCCCAAGATTCCATCACAGCATTCAGCAAACAAGTGGCTTCTGTCCTCGGAGGAGACGACAAAAAGATCGATTTCCTGCTCAACAATGCAGGGATCAACGCGACTCCCAAGCAAACGAGCTTGACCTTGACGCCAGACTCGCTGGCAAATCATATCAATGTCAATGTCCTGGGTCCCGCGAATACGGTGCAGGTTCTTGAGAGCCATTTGCAGAAGGGAACTGTGGTCATGAATATGACGTCTGGGTTAGGCTCGCTGGGGTATAGTCGTACGAAGGATCCGACGGGGTGTACGTCGTACTCAATTTCGAAGGCGGCTTTGAATATGTTGACTGTGCATCAAGCGGATAATTTGAAGGGAAAGGGAGTCGTGGTTGTTTGTATTGATCCGGGTTGGGTGAAAACTGATATGGGAGGCTCTGGGGCAGTGCTGGAAAAGGAAGAGAGTATTGGGGGAATGTTGAAGTGCCTGAGAGGTCTGAAGAGTACGGATTCAGGCAGATTCTTTCTTTATGATGGATCGGAGAGACCGTGGTGAGTTTCAAAAACTGGGGAAAGACGGTTGTTTGAACAGTGTACCTGAATGCTAGGTGTATCCCGATTAGAATTAATCATTTATTCCTACTATTAGATTCGAGAATATACAATCTTTCCAAAGATTAGACCACATCATAAGCCGGCATCAGCTGTGACTACCCGGATACTTCTCGTGCCGGTCCACCTCCATCTATACCCAAAGGCTCACTGGGCAATTCATGTGCTATGACCCGAGCATCTCTTGCCACCATCTCAACCACGCCGTGTTGTTCGGATAATTCATGCCGCCCCCCACCAGCTGGTAGCTCATTCCGAGGGATTTCGTGATGTTCCATCTCAGCTTTCCCATCGGTGCCAAAAGCTGTAGCCGCTTCTTGTCGTTTCCATCCTCTCCGCTTGATAAAGAATCGAGCACCTATCACTAGAAGTATGGCCAGAACTACACAACCTGCTGCAATGCCACCTTTAGCAGCTGCTGATAAGCCTGGTTGAGGTGATGGTCCAGGTCCAGGAGTGGATACTTGATGCGTTCCTTGGCAACTATATGTTCCTTTGATGATCGAGTTCGCGTGATCTGTGTCGAATATAGAGCAGTTGAACTCCGGATCCGTGGAGTTGAGAATGAATGTATTGTTTACAGAAGTAAGTACAGGCATTTCGATGCTGTGTGATAATTAGGTAGCTGGATTCAAAAGCATGGAGGAGGCGTACACTGTAATATTGCCTCCGATGTTGACGTCTCCGGCCCTTGCCAATTTACCAAAGTTCAAGGTGGTCAAAAGAGGATTTTCTTCTATGTCAATGGAGCCAGCTGATAAGAGTCCTTGAAACGACACTTCTTTAAGGTCAGCATTTTCCGTCAGAATAACATCTTGGGTGACGACGGATAGACTGTCGGCGGTCAAGGCTGTGATGGAGTTCCCCTGGACAGACAGGCTCCCAGAAAGGAAGCTCAAAGAAGGAAAAAATGCAAACGAAACATTATTCAACGTGATTGATCCCGCCGTAGTCAGTTGCGGAAGAGTGACGTTGAGCGAAATTCCATTGGAAGTAAATTCAATGCCCTGTTTCGAAGTTTCCAGTGGTAAGTCGGCATTCAGTAAGTGAGGATTATTGCTGATTTGAACGAGATCTGCATTCAAGAGATTGATTCCAGCCAATGATGACAAAAATGTGTTGCTGATAGTGACATTTGAGACCGAGGAAAGGCCGGCAGTAAACGTGAAACCTGCAATGTTCGGAAGAGCATGGAAGTTGATGCTCACCACTGTAGTAAGCAATGGAAAGCTAAGAGTGCTCAAGAGTGTCATGTTTTGCAAGCTGAAGTTCCCGTCAAGCCTTTCCAAAGTATCGCTGTTCAGAGAAGTGAGGGCTAGAACATTTTCTACGACGAGATTCCCCACAATCTCCGAAGGCCCATTTAGGTAGACATCTCCAGAAGCAGTTTCGCCAATTGCAATACTTCCAGCGAAGCTTGAACAGTTCGCTAGTGATGTAGCAGCAGCATTGCTGTTGATGGTTGTTGTAGAGCCAGGAGAGCCGCAGGCTATTTGTAACTTAGCACGAAAAGACCTCGCGGTCGCTGTCAGACTACGTTACCTTGCTGAGAAGATAGAGAGGTAAAGCACAGGAAAGCGACTAAAAGCGCATTATGTGCTCTTGAAATTGACATCTCTGTTGCCTTCCTGAGAAAGGACATAGTGTATCGAGACAAATTTGCGAAGTTGGAGCCTGGAGGATGTGAAGCGGAATTGGGTTAGCAGATCAACTTCCCAAGTCTGGCGTTCTTTGCTTCACGGGCTGCATGTCTCAGCCCGTAGCAAAGCCACGTCGGAATCTGCCTCAATCATTATGAAGCTGGGAATTGATTGGTCTACTCGCTTATCAATCAGCTAACCTATTGGTGTAATTGCTCGTTTCTTGCTCGAAAGAAGGCGTGTGCCGTGGAAATTCAAGAGCGACAGAAGGAAGTGGTCTGATGTACTATGAATAGATGGCTGGAGCCTTACTCAGCTTTTGTGGACTGATATTGCACGATTCCTTTGGATCATTCTTCCGCATTCTCGGCCACAGGCCATTTTGTGCAGCTACAGAGGGACATTTGTGTATAATGTCACAACATGCAAGACTAGGAAATCTTGCCGTCATCCTCCGAGGTGTACAAGCCCCAATTGTGCTGCGAGAAATCGGAGATGGTTACTATTCTCTTATAGGTCCAGCATGTATCTCTGTTATCATGAATGGCGAGTTTATGAGGAAAGATGAAGACGAGGAGCCAGAGGGTTTCAAGGTCCAGTGATATTGATATGCAGCCACAATGTAACTCTCGGGTCTCGACAGCCACTCAAAGAAACGCTGTGCACGTTGCCTATCTTGTACGCATAGTAGCGGTTAACCTAATTCATCGCGCATTGGCGGTGTTCAAATTTCTAAAAGTAGACAAGTCATACCAGACAGAGAAAGGAGTACCAAGGCATCAAGTAAGTCGAATCGGAATGAAGACCGGCTGAAATAGGGCTAGCCACTTTAGCATTAATTAACAACACTATTTAAACTCCCTTTGTAATCCTAAACTTCCATAATCTATCTATTATTTGATAACTCAATTAATCTCCTAGGGCAAGCTCAAGAAAACCTCCAACAGCTTCTGATAATTCGGTGTACCCAGCCCAGTAACCGGATCCCAGCCGGGCTCCGCATTGAAGCCATCGGTGCCACATCCTGGGTTGCCGCCAACCGTGATGTCGTTGAAAGCCTCTGGGTGCGCGTAAAACGTCGGGTTCAGGAAGCCGATTGGGCCTTTCTTGGCTGCGATGCGGGCTTCGTTGAGGAGGGTTACGATTCCGCCCCTGGTTTTGTCAATATAAAATTGATTAAGATTTGCTGAGTAGGGAATTAAAGTGAAGTGAAATAGAAGGAGGAGAAAGAAACGTACCAGATAGGCGTTGAAGCACTAGTTCCGCCTACCCCGTAGGTGCTCCCCAGATATGTGGTAGGGATACTCAACCCAATAGCCGAAACATCTGGATAGGCGCGGCTGTTTCCGCTGTTGTTATAGATGTGAGACGGGTAATGGGGAGGGTATTTCTTCAGGTAGTTGGTGACGGCTTCTGATTGGTAGGAGGGGAGAGCAAAGACGTTCGAGAAACCTCCGCCCGAGTAATAGTCGTTTTTTGCGTCGTTTGGATCCGGGCCTGCGACAGCTACTTCGCTGGTGAGGCTGTTGTTTGCTAGCATGGTGGCGCCGACTGCATGTTGATATTAGTAAAGCTGCTGGTGGATGAGAAGGGAGGGGGAAGTTTTAGCGAGAAAATAGGGGAAAAGAGGGGGCTATCCTTACCAGCAGTAATATACGGGCAGTTTGTCGGGAAAGAGGGCGAGAAGCGAGTCCCGTTGATATCAACATAGGGACCCACGTCTGGCGAAGTCAAGCAGCTGTTCTCATAGCCAGCATTGTATCGATTGGCCACACCAGAATCGCCAGCTGCGAAAAGAACGCTGACGCCTTGGAGACCAAGTTTCATCCATTCGTGGCATTGCCGCTGCTGGTAGGAAACGGGCAGCGCGGCTTCAATCTGGTTATATGAGAAGGAGAAGACATTGCTTTTGGGTGCTCCTCCGCACTGAAGTGGCCCAGTGTAACCTCCTTCGTTTGGGTCTGGGTATGCTGGATCAACATAGGGTTGGTCTCCGCCAAGGTACGTGCAGTAAGACGCATCCAATGCATCAAGGAAGATGTTGAATGTGCCAACGCTGTCGATGTTGACGCCGTCACCTACTTGGTACAATCTCAATTTCTGCGGATAAATGATGGAATATGAGGTCTGGAAATCCAAGGCCGATTCCACGCCCGCTCCAGTGGAGTTGTCGTACGTGAAATTGGCCGTTTGACCACCATCGATGGAGATAAACTCAGGTGTGGTATCAGCGGGAATAGGTTGAGTCGTGTAGTTTTTGAAGAACAAAGGCAGGTCAGGCAGGTAGAGAAAGTCGGCCCACTCCCCAATGCCCATCTCATTACCTGCTGCACTCGTATTCCCTGCTCCAAACTGATAAAGGGCACGCAGGCAGACGATAGTGGTAAGATTGGAGCAGGTTGTTAGTCCGGTACCCAAACCTGTAATTGGTGTTGGCTGCTCTATTTTAGGAAGCAAGTTTGGGATGGGACGCATTCCCTCGAGTTGAATTGTTGGCATCTTGGTACAAGTCAGCATTCACTTTCAATACGCCACTCGCTGCCAGAGAAGTAACTTACTGCGAAATCAACATGGTCGCGCACATTCTGGGGCAAATGGTATTCATCGCAAGCAATGCGATAACCTCCTTCAACATCGTGTTCGTAGTAGTGATATTCTGTGTTCAGGAGTCGCTCCGTCTCTGCTACTGTAGCATTGAATTGGATCCAATTTCTGCCTGTTTTAAGTCGTCAGACCCGATATTCGCACTCTGAGAACTTTCGGAAGTTACATATGAGAGAATTAGAGGGAATTGTTCAAAACGACCCAGAACAGTAACGAAAGAAAAAAATCCCCCAATGCCCAGAACTGTCTTGCAAGCTGTCTTTGAGAAGATCTTCTAATCCTTGGGACAGATCTACACCTGCAACACCCACAAACATAATTTTTACAAACGCTAGAATTGATGTTTTATGCAAATTCTTGATCCTCTGAAAAATAAATTCTGCCAATAATGAGAAGTGTCATGCAAATAGTACATACCTGTAGAATATGAATGTCTCGTAGCATCGATGCCAAACTCAACCAACCAATCCGCCACTCCATCCTGCGTCTTCTTCGTTGGTGCAAAAGTGTTGGCGACTTTCTCCGCCGACCAATGTTTTCCTGTTTTTCAAACGCATTAGCATACTGGTATAGACAACTTTGCAAAACAATATCACGAAAAGGTTCTTTACCAAAGTTAGGAGAGTACGGATCCGACACATCAAGAATATACTCCTCCGCTTTATAGAGATTGCTTTGCACGAGCCCAATTCTCACGGGGAGGATATCGGCGGGGTGTGCGCGATTCCGCTTCGTCCATTGATGGGGGTCTCCGTCGCGCTTTTCGTGTAGGACGAAGTTATCTGTCGGTGCAGCAGAACAAGTCAAAAGGCCTGCCACCGCAGCGAGGAGAATTGAAGGGCGCATTTTGAATTCTTGTCTTGCAGTTGAAACTCTGAAAACTATAAAATTGAAAGAGGAAGAAAGTATCATTGCGGTCTTTTTATACCTATGTAATTGCGCGGTTTTGCTAATACGAACACTCAATGATGAGGTCAAGACCAAGAGAGCTACCTTCCTCTCTAGGAAGGTCGGTGGTGGTAGCTCTGTAAGCATCCGGCGCGAGCGGACATAAATCCCATCTCGACCAATAGAATCGTGGTATTTAAACTCGGAGGCACATTGTTCCTAATCCTTATCCTGTTAGTGAGGTGATCGGCATGAACGGATTCAGGGATTTTTGTAACCCTGTCGCTGTAGCCTGGGCTGTTCCGTAGTTCGCCTTACCTTCTCGAAATTCAATCATTTACCAGTTTCGGGTTCGGAAAAAGGTAAGTTTTAGGTAGGTCGAAATTATTACAAGGGATGCATGCAGAAGAGGTGCCTTCATTAAGAGGGTAGTGGAGAAGGAGAAAGTGAGGTCGTAGACGGCAGTAGCTCGGCAACTAATCGAAAGCTTGTTGTGCGCTACCAAGTAAACAGCTAGTGAGGGGTAGCATGGCGCGGGAGGGGCAACGGTGGGCCATGTGAGGGGTCATCTGTGCCAAGATAAGAGGGCAGAGTACTTGATACCTTGTACGAGCTAGCCCATAACAAGACCTTGCTTCGTTCGTAACTACTTTCAGGTGAAATCCTTGACTAAGTAGCTTCTATAGGAGCGTTAGAACAAACTGTCCCCGCAGGTGTTCTTTGGCACGGTTCTAACTTATTACGATCAAGATCTTAAGTTCGAGAATTGCTGGCCGAGTACAGGATGATTTTGGAGGCGATGTTCAACAACCCTGCTCCACGAAGGCTGTACCTTGCAGCCGCGAAGCGAATGTTGAAAGCTGGGGTAGATGCAGCATCCGAGATGAGGATTTTCCATCCAACGACATCTCATCTCAATTCCGGAACACCCGTCATCATTGCTTATCTCTCTAATCGCAACCAGCAATTTCGAGTGAACATCTAGTTTCTTAAGATTCATCGGGAGCATGGCCCTGTGCGCCACCTGTGGCGACTTTCACATCCAGAAATACAACGCTGCATCCAAGAACACGCAATGCTTCGAGCTCACCCTCGTAGCCCTCGCTACCTCGGAAGGCTGGTCCTTCTGCAAATTCATCTACGCTAATAAACCTGCGGATAATCTAGGGTGGGAGCTGAGAGATCTGTAGATCCATCTTAAGATGCTGACACCCGAGGATGTGGGTTATGATATGTTGCCTCCTGGGCCGGGATTGAGGTTCACGTAACTCTAGCTTCGGGTTGGTTCTAAGAAGGCGACGATAGGAGCAAGGCATCATAAGGAGTTTCGCTTGCTCTCTGTTTCAGGCTTTGGAATAAAGTCCGGGTTAGTGAGTTTTTCTAATGTGACTTGTAGGCAGTGCAGCTGAGCACAGCGGAGATATTCCAAGAGCGTATATTGGGAATACTTCAGACTCGGAATATCACTTCAATAATTTGAGGCAGGAGCTTGTGGATTGCCAATCGAAGTCTCACTCTGCATGCAACACGACGACCTCCGGAGATGGCTTGATTGATGATAAATACCAAGTCCAAGTCCCCTTACCCTCACGGCTACTCCACGTGGGATATCCAGGCGACGAAATAATCTACTTGAGAGATACCAAAGGAGAGGAAGGTGCCTATATAACTCTAAGTTATGTTCGGGGTGGCTCAGCGAGGACACCGAAGACCATAAGATAGCGTCTAAGAGAACTCAAAGAGCAAATTTTCAAATGGAGAGGTGGCAACACAGCAAGCAGAGGAATTTTCCAAGTTGTTAGCAAGCTCGGAGCAACCAGAGGAAATATCGACAGACCACAAAGAGACTTCGCGAATGACGGAATTCCACGAAGAGGTGACAGATGATCTCACAATCCAAGAAGAACGTCAACGAAAAGCCGAGAGAGAAGCCAGGGCGACATGGAATCCATATTAACCCCGAGCAATAAAATAGAAGAACTGATAACTTCCGCTCGAATCGTCGCAAGGACTCGGCTTGAGGTACATGGTGAAGAGAGTCAGGTGCCTGAAGAACTCGTCCAATCTAAAGCAGTCGATGAAGATCGCATTCCGAAGCACTCCATAGTTGATAGCCTAACTTCACCAACCTCAAAATTCAAGGGAAAACAAAAGTTCACAGTCATTTCTATGCCTTCCACCTCCTGGGGAACCCCCAAAATACCATCACGGACTTCTTCATCGCAACCCTCAAAGTCCACCCCACCATTCACCTGATATTCTCAATCATCAGCCACCCAACCATCAATCACCGAGCCGCCCTCATCCTAGCAGAACTCCACTACTTAACCCTGTACTCAACGCGTGGCACCGGTTCTTTAAGTTATGTTGGCCTTTCAGCAACCGTGTACACAGTTCTCTTTCTCAGAGAAGCGGGAGAACGAGAAGGGAGGCGGGTGTTTGAGAGGGTTGGCGTTAGAAATTTTATCGAGAAGAGATTCTTTGGGAGTTCGAAGATAGAGACTATTGTTCTTGTTTAGGGTCAAGAAAACACGTGCTTTAGTCAATTCAGTTTCGATCAGTATATAAGCGAAAAAAGGACAGGGAAGAATGACACGAGGGAAAAGGATTCCGGCTCGTGGTAGGATTATTTTGGTGATGGAATCAACTCTAACTTTACTCTGTACGATGCTAAAAGGCGAAATGGGGAGACATGGGGACGGGAAAGAACGCTGACCCATGATTTTGATTGTTTGATATCAAGAAACATCATATTGGTGAGAGAAAGGGGCATCTCGCTTATTTAGATCAGTGGGTCAAAAATGCAAAAAAAAAACATACAACAGCAGGTATTCGCTGGTGGTCACCCACCCAACTACTAATCTGCCGATCTGAGGCTTGTGTATGGCAGAGCGGACGGGATGCCCAACTTTCATCAGTCTATGGTCGTATGTGGCAGACAATGTGCTAATTTGATTATAAAACCAGCAAAATTGAAATTCACGAATCGAGGACGGGAATCCAAGCACGTGGACCTGCGAAACTAGAGGCCAGATCTTAGCGACAGGCGCTAGAAGAATGAACAGCAGGCTGTAGGCAGAGCTCGATAGCAAAGAAAGTGATTACGAAACCATGACTATTGATTTAGAAAATGCGGTACTGCTCGAAAACGATGCGGAGATAGAGATCAACATATAGAGTTTACGCAAGGCCCTAGCATGCTGTCCTTTTTCTAGTTCTGAACCCTAATAACCCTTAACCACGAAGACCCAATTTACTATCAAACAGAGTAAATAAATATCCATGTTCATGTACTTGCGTATGTCTTTGGCTAGGTAGATCTGCGCCTCATAAACCAATATCCAAAATACAAACTTGATAAAGCAATGCACCAATAACTCATTTTCTTAAACTCTTGTTTAAAAAGCGGTTCAACTATGAAGTCCCTCTCCGAATCGACCATAAGCGGAATACAAGTATACACACCTCCGCTGGTAATATTTCGGGGAAGGCTTTCCAATGCTGTACTAATGTCTCCTCTTAAAGATAGCAAAACTGGCGTTTTGGTAATCTTATCTAAGGTATATAGTATTGGAGGAAAAGTACAATCCAATTGCTTTATTCGGACATATGGCGCTTGCTGGTTAGATATTGTGATTTTAGTGGACCCCGAGGGATACCTTTGCCATGTGTACTCTTCCCAGGGTGTCTTTTTGCGCATACTGATTGGGATGTACCCTTCACCCAAGCTTTTCACAAGTTCTTCCTTGTCTTCGAGTTTATCAGGAAGCCCTTCTAGTCCTTGAATCAACTCTACCTCGATATGGAATGGTACTCCATTATGATCCCGTTCGAGCGTGACTAGAAATCCCAATAGTCTTTTTTGCCCCCATTTCTGGTGTTGGAAAACTAGTAGCCCCTGTGAAAGTGATGGATTATTCTCAGATCGTTTGAATATCATGAGAAAATGCGATAAATCCCTGGAGACTTGTTGACAAGGGAATGGCTCGTTGATAGGTGGGCTTAGAGATCGCCATGGAACTCTAGCTGCTGGATGTATGAATATGAGATCATATTTTGATTGTTGTTCAGAGAGTCGTGTGATCATCTTCAATCCTTGTTCAGGAACAAAGGAGCTTAATTTCCACCGTAAGACCTGAGATCGGAAACGAAAAAATTGGAAAGGCAAAATTTCTCGTTCCAACTCCTGGCCAAAAATAAAGAGAATTGCATCTCCCTGCCCTTCCATTTGAAGTGGAAATATATTCTTTGTCCAGTTCTCGGCTGCAGAAGATACAATGGGGGGTTCAAGCACCAGGAGGCAGCTTTCCAATCGAGTTCGTTTGGTCGGGATAGAGTAATGCCGGTCTCCCGCCCACCTGTCCCGGATAAATGAAGTTTCGTTGTCAGAGCGACTCAGGAACGCTCTACCATTAATTAAATAACTTAAGCTGAAGAATCCTCTGGCCGGAAATCCAAGTCGAACCATTTTCCCACGCCCTGATGTCGTTGAATCCAGATGATCTTGCATCTCAACCGGGATAAGAATGAGGCGAGCTGTAAAATGTCCCTCTCTATCGTGAGGCTCCATTTCAACAACACGATGTAGATGTACAAGATAAACATTCTGAATACTTGTCATGAGCAGACCCGCTTGAAGGTTCAAGCCTCTGTTGCTAAGGGAGACATTTGAACCACCACTGTAAGGCCCACTAACCAATTCGATATTCCCAGCTGACCGGAAGCATATAGG
Source organism: Hyaloscypha variabilis F (assembly GCA_002865655.1). NCBI lineage: Eukaryota > Fungi > Ascomycota > Leotiomycetes > Helotiales > Hyaloscyphaceae > Hyaloscypha > Hyaloscypha variabilis. Next base: position 529,194 of record KZ613942.1, on the reverse strand, counting down.
AGATGGGGCCAACAATGGTAGGTGAGTCAAAGAAGCTGCAGTATCCGGACCCCATACTAGAATGCTTGCATCATCACTTCTTCTGATAATCTCTTCCTGAAGCCTTTGAAAGGCTTTCGATCCCTCTCCATATAATAATGGCATGTTGATGCCAAACATGCCCAGCAGACAATAAGCATTGTCCTCTACTCGTGTTGTCCGCCGCCGAGATGCCCAGCTCATACGTTTGGCAACCGAAGCATTAGTGATGGACTCTGGATACAACAGAAAATTCCGAGGAATATTTGTAATTTTTTCGATCAGAACACCCCCATGAACTTTTGTAGTCAGCGGCTCCCATTCTGAACTGAAGAAAATAACCCGAGAAGGTGCTATCAGTTCTTGTAGGGTCCATCCGCGGCTAAACCATTCACTCTCCTTCAACTTAGGATATCGCTCCGGTGGATTAAGACTCCAAGGTCCCTCAACACCACAAAGTCGCTGGTCGATACGGCTATCTTCGCTTGGATCAAGAGGAACGTCTTGCAAATACGCATAACATATCGCTGAGCTGTGGTACCACTCCCACATTGAATTTATTGCCTCAGAAAGCTCTGCAGAGCTTGATTTGTCGATGCAGTTGGTATCGCACCAGATGTACAACAGCCCTTGCTCTTTGGCCTTTTCACACGCTCGAATAATCTTGTCATATCCTGCTTTGTGTCTCACAGCTTTTCGCGTTCGCTTCGATTTCCAGTCCTGGAATGTCACCTCTTCTTTTCCCCATCGGTGGGAAAGGATCGCGTATGCTGGGATATCTCCCGCGAAAAATTCTACAAGCTCAAGGGAGTTGGTATTGATAAGCCTCATGATTATGATGATCTCAGAGTGGCACCTAAGTGTTTCGGGGGTCTGGGTTTGGAAATTATTGTGAGAGTAGCGATAAATGCGGACAATGATAGTTGAAATAAGAGTTGACCAGTACCACTGTCATCAAGGTTGAAATCTTGTCAAACTTTGTGTGTGCGCCCGGTTTCTATATTCATAATCATCAGCTCGCTTAGTATTGTTGATCATTGGTCAGGAAAGCGAGTGCGTAGTTTTGCAAATGGGGCGCGGCTGCTTTCAGATGCACGCCAGAACGTGGTGCAGCTAAGAATGTGCGGGGCATCAAATTCGGTTGGCGCCCAACTTCGTATGAATATCAGGCCTTTGCGAAACAATTCGAATCCACTTCATGGATTATTGGTGACAACCACTGTCTAGGCAACAATTTGCATTGGTAAGAAGAGTTATCTATAATAAGCTCCTACACGAGAATAGTTTATATAGGAGCTTGGCATGTGTACGGTAATCACTTTATCACGTGAGCAATACCATGTACGAACTGCAAACCCTTCAACACCTAGGATAATATTCGAAGTAGGTTCCCGAGTAAAACCTTTCAATTTTAATTACTCAAATAATAAAGGCATTTGTAACCTAAGAAAAACCGAGAATCATTTAATCACGTGATAATTCCTCTTGCTGAAATTAGTGGATAGGAAGTTGAAATTTTTTTTAGTATATGATTATACTACTCCTGGCTAATTTATTTTATTTAGGAACCATATCTTATAACTAAGGCCGAGATTAAAGATTTTATAAATTCCGAACATTTTAGATCACGATCTATAACCCGTAATCCTTAATCCTAGATACTAGATCCCCGATTCAAGACATCGGGCCGAGATTCTTTATTTACAGATCTTGTTAGGAACGATTTTTTATTAGCCGGATGCCGCGATTTTTAGTCTACGTATATGGATTAGTGGATAAATGCGGTATTCTGATATCCAGGACTTAAGAAGCGACGCCATTTATCGATCCTCGTTTTCCATTCCTTAGATATAGGGTATCTCAACTCTTTTGAGGCTATAGTAACCTCAGAGCATGGAGATAGCCCAACTTTCATCAGTCTATGGTCGTATGTGACAATAATGTGCCTGTTCAATGCTATGTCTTGCACTACGGCCAGGTGTGCATTTCCGTGATCAAATATACCGCAAAATTGCAACGAATCAGAGATCTTAAAGTACAGAATCTAGGGAGATGATTTGCTGATCTAGTTCGCTTCAATTGAGCACGAGCCATGCACACCTGGCCGCAGCGCAACGGATCCTTACAGATGAAATTAGGACTGCAGTTCGGATCCGTGAATTCATAGTTAGTCTCGAAACCGGATATTTTCGTCCTCACTTTTTGGGAGGTAGTAGTTCGCTAATCGAGAACGAGCATGACAGGACAGAAAGAGATGGTACTAGAAACTTTGATCATCTAAGAGATCATCGATACTCGGTTGATTTTAACCTTGAGGAAATTCAGCTCGAGTTTTGAAAACGCAAGGAGGCTTGAATTTGCTATTGGAATGAAATTTCTCTGCCTTCTACCGTATGGCGATCAAGTTATTTTTTTTATTTTTATCGACTCCAAGAAGGAAATAAACTCTTCTCAATACCGAAGTCCATTTTCAGTTCTTGGAAACTGCCCCCGCGAGAGAAATCCTGCTTTGAAAAAGTAGCGCGACTGGTCCTCGTTTCGGCAGTATTTTTCCGGCTCTGGAGCTCGGTCGAGTTCTGCTCGTCGGTAATGTAATATCTCCTTGTAGAAGCACGTACTTCACGGAGCAGGATGCGCAGGATCGGGATGCAAGCAGCCATCATCGTGACGCTTGCTTCTGTGATGTCCCATATGAAGAGTTGAGTGGCATTGTCTGGTTTAAAGTCAGTAATCTCGGCCGAGTGACTCGAGATCATGATCGTTACTTACATAAATCTGGAGAGGCAAGGTTGGGGAGCTTGATAGTCTTGACAATAGCAACACCCCCAGCACTAAGGGAAATTAATCAGCGTTTGTACGAGATGTAATTCCAATGTGGGAAGAGAAGTACAATACGCCCATGCTCATAGCTACGGCAATACCAATCTTTTCAGCTCTTCTCATTTGAAGTTTCCATATCACTTTCCATGGTAACATGGCAAGTGTTAAATCCATGCAAGCCGAATATGCTATATTAGTGCACAAGTTAGTCGGAGTCTTTAGCCATATTAAAAAGGCTGCGAATCGGTTTGGCAGGGAAGGGATGCTTACCACCGCTGAATATATCGGCGTTCAATGAGACCCTTTGAGGCAAGCATGTGCCAGGGACACTCGGTGTCCACGATTTTCGGACTGGTGTGCAACCGACCCAGCGGAGGAGACCGCTAATACCAAGGGCGATGTTCATTGAGATAATAATAAACCAGACGAAGCGCTTAGTCCATCCACCAGTGAGCCGCAATAGTGTTATGGCAAAGGCTGTTTTTGTCCATGCGATAGCAATAATCGTAAATGTTGCACGGAGTTCAAGAACAAGAACGAACTTGTCAAGATTTAACTGTATAGCCGGGGGAAGATCCCATGAATGTTTGCCAAAGCCGAATTCTTTCACTAAGTCCGTGGCTAAAGCATCGTCTATAATCAAAGCCACCTATGATCCGTAGTTAGCCATGGGAGGTAACATGGAGTTTTCAGACATCTGGCTTCTAGTTGTACTCACCCAGGCTCCAATCAGGGCGAAGTCGTCCCAGTAAAGGCGACGATTGCCGAGAAACTTACAATATAACCGCAGTCCGAGGAAGACGGTAGCCACAGCTGTTAAGGTCCAGGCGCTGATGAGAAGAGGACGACCCGCATCGTTGTGTGGGAGAAAAGGAAGCATCTCCGGAGAGACGGGCGGATAGGGGTTAGACATGTTCAACGATTTAAACTTGGAGAACTAGACAATCCCACGAAGTGATCAGGTTTTGCAGATAAAGTTCAAATTGAAGTGATTTCATTATGCCCAGAAGGCACGCCAAACCCTTTAATGCATTATTATGGAGTTAATGCTTTACTTTGTACAGTTTGTGATCGGATGGTGGCACATGAGATGAAGCACGGATCTGATGTGCGGGGAAAGCACAGGGCACTATCACAGCAGGGGGGTTGTAGGGACACCCAGGAATGTGGAGGCGGGTAGGCGGGCTGCGGGAAGTCCGTCAGTGGGTTGCACGCGACTACGCACAGGGCACTTCCAATGTACTGTAATTCTGACAAATAAGATGAAGATTTCCACGTGGCATGGTTGTAGGATGATGGCCATGTCGGCGTTCTGTGATCGCACGAGCAGCAGTTAACTCGGCTCTGCACAGAAACGAACTTGCGATTGTCCCGACTTTTCTATCCGTCTTGTCAATTGACCTAATCGAACATCCGTTCGTGGACGGTTTTTCATGACTGCTTGCACACCGTCCACCTCATAGGCAGTTTTGGCTGGCTGCACCAGGCTGCATGCACTCCAAACGCTCGGGTACAGATGCGAAGCGAGCATCTGTACCTCGATCAAGAAAACCGGAGGCTTGCTTCCTGCAATCCTCGGGCTTGAAAGTCGCTCCTAAACTGCAACGATTTTTCAGGAGCGAGCCAACTTCGACTATTACTATTTTGAAAAGAATGGGAATGCCCAGAGATCGCACCGATGGTGCACATCTAGCCCCGTCCTACACAGTCCAGATGAGCTTGAGATCTTTGGGATCCTGGGGAAGTACGCCGACTCGTTGCTGAAGATGATTTGTTTTGCTGCAAAGCTAGGGTTGACGCCTGCCAATCCTGGCGGATCAGACTGATCTGCGGGGAACGCTCTGATCCCCCAAGGGTCCCCGCTCCCGATCAAACGTTGATTGTGGCGCCCCATACAGTTCTTAAACCTTACATCTCTAGTTTAGGCTAATATTCATAGAGCACGAAAAATCGAGCTGTTGGGCAAGGGCATGAAAACGAAGACATTATTCGCTGCGATGACCTACCGTTCGTGTTCTCTGCTCGCTATCCTGCAATCTCATCGTATCATTTTTCAGGATGCGACCCGATAAAGACCGTTCGGACCTCCTTGTCTGCCAAGACTCCCAAATCAGCCACTATGCGACACGCTGCGCATGCAGCCTGCCTTTCTTGAGTAAGTTGGCTGTCTTTGCAGAAAGGCCGTCCAAGCTGACCTTTAGCTTTTGCGGGTCGCAAAAGGCACTGATTGGCATGAGTACTGGGCTCTTGTTTGTGGATACAAGTACCAATAGGCGCTTAGCGTTCCCGCCATCAAGGAGCTGTTTGGAATTGAATACATATGAACACTATGCCCGACGCTGTACCTGCTGGATTGCTATTCGGTGACGGAGTTGAGGACCGAAGAACAGGGCTAAAAACTTTCCCCTGTAGCTATAATATAGCGGCCAAATCAGCTGATTATCACCTTCTCATTATAGCAAGCTGCATGTGCACAGGTGAAATAGTCTATAAACTTTTTTTTGGGTCACCCACAAGTGCGAATTGTAGGACCTTGAATCATTGTGAAGCTGATCGGTAGAGTGTCCGATCCAAATAGATCGCGGAATTGAAACGGATCTGCGGCTAATAACTAGAAAGGAAGAAAACTCCGATTTGTTCTACTTATTAGGAAAATTTCAGGAGATCATAGCTGGCGAACTAATGGCTGGCCTTTTAATCGCAAGTGTGGGAATTTCCGTTCCGAGTGCGAGTACTTCCGTTTCAAACAGCGAACTTACTATCCTCTAGCAGCAATTAATGTATTGATTAAGGCTTGGAGAGGCACATTTACGAGGCAGAATATGAGTCAAAAGAACTTAAAGTATGAGTCGTGTTTCAACGTCACTACCTTGTATTTATTGAACAACTTGGCGAAAGTTCAAGTTGATAAGCACAGGTGGAAGGACACCACACAAGCAGCACCGAAACTGTCCACTGACGTGACCACTTCCGATAACCAAGCTGCAATTTCACAAGAAGATTGAAAGTGGACATCATAAAGGGTTTCAAAATTGCAGTGTTGTGATGCTTAGAAACCTTGATTATGTTCTCTCCAGCTTGCCACGAGAGGAGGGGCCCAAGAGGCCCCTCGACTTCACGCCAGCAGCCAAGAACCAATTTCAATCAGTGAGACTGCAAATATAACTTCCACTTTTTATTAGCAAATTTATAATGTTATACTTGTCTACTTGTTTTTTTTAGCTGTTCTAATAGCGTCTGAAAGTACTGCTTATATATTTCTAGTTCTAAGGAACGTCTAATGGCAAAATACACTTAGTCAATTAATATTGCGGGTTATTATCCGATCTAGTACTTTACAAAATTTCTTCGAACCCATTAGTTACTTTAATAACTAAACTTGAGAGGTGGAGTTCTAATAGCTTCACGTTTTCTCTTTCTCTTCTATTCTTCTCTTTTCCCTTTAGTTTATTGAACAAAGGTATGCTTATACGAGATGCGGGCATTACGTCTCACCTCCTTATCCATGCCTATGTCTCGTACGTGCCATTACAGGGGTGAAAGGGGTAACGGAGAGACTGCAAAGTCGCAAAAGATTGTCTACGAACTTGTTTTGGCAAGAAGATCATTTTACCTTATGACACGTGATCAACTTTTATCGCCCCTGATCGCCATGCATGAGACGCTGATTAGAAGCATCCCCTTTACTTTTTGTATATCTTCGCTCGACTACGCTTAGACGAGAAACTTGAGGATTTATTCACCGAGAGCGAACAGGATCACCCCATCAATATCAACGAGATCGACAAGGATATGAAACCGTGGAGGCAGATGTTTTGCACGACGAGATGGAGAAATCGCTTCGAGCAGTCCCGTGCTGTGACGATGCTAGGGCAAAGACCTTACCGAAGACAGGGTCGATCGATGCTATAAAAGAAAGCTACAAGGCATATTCAGTCAAACTTTGGTGCAAGAGAGCAGTGATGGGGTAGCAGTCTAGTGTCAGGGAGCCGAATTTTGCCCCTCGCTGCCTTATCACGCACGATACGAGCAAAGTGTGGCCCGTAAAGTCTCTAAACACCCTCTAGTCGTATATCCGAAATAGATCTCGGGTTCGCGATACTATGTTCTCTTCCCAAAACACATAGACTGGCATCTAATTCTTACGTCTCTTGAGCAAATCTCATGGCTCCATTGAGCTCGCCAAATCTGCATGCATGACTTGCAAGGGGGACTGGGTGCCAGGATGCCAGCCACCACAGCCACCACAACTTGGCTCAGCTCGCAATATCGCTCATCCAAGACACTGGCCACCAGACACACCCTCCAGAATTGTGTCAGCTCTCTGTCGGAGAAACCATTTTTTTTCTACGAAAGAATCCTGCCTCTTGCCTGTATTTCGTCCCACACCAGTACTATTCATCGAACATACATCTTCAAAGCGACCGATCGAAATCCCCACAAGGCTGGGAGACTGACGAGGCTGGGAGCCTGCCGATGCAGCGCTTCCCTTCAGCAGCTACGCGCCCAAATCCTCTCGACTTCCACGACTATCCTATTTGTGTAGGAGCAACTCGAAGAGTTCCAGATGTCGAATACTCAAGATAGTGCCGTAAGGCGACCGAGTCTTGCACCAGAGGAGTATAGCGTGGGGTGGATTTGCGCGATTCCGACTGAACTGACGGCTGCAATGGCTATGCTCGATACACTTCATGGTCCACTCGAATCTCAGCCAAAAGACGATGGGAACAATTACACTCTTGGGAGCATTGGGGGGCATAACGTCGTCATAGCCTGCCTCCCACGATACGGCACGAACGACGCCGCAGTCGCGGGCATATCTATGCAGAGAACCTTTTCGAACTTGCGATTCGGCCTCATGGTTGGCATTGGTGGAGGCATACCTAGCGCTGATAACGATATTCGCCTGGGGGATATTGCCGTGTCGCTGCCGAGCGCACAGGCTGGCGGAGTCATACAGCACGACATGGGAAAGAAAGAGGATGGTGGCTTCCGTCGCACAGGTTTCTTGAACGGCCCCCCAACACTGCTTTTGACAGCAATAGCAAAGTTAAGAGCGACTCGAACTCTCGGAAAAGAGATTGCGGAAATCGTCAATGAAGCATTTGCAGAAGAAGACGACGAAGAATGGAGATTCCCTGAAAAGGAAGATGACATCTTGTTCGAGGATGGTAATGAGCTTGACGGCAATGGTGCCGAGGGTGAGCATGTCGTACAGCGAAAGGAACGGAAAAGCAAAAACCCGACATGCTTTTATGGGAATATTAGCTCTGGGAACTCGGTCATTAAAAGTGCTAAAGAGCGCCGTCGTCTTGCTGAGGAGGAAGGTGTTATTTGCGTCGAGATGGAAGCTGCTGGGCTAATGAACTTTTTCAACTGCATGGTCATACGGGGAATATGCGACTATGCGGACGCGCACAAGCATAAGAAGTGGCAGCAGTATGCTGCTGCTGTGGCTGCTGCATACGCAAAGATACTTTTGTGCATCATCAGTCCTCAGGCACTTAAACGTGAGTAGTATTTATCTTGCGTATGGGGATTCATGAGTGTGATTGCTCGGATCAATGTTGGCAGCTGTTATCAAGCATTTTTTTCGATGGCTTCGGTATAAAACTGGGCTCACTTGAACCAAAGTTGTACAGATCGTTTTGCCATGATATCATGAGGGTGTGAACTTTCTAGGAGCCCTTCGAATCTAAATATATGTTTTTATGTTTGTATTTTGTCAGGGCGTTGAAAAACTAACTTCTTTTGTTGATTATGGAGAGTGCGCTGATTTCGCTCAGCCCACAGGATAGTGCACTTTTCTGTTCCATTTGGCCAGAACAGCAAATTTATCGGCCGAGAAGAGCACCTCCGACAGGTCCTTACGGCACTCACTCCCGAGGAATTTGAAAGAGACTGTCAGCGGGTGGCAATTACCGGTCTTGGAGGCGTCGGCAAAACTCGGATTGCGCTCGAAGCCGCCTTCCGAATTCGTGACAAGCATCCCGATTGCTCGGTATTCTGGATCTCAGCTGTCAATGTTTCAAGCTTCGACGCTGGGTTTCTCGAGATTTGTCGGCAATTCAAAGTACCTGGCATCAACGAGGACAAGGCAGACGTCAAATCGCTTGCGAAGGCGTATCTCAGCCAAGAGACTGCTGGGCGGTGGCTATTAATTATTGATAGCGCCGACGATCTGGATATGCTCTATAAAAGCGTCAAGGAAAGCGACGGGAACGGTAGCTCTCGATCACTAGCAGAATATCTTCCATTTAGCCGCAAGGGCTCGATTCTCTTCACAACACGAAACCACAAGGCTGCAACATACCAAGCGGGTAGTAATGTTGTGACTGTCGAAGAAATGATAGAGAGTGATTCCCTGCAGCTCCTAGAAACAAGCCTGATTGAGAAGGGAAAGGGATTCATCGAAGATGATGCGAAGAAGCTGGTTCGCCATCTCACAAACCTTCCACTGGCAATCAAACAAGCGGCAGCCTTCATTAACCAAAATAAGATAACGATTTCCAACTATTTGGAAGTCTACGAGTCAAGCGCATTAAGCGATCAAGCTCTGATCGAATTACTGAGCATCGATTTCGAGGATCAAGGGCGATACAGAAGCGACCAAAACCCTATTATTTCAACCTGGTTGATTTCGTTCCTCGACATCCAAAAGTCCAATCCACTCGCCGCAAGATATCTTTACATCATGTCATGTGTCGCTCAGCGAGGCATTCCCCGGTGTCTCCTACCACCAGCTTCGAAGTTTGACGAAATTCAAGCAATTGGAACCCTAACCGCATATGCATTCATCACGGAACTCGAAGACCAGAACTCTTTCGATATCCATCGTCTAGTCCAATTAGCAGCGCGAAATTGGTTGAAAACGAGGGGTGAATTATTTCAACGAAGTGGCGATGCTTTGAAGCAAGTCTCGAGAATATTTCCATTCTTTAAACATGAAAATAGGAACATTTGTATCGCATATCTTCCTCATGCGCAACACGTTCTCACTTTTCAAGACTTTCCAGAAGATTCTCAAGAGTCGTTACGAGATCTGCTACATAATATAGGAGAATATTACTACCGAACTGGAAAGTATAGAGAAGCAGAGGAATTTTACTGGCGGGCGCTCGAGCTAAAGAAGCTGGCGCTCGGCGAGCACCACCCGGATACGATTGGGAGCATGAATAACCTCGCAGTCGTATACGAGCGCCATGGCGAGTACGCAAAGGCCGAGTCGCTCCAGCGGCAAACGCTTGAGCTAATGAAGCAGGTGTTCGGCGAGGGCCACCCGGATACGCTCGGGAGCATGAATAACCTCGCACTCGTATACGAGCAACAGGGCGAGTACGCAGAGGCCGAGAAGCTCCAGCAGCAGACGCTCGAGCTGAGGAAACAGGCGCTCGGCGAGGACCATCCGAGTACGCTCATGAGCATGAATAACCTCGCAACCATATACGAGCAACAGGGCGAGTACGCAAAGGCCGAGTCGCTCCAGCGGCAAACGCTCGAGCTAAAGCAGCAGACGCTCGGCGAAGATCACCCGAGCACGCTCGCGAGCATGAATAACCTCGCACTCGTATACGAGCACCAGGGCGAGTACGCAAAGGCCGAGACACTTTATCAGCAGACGCTCAAGCTAAGGAAGCAGGTGCTCGGCGAGAGCCATCCGGATACACTCCAGAGTATGAATAACCTCGCAATCGTGTATAGGCTCCAGGGCAAGTATATAGAGGCCGAGGGACTGCAGCAGCAGCAGCAGTCGCAGGCAACGCTCGATGAGGGGCGGCTATCGAAGCCGGCAAGGAAGAGGAGAAAGAAAAAGTAGTAGCAATTCAAGAGGAGAAACTTGCCAGGACTTTGTTACAGATTTGAATATGTTTATTAGCAATGTACAGATAGCCAGCCTCCTTCCACTTTTTGATCTTATTAGCTAATCTGAATCTTCTTCAAGCTAAACAAATTTACTTTTATTATAACGAAAGAGTTAGTGTTCTCGCGGACTATATTGTGTCACCTAATTAATATGCTTAGCCAGTGAAGAGGAGAATACCGTTTGTAGAAATCAACGAGCTGTATACACTAAAATCCACAATTGCTTATCTTTATCCTCATACTCTCGACCCGACATTGCTGTCCTTAAACTTAGCTCTTAGCTTAACCGCCATCGATTGCATGTTATGCTTCGCCATGTGTTCCCCTCTTGGTTGCAAGACTCCATCGCCAATCTGTTTCATTGGAAACAACTTGTGCCAAGACGACCACATTAGTGCGGTAATACAGGTGATGGGAATGGCAACCACCCAGTAGATCCAGAACTCTTTCGACACAGTCCACTCATCGCTCTCGGGGTTATAGTTGAAAAAGGACATGCTGAAGATTGCGGAGATAAATGTAGCAGGGAAGAAAGTCAGAGTGAGGAAGGCGATGGTTTTCATCGCGGCACTGTCTGCATGTGCAGCTCGACCGATCTCGACACTGATCTGTGAATCATATTGTGCAACCACATTATATGCCAGTTGAATCTCGTTGAGTAATCGTTCTTTAGTCGAGAGAGAACGGCTCCGCAAGCTGCTTAACATGAGGTGGTGGAAGGAGATCCGCTTCTGGATTCTCTTTCCCGTTTTCTTCGAATTCCTGTCCGCGTTCTCTCTATCAGCGAGAAACTGATCGTGCTCTGACATCATCATTTCGATAGTCTTAACACCAGTATCAAGTGTTTCGGATATGTGAATGGCATGTCTGGCAATGTCGTGAAGGGCTGGATAGTTAGGGTTTGGCGCCGTGGATGTCGTCCGATTAACTTCGATCTTCCTAACCAGGTTGCGGATTCCCCACACAGCTTCATCTTGTAAACGGACCAACTCATCCGCAAATATCGCGTGGATCCAATAAGGATCAATCATATCACCCATTTCGATAGAGTCAAGTAGAGGACTCGGTAGGCGACCTTTAATAGCAGGCCGGAGATCAAAAACCAGGATAATCGATCTGTTTGTGTTCAGATTCCAGCATGTGAAGATATTGAATTTGTACCAAACATAATCTTTCTCTCCCTGAGGTACAGTTTCAAAGGCTTGCTTAACGAGAAATCGGAACCAAGTATCGAAGAGCTCGTTAGCAGAGGACAAACCAAATGCGGACGAGTGAGGGGGTTTTACTATGACCAGTACAGTTACCATGCTCATCAGTCGTGTCCTCGGAGCCAAAGTAGCCAGAGGAGCGTCGACACCAGCCGGACCACCACAAGCTAGGTATCTTAAACTTTTTTGTAAAGCCTTGTCGACATCGCTGGCAGTTGCGCACTTCGTCAGCACGGGCATAGCTGTACGTCACCAATATCTTAGCCTAAATTCTGCAGATTGTGCTCTAAGAACGAACATTACTGTCAATCTCGAATCATTGACGTCCTCTCTAAGGAACCGTTCCAGGGATAGCAGCGTAGTCTCCCAGCCTGCAGCACAGAACTCGTTACTATAGAAGAGGAGTAGCAGGCGCATTATTCAACACAGACCTTTTCCTATCTCTGTCTTCGACACCTCTAACAATGGACAGGTTTCGCAGGCATTCATAGTCATTTACTGCCAAAATCGAACTACGCAAATAGGTATGGCGATAAAAAATATGGATAAGTTTGGCAATTTCAGAGAATGTGGGCTCGCAAAGTTTGCGTGGTGCTGCGCCTCCGCCCGATGAACGTGCAAGAAAATTTCTGCCACCAGCCACGATTTTCTCTGCTCGTGGTTGGTGTTGTGACAGCAGCACCGCCTCGAGCCGAGAGGTGGTGGGAGGATCTCAACTTTCAAAATCTTCTCAATTATCATCTCTTTTCGGGGTCGATCTTCCATAACTTCGTACATCACTAACAATGGCGGCGTGACAATTGGAGCTGCATTGTAGCAGATGAAATAGAGTCTTATTTCCAATCTAAAGAGGAAGAGAAGAGGGGTTCTCTGATCTAAAATACAGGGGTTCTAGTCAGTGCGGCTAGTGCGGTTTAGGGGCAACGCGCGGAGGCAATCGCTTAACGAGGTAACTCGTAACGAGAAGGGGCGATGCCTAGGGGCGATGCACGCGATACCCAATTGGCACGGCGGCATGCAAAGAGTGAACTACAAGCTTCATGACCGTCCATGGGTCAATGGGCAGCACGAATGTCGACAATGTCTCGCGAAGACGTACGATGAGATCTTGTGAGAGGCCAATTCGGCTGGTTGGAAAGGTTTACGCGATGCTGAATGATCTCTTCTTTGGATCCATAGTCTCGGACTGTGGAATCCTTGCTCGCTTGGTGCATTTTGGACGACATGAAAACAATAGGGAATAGCTCTGCTGTCTCGAGTCACTTCTGTGATGCAAGCGCGATACCTCCGCTGCTCCTGAGATCTATTATGCCACAACTCCACCTTAATCCTCGAACTGATGTGGCATTTAAAGAATAGATCATCAAAGCGGTCGAGCAACTTTCATCGGACTCCCATTCTGCAACTCTGAACACGATGTACCGCTTGCTGCATTTCTCTTTTCTCCTGGGATTTCCGGACCTGTTTTCACTGTTATTTGTGCGAGTCTGATGGTTTGGATAGCTTGAATGTAGATGGAACTGAAGAGTGTTCTAATTCCATGAAACCACTCAACCTTTCATCTTATTCACCATGGATTCCATCTTCCTCCTCCTCCTCCTCCTCCTCCTCCTCCTCCTTCAACAGCATTCCTCTTGATCATCGAGGAGCATTTGAATACTCTTAAGACAGCAGCTTCTTCACAATCCTTGACTGTCGTGTAATCGATTTCGAAAGATCCAAAATACTCTGATTGCCAAGCAACTCAAGCACTGGGACTGTTACCTCGATCTCGCTGGCTATCCAATTTCTCATCTCCTATTCAAATACTATTAGAGATAAAAATTTCAATCAATTGGCAAAATCTTTACTTACTACTGCAACAAGCGAATCTAGGCCGTAATAGCTCAATGGTCTTGAAACATCGATGTCGTCAAGTGAATGCATCAACAAACTTGAAAGTTTGATCCGGACCGCCTCTAATACTTGTGCTTCGGCAGCCACGAGGGAGGTTGCAATCCGCAACAGTTCGCGGACTCTTAGGGATGCTACTGAATCTTCTTTTTGCGTGCCTCCTGAGAATGCGCTCAGAGCTAGCCTCCTGGCATGTGATGACTGGGGATTCTGGTGGCTCGCATGGTGAATATCTCCACCAGTAAACTTGCCAAGGCCAAATCCAGTTATGAGATTGCCGCTATGTTTGGACTGGAAGGGTTGCGATATTGCTTCCTCGATGATTGCTAAGCATTCATCCGCACCGATATCATCGTGTCCTTGCGCTCTCAGTTTGCTTTCGAGTATGTCTCGGTCAGCAACATAGCCTATCCCAATAACCAAACCTAAGTCAACTGTGATTGCAGGTAAACCTAGATGATTTCGATATGCCGAGAATGCATCCTGAAAAGACGAAGCGGCGGCGTAGGCGGCCTGGGAAGCGTTTCCCATGATACCTACGATGCTGGATATGAGAACGAAGAAGTCGAGATCTTTCGGGAGGAGATTGTGAAGGTTCCATGTACCCTGCACTTTTGGAAGCAACGAATCCGTCCAGTCATCCAAACTCATGTTCTCGAATAGTGCACTTCGCATAACCATACCGAGATGGAACATGCCTTTGATTGGAGGCAATTGCTGCGTTAGTTCCTTGACAACGGTCTCTAGCTGGTCAATGTCCCCGACATCGCATTTTATTACCTTCACAACAGCTCCAGAATTCTGCAGGAGCTTGATCAGGTCTAATGCTGCTGGCGTCGTGGCGCCACTGCGTGAAAGAAATACCAAGTTTCGTGCACCCCACTCAACAAGCCTTACCGCAAGTGCTCGGCCTATCCCACCCATTCCTCCAACTAAGAGGTAGGTTGCGTCCCCTTGGAGAGCAATTCGTGGAGCTTTTCGAGGCATCACCTGTATTTGAAAGTCAGCATATACTAGCTCGGTGGCTATCCACGGTGCTCACCTTGGCTCGTTCCCCTTCCTTTGGCATTATAACGAGCTTACCGATGTGCTCTCCTCTTTGCATTATGCGGAATGCTTTCTCTATGTCACTTATCCCATAAGTCGAGATCGGCTGCGGAGCCTTGAGAGTCCCCGAGCGAATCAAGTCCATATATCCGTGGAATGCTTCCTGGCTATACCGGGCACTGGTAATGGTCATGTGGCGAAAGTCTAGCCCCACGAATGTTACGTTGTTGAGAAATTGAGCTTGTTCAAGCCGAGAGTTGACAATGAAATCGCGTCGTCCTAGCTCGATGAACCGCCCGAAAGGAGCTATGCATTCCCAAGTAGCCCGTTGGAGCTCAGACGACAGTGAATTAAAAACCACATCGACTCCTTTTCCGTCCGTGGCACGCATAATGCCCTGTTTGAAGCTGCTGTCTCGGCTGTAGAAAATCTGCTCCTCGGGAATTCCAAATTGGGTCATCAGGAAAGTCTTCTTTTCTGACGTACCAACTGTAGCCAAGATTCGAGCACCGACATGCTGACACATCATGATTAATGCTTGGCCTAGTGCCCCTGTCGAGGCGTGAACCAGAACAGTGTCCTCTTTGCTCAGCCGCGCTGCTTGGAGAGAATGGTAAGCTGTGCCATACGCGACGGGAATTGAAGCAGCGGTGTCGAAATTCATATCGTCCGGGATCTTGCATGCAGCGAACTCAGGTAGGCGAATATACGTGGAAAATATTCCATCTCCAGTAGCCATCACTCTGTCACCTACGGCGAGAGACTGGACGTCTGATCCTACCTTGGATACAACACCACTGCACTCATAGCCTAGCTCCGTAGACTCTATCTGCCCCATAGCCTAGCACAAGTTTTGTGTTAGTGGATGTCCAAGACAAGTCGTAAACATCATAACTTACCGTCATTACATCCCGAAAGTTCAGTGCATTCGCCTTTACCTCGATTTCGACGTGATCATGTGGAAGTTCATCCGCTCCACGTAAATCATCATCAAAGTAAAACGTATCGAGAAGGCCGAATTGGGCAATTTTAAGCTTCAAGGAGCGTCCCGCCTGGGGTATCATGTCGATCTCTGGTGTTGAGTTGCCAGTTCTGGCAGCAATGTGGATCCCAGTCTTATCGTCTTCCATATGGCGAGGGATCAAGATGACACCTTCACGTTCAACGAATTCTGACTCGACATCATCATTCTCAAACCTGCTCTTATACACTTTCGCTATGGCATTAGCTGATGTTTCAAGATCCGATCTTGGATCAAGATCCAGGTGAACCAGGGGTCGACCAGTCTCTATTCTGAGTGTTCTAAGAAGACCAGAGACGAGACTCAAATCTGGGTTGGTAGGCGGATGGGATGCCCCTCTTGTGACCCAGAGGATCCCTTTGCTTTGACTGAATAGTTCCTTCAAAATCTTCAATCTCGGCTGTGTCATGTTCCTCAAGATCGAGCTCTCCAGCTCTAGCAAGATAAAGATTCGACCGTCGGGCTGCAGATCGCAGAGGTTAACAACGTCTCCAATCTCTCCCTTTAGCTTGTGGTGTTCTGAAATGTGTCGTTTGATACTGTCAGAGTCGCCAGCCGTATTCGGGTCTGTATCCACAAGGACAATGTTTTCGGAGTCTTGAGCTTGAGGCAGAACAGGGGTAGACCCATTATTGCAAGTTTGATGGACGGCTGTGGTGGCTCTGGATATCATTGTTGTGCCTTGGTGAGTGATAACGTCCGTTGTATCTGGTAGACTGAAATCGAGACCGCTGAATCCTGTGTCTCTGAGAATTCTGTCCCATCTTTCCTCCAACATGAGAGGAGAGTCTCTCCGATCTTCCTCCTCGCCGATCCACCCTAATCATGTTAGTTTTCTTTTTTAACAACTAGTGAAATGTATCCATGAAGCTAGATGCGGCAGAAGATCTCAAACAAACTTACATCCGTCAAAAATACCGAATATATTAGTGACGCCGGCCATCGTAGGTATCAACTCAATCAGAAGCAGCGTACCACCCGGTTTCAGAAGTCTCCGAACATTAGCCATGGTTCGACTCATGTTTGTTGTTGCATGCAGCACATTAGCAGCAATTACAAGATCATAATTTTCCGTCTCAAATCCTTGAAGGTCTATATCCTTCTCTATGTCTAGCTTCTTATAGCTGACGAGGTCACCCCATGCTGCTGTTTTTTGTTGAAGCTTCTCGAAGAATCCGGTTGTGATATCAGTGACATGGTACGAGAGGAAACGAGGCGGGGTCATGGAGTCCATGCCACCAAGCGCTGTCAGTATTGGGAGAGTGGCTCCTCCGGTGCCGGCCCCGATCTCTAGGACTCTCAGGTGTGGATCTTTGTGGGCGAGTAGGTCAACCAAAACAGCAGCTTGCTCATCTATTATGCCATTAGCTTCTTTCATTGTTTCACCGTTCCCATGTAGATGACATTTCCACGGGAATTTATGGACCTCTCACTACCTTTAATTAGCATAAATTCTTGGACCTTGGCGCAACTCGAAGAGCAGGTGGCTTTTGCACTTACCATTGACGAGTCATTCGCAAGTTGTTGGCATAATAACGACCCAACTCATCATTTCTCATTGTCAGAGCCAAGGGGTCAATTGTTCCTTGAATGATACCCTGAAACTGGTCGCCGACGACGACGGCAAAATTTCCTTCGTCGCCAGAGTTGCGGGCCTTTTCTAATATGACTGCACGCTTGGTATCGTTCTTCGTGACCCAGCTTGAGACATCAAAGGGGAGTTGACCACTAGCCACATGTTCCACAATTCGTTGTAATGATCGATAAAGCTTGACGCCTTTGGATGATAGTGTAGAAATGGTAGTTTCCGGTATGTGCTTTATTGCGGAATCGGCCATGTAATAGAATGCCTCGTCGATTAACGCCGCAAGTTGAGAATTTTCACATGTTGATTGGAGAGGACTACAAAGTGCCGAAAATTGGGATGGAAACAGTAGCGATACGTCAGGGCGGAGCCTAGTTCGATAGTAGGACTTTCTCGGTTCACGAATAGTTTGGTCTCCTTGCTGGCCACTCAAAGATGTCGACTCGAGCCCATGAACTTGCAACGAGGGGAAGTCAGGGTCAGCCTCGCTGTCATAGACATCCAAAGAGAATTTTGAATTCCGTTCGCCGCCTTTATCGATCGTGGCGTATACGGAGAACTCGTGCTGTGGCTGCGGCGACAAGGTGCTGGAGACAAACACACTTGATATGAACGTTGGTACTGCGACTGCCTTGAGTTCCTTCCCAGCAATTGCGACGTGGAAGAAAGCGTCCAAAGTGGCGGGGTGAACGACAAAAGGACTATGATAGTTTGCTGGCATAACCTTTTCGATGTCCGGGTGGATGACTGTCCCAACACTTTTTAAACAAGCCAAGTTCCCGCGAGTGTCGCCCACTCGTGCATCTGTCATGTTGGTGAAACTAGGACCATATTCAAGCCCGATCTTTGCGCATTGGGCATATAACTCAGATCCCCGAATCTTACGAGTACACTCTAACTCTGCTTCAAGCTTCTGGCGTGCATGAGCAGATCGTGTCATCTCCATTTGCCTCTGGCCATCGATATCATTGAGCAGAGATGATTGCCGAATAGATATGTGTCCACGGCAATGTTCGATCCATTCACCTGTACCTGATGCCGAATACACGAAAAATTCGTGCCAAGTCCCAGAAGACGACCTAGAGCTTTCCGGATATGGCTTCATACATAATATTGTTTCAACTTGGCCAGCTGGTTCGGGAATAACCAGGGCTTGGGAAACATTAATCTGCCGAAGGTCGTATCCATCTATTGATAGATTCATCTCCAAAGCACGTTGACGTGCAGCTTCAATAGCCATCGATATGTAGCCTGCTGCAGGGTACACCACCTATATAAAATATTGGTGTCAGTAATTGTTTGCAAAAATAATTAGTGAGACCTGGGTATATTTCGGGGCATAACCCAACTTTTCTCAAGATCGAAGTCTACCCTCCGCGCAAAACATGATACCCAAGTCACAGCATAAAACGTAATATAAAAAATTAAGCTCACCAGAGACTGTACTCTATGATCCCGGAGCCAAGGTAGCTCTGCAAGTCTGATCCAGTTTCGCCAACGAGGCTCAAGGGCATTCGAAAACTTTACCGGTGCCCCGAGTAGATCATGCCTCGGCCACTTTCTTAGACGATAGTCTATATGTACTCGAGGCTCTGCCCAATATCTCGTAGAATGGTTCCATGGATAGCTCGGCAATTTTACCAGGAGGGGCGGATGTTCCTGGTGGGTATCTTGATTCACCGCCTGGATATCGACAGCGTATCCTCGGTCAAAGAGCCTAGAAGCAAGTTTCAACACCGTGTCCACTGCATCCTCTTGCCTGTTCAACGCGGAGAGATATGATATTTTTGCCAGCGCAGGCTGGGACTGAATGATTTCTCTCACAGGTCCAGCTAGCGCTCCATGTGGGCCAATCTCAATGAGCAAATCTATGGAACTGATGTTCTTGGCTTGGGTAGATGCCCGGCCTTTGGACTTGGTACACATTTCGATGAGTGCGTTCGAGAAGAGAACAGGATTCGTCATGTTCTCCACCCAATAGTCAGGCGTAATATCATTTGACTGAAGTTTTCGTCCGGTTACCGACGAGTATTGCTCGCAACTTGGCTTCTGTGAGATGTCTGAGCCTATGCCTGCAGCTAACAATGCAGTGTGGTATTCTTCGGCGACGGATTGCATCTTTGGTGAGTGATAAGCGACATCGACTAAAAGCTTTCGAGCCCATATCCCTTTAGAGGCACACAAGTCGATGAGTTCATAAATGGTAGATTCATCTCCAGAGACTGTAAAGCTATGAGGACTGTTGTGGCACGCGATATCAACCGTTCCTGTTGGTAGCTGAGAAAGCAGTGCTACAACATCAGACTGCGTAGACCGGACGGCAGCCATGGCTCCTTTGAAGAGGATATCGTTTTGTTTCTTAGTGCCAACGACCAAGCCACGATAGTATGCAGTAGCGACAGCCCCTCTGAGACTCAAGGCTCCGGCTGCATAGGCCGCAGCGATCTCGCCACTAGAATGACCTATGACTGCTGTGGGAGTGATACTCCAGGAGCTCAAAAGATCCACCAAAGCAATCTGAATAATGGTGCAAAGGGGCTGACTCAGAACCGCTTCGTTAACTCGACTCGACGACTCATCCTTCCGGAGCTCCTCCATAACGGACCACCCAGCACCAAGAGACTCGAGTACTTCGTTAGAAAGATCCAGCGACTTGCGGAATTGTTCGGCATCCAGAAGAGATCTTGCCATTGCATGCCATTGTGCTCCTTGCCCAGTAAAGACGAAGCCTAATCTTGGTGATTTCGTGGAATGTGTAAAGCTTGCTTGTTGAAGAGACGAAATAATCTGGGGTAGTGATGAAGCTACCATTGATGTTTTCCAGGGGAGCAAAGAACGATGCTTGCTCAAAGTCTCTGCAAGATCTGCCATGAAGGTTCCATTTCCATTCACGACTTCTTTTGAGAGGTGATCATGCAACTCCTTGATATATTGCTTGCCGGTGTTCTCGTCATAAGCTGAAAGAACATAGAGACGACTCTTTGGAGCCGCTGTAACTTCTGTGGGAGCAGTCACATAGTCTTCTACATCGACACAATCCGCGGGGAATGTTTCTGAAGTATCGGGTGTCCCGACAGTCAGCAATGACCCCTCATCGGAGGAGATTTCATCATATGTTTTTGATTCCGGTGTCGATTTGCCTGAACTTGCCATGGCACATTCTGCTATCCCAAGTGCCCCACTGCAGTCTCCATTCTCTCGTCCTTGCAGATAACCAAGGGCGTCTTCGACAATGACATGTGCATTTGTACCACCATAGCCGAAGCTGCCCCGACACGTTAGCTCTGTAGTTCTCATGAGTAGTGAGCTTTCTTGGAGTCGTTTCGATGGCAACTTGTTCTGCTAGTCATCTGAACCAGCGGAATAAAGTGCTAAGACTGCTCAAAACACTAACTACTTCTAAGTAGTTTGAAGATAAAATAATCTTACCTGTTAATTGATGCCCTCAAAACCCCGTTCTTGCGAATCCATGGGAAGCACTTTGTGGGAATCTACATTACTATTAACAATTTGACTCAAGAGATATTTTGACTTCAAATACCTGTAGATTCCACTTATCTAATGGAATGCGTCTATTCGGAGTCTCAAACCCAGAGTTTGGAAGTATCTGTCCTCGCTCCAACATAAGAATGGTCTTGATCAGTCCAGTCACACCACTAGCGCCCTCCTGTTCACGATGATCTCAGAGTTAGCCCACTGATTTTTCGGAGTTTTGGGGGTACACTCGTTGAGTTGGTCTCCATGCACTCTCAATACATGCATGCTTCGATAGATGCGTACTGAGTATGTCTTGTTTGGGGGTAGAATCCATGCTTTTGGGAGTAGACTACCCCGAAAATTCTGCGTTGGCAGATTTTTCTCATGAGAAGGTCAAACTTACAAGATGACCGACATTCGACTTGACTGAGCCAACCTGGATAGGGTCGCTTCGTGCTCCGCCGAAGGTTGCGAACAAGGCAGAGGCTTCGACGGGATCGCCAGCCTGCGTTCCCGTCCCGTGAGATTCCACATATGTTGTTTCCAGGGGATCCAGGCCAGCCTGCGCATATACTTTGCGTGCTAATGATTCCTGGGCTTTGGAGCTTGGGAAAGTTACGCCAGGTGTTCTACCATCCTGGTTGATCCCTGTGTTCCTTATGACGGCCCGGATCACGTCCCCATGCTTCAAAGCATCATCGAGGGGCTTGAGGATCACACACCCAACACCCTCCCCACGGCCATATCCGTTTGCCCTCTGATCAAAGCTGTGACATCTACCATCAGGAGATAGAAACCCCGCTGCAGCAACAGAAGTTAGTAAGTGATGTGATGGAACAAGGAGTCTTGATAGTAGACAAGTGCATTGAATCCAAGACCCGTCAGATATATTAACCATAGTGGTAATTCTGTGTTTCGAAACAATCGATGCAGGAATAAGGAGGATAAAACCCGGATTGCTTACCAGAGCTTAATGTAACAAATCCATTTGGATCCAAGATATAATTCACTCCACCGACTATAGCAGAACTACATTCACCTGTTCTCAGCGACTGACAAGCAAGATGCAATGCTACCAAGCTCGCCGAGCAAGCTGTATCAACCGTAAATGACGGCCCGGAGAGATTATAGAAATACGATAGCCTGTTGGACAACATTGTGTGCCCGCCACCTGTCGTCCAGCTTTTCCGCGACCAAGTCAGTAAATACGCTTATGAGATTGTGTGTTGATATCAGAAACATGATACCGGAGATGGTTTAAGGGCGAAAACATTTTCCAACGATAAAATAGAAGATAATACATACTACATAGGGATGGCATCTGGATCTTCTGATGTGACGTTCCACCAATCCTTACCAAAAGTCCCAATGAATACACCGACGCTTTCACCAGCGATATCCTCGATACGAATTCCGGCTGTAGTATTTAGTGGTCACGCTGACTTAGCATCAATTAGGTTCGACCCACCATCTTCGAATGCTTCATAGGAGCACTCGAGGAGAAGTCTCTGTTGTGGATCCAGGGCCTGCGAGTTGAAATTTATTACTATATTCGACT
Source organism: Hyaloscypha variabilis F (assembly GCA_002865655.1). Lineage (NCBI taxonomy): Eukaryota > Fungi > Ascomycota > Leotiomycetes > Helotiales > Hyaloscyphaceae > Hyaloscypha > Hyaloscypha variabilis. The sequence goes on along the minus strand of KZ613942.1, from coordinate 506,704 downwards.
TGAAATAAATGGATTGGAAAGACTCACAGCTGCTTCTGCGACATTGAGGCCGAAGAAAGGTCCATCGAAATGTGCCAAGTCTTCTTTCAAGAAGAAGCCACCGCGAATATTGTTCTTGATCTGTAAGCAATCTCTCTGCGTTTACGAGTCCTATTCCACTTACGGAGCCGTTCCTTCCACCATCCGGATGATAGAAGGCTTCCGAATTAAATCTGTTGCTGGGAAATGGTGACCATGCATCCTTGCCTGCAGCGCACATTTCCCATAGCTTGTCAGGGTTTGTTGCTTGCCCCGGAAACCGTCCAGACAAGCCAATGACGGCAATAGGACGCACTTCGTCATTTGAGTATCCCATATTGCTTATGATGTTTTATGTTCAGTAGACTGGGAGAGTATGCGTTCACTGAGAAGGTTGATTGTTATACAGATCAGATGATTGCAATGTTGCTAGAATATTGAGAGCTGCGGACCAAAGAAACAGGCCTTTGGGAATGTTATGGATACATAGAAAATAGTGACGGTGAGTTTACAGCCTCTACTAGGCTTAGATCCAGTCCTTACTCCTTCAAATCTTATTTTTTTTGAACTATTTTACGGAAGACCTATGGCAGAACCACCATATCATTTTCAATGACTGCGCAAAATGCGCGAACTCTCCAATAGCAACTTTAATTCCAAGCATGTACAAGGCAAGTTTTCCGGCGGCAAGAGAACTTTTCTGATATGTTCTTCAGGTACAACATTGTTTTGGGCACCTTCGCAGAATGCACGAAGTCGCAAATAGCAAGTCTGGATTTAGACGGCCTGCGGGACAGAATTCTTGGGCGGCAGGAGTATTTGCGAAAATAGTCTTCTCGTTACCATCTTAAAATAACAGCCTTAGTACATCAATTCATGGTCCATCTTCATTGGGAGGCAGTGGCGCGAGGGTCGTTACCTATTGGTTAGCAGCCGGCTGAAGGCGGCAAGCATATGCAGAGGCATCCCAATGGGTCTACCGCCGAGTGTTTAGGTCATCTCTTACCCACTATTACCAACATAACTGCAGAAGAATGATAGGATTTGTGTCTCAGAAATTCATACACGTATCATGAAATCATTGGATAAATGCAAGAGACTGCGCCGCGCGCCGCGTACGCTATTTCCCCTTTTGTGCCGAGGATATTTCTAGTCTGCTTCGATTTGAATTTTCCAGTCCATATTCGTACAATCTAGGCCTAGGATAAAGATTAGGAGAGTATTCAATTGTACAGCGCATCTTGGAACAATTCAAGAGCGCGGTCGAATCGCGGATTGCTGTATGCGGAGCAATGGCATGGTCCCTGATAAATAGTCTACGAAACTGCGCCTCGCAAATGCCTACAGCGGGAAGGTGGATCTCGGGGAACATCCAGCCGAGGTGCATGCTGAGGTGGCATTTGAGGTGCATATCGAAAACGTGCATCTTTAGGCAATATTAGCCCCAGAATTCTTTATCTAGATGAATTTCTGACCTATTGATGTATAAGGTATTGGTGCCACAGCCACCAAATCTGCTCTTATAGAACTGCAAATCAAAAGCAGATACAATCCAAGAGGGTATTTGACCGTGGAAAATTAGAAAAATGTGTCTTTTTCGACGACAGCCGATGATCTCCAAGTTTAGCGCTACATCTCTTTGGCATAGAAACTCGGAATCATGTCGAAATCAAAGGTCTTGTGTCTTCATGGGGCTCATACATCTGGAGAGGTATTTATCCGACTTTTCTTCCGTGGCCAAGCATCTCGTGGAGCTGACTGGTTGTCAGATATTTAGAGCGCAATTGGGTCAGTTGGTCCCTCGACTCGAGGCAGAGCAAAATCTAGAACTGCACTTTATAGATGGTCTGATAGAGACGGAGGGCGAAGAAGATATGAGGGGCATGTTCCCGGAACCTTATTACTCTTGGTGCTCAATGTCATCAGATAAAAAGCTGGTCAACTATGAGTCAGTGAAGCAGGCTTTGGACTTTGTCCAAGATATTATCGTGGAGGATGGGCCATTCGATGGAATCATGGGGTTCTCGCAAGGCGCTGCTCTGGCACTCGGCCTTCTCCTCCGATACGCATCCGAGCATCCATTGGATCCGGCTTATGCGATCTGCAAATGGGCGGTACTCTTTTCCTGCGTCGAAATAGACCGAGAAAAAACCCAATTGGACGATGACAGCCTGCTAAGCATTCCGTCTCTACACGTTTACGATCAATCGGATAGTCTCCTGGGTACTGGTGGATCAAACGTGGCGTGCGAGCCGGGCTCAGCAAAGTTGATCTTGCATGAGCGTGGACATGCCATTCCCAGAGACAATGTAACTGTAAATAGAATCCTAGATGCAGTTCAAGACTTGCAACACAGGGCTATGGTATTTTAGCTTGAGGGAATGGTATCAGATTGCTGGGGGACAGAATGTTATATCCTAGTCCTTGTCTCACTTTGAATCTAATCGTTTCTGATGTGACCTTTCATGAGCTATGTGGTTATTAAAGTACGAGAAGAATAATACCAACGCATGGCTACCAATGTCATCAACCGCCGAAATTGTAACGCTATCTTGGTGTCAAAAGTCCTCGTACGCCACGAGAGGCACAATCCATGTTAACGATAGGCGAAAACCCCTTGGAGCGGAGATTCTGGTACCCGTGCGGCGCACCTCACCGCTTTTAGAACAGTTGCGGGGGAACCCAGAAGCACATCGATCCCTTGAAATTTTAGCTGACCTATCGGCTAGCAGTCGGTGCTCCGCGGCGTTCTAAAAGCAGACCCTGGGCGGCACGAGTATTCCCGGGAGGTTTTCACAGCTAACAAATGAGGCTAGTGGTGTGACGTCCTGTTGGTATTGAATGCAGAAGCTCCCGAGACCGCACATCTTTCAGGATGTCGGCATCTCCTGGTTTTTCATCTGGTATCATTCCTATCTCAACCTTATTCCACGTCATTGGTCTCTTTTTTGCTATGTTGTCCAGAATGAATGAGGCCGTTATCTCACCGACGATTCAGGACAATGGTTCATCTGACATTTCTCGAATGGACGAGAAGGCCGGATCTTCAGATACAACGACATACGCGGCGGCTCGCGAACCAGTCACTAAACTAGAGCCACAGTCTGGCAAAGCAGCGAAAGCACCGCGAAGTGTGATGATTGGGCATCTTTCTGCGCCGCTGGCACATTTTACAGATGGCGATGAAGGAAACCCAAGGAACTGGGCTCCCAAGAAAAAGATGGCAATTGCGGTGTTTGTCATCGTGGCAGGTTTTGTTGCGTAAGCACCCCCATCTCGTTATGCATCGCCGTTTAGGCTTGCCTCTTTCATGTTCACGTTACCATCCATCGATTCATCCATGAACTAACAGCTCCATAAGGACTCTTGGTAAGTCTAAAGTTCTTGCGAAGAAAAAAATCACGAATGTAGGAGGTTCAAGGAGCAAAATTTTCAAGAGACATCTCCTCTTCTTCAAATTTGTACATGTCTTCAGAGTATATGTCTCTTGAAGCAAGGCCTCCATTCCTTGAATTTCCAAACACAGTAAATTAATTACGCTATTACCGCCAACAGGGACCCCGATCTACATCGCAGCAGTTCCAAACATTGCAGCCGACTTCCACGTCAGCACCACTCTTGCCATCCTCCCCATCTCTCTCTACGCCTACGGCCTCGGTGTCGGTGCTCTGATAGCTTCTGCGGCGTCAGAGATATTTGGCCGTGTCATCGTCTATAAAGTCACCCTACCCCTCTCTCTCATTTTCACCATTGTTGGTGGGGCTGCTCACAACTACTCGACATTGGCTGCTGCAAGATTTCTTGCTGGAACGCTGGCAGGACCATGTGTCTCGTTAGGTGGTGGCGTGATGAATGATTTGTGGAACCTCAGCCTTGATAAGACTGGCACGACGTTCGGTCTACTGTATGCACTCGGAGTTATGTATGCAACGCAGACAGGGCCTATGATTAGTGGGAGTCTCCTCACATATCATTCGTGGCGGTGGACGTTTTGGTTATCGGCCATTTTGATGGGAAGTCTATCCGTAGTGGCTTTCCTGGTTCCTGAGACACATGCGCCTGAAATCTTGAGAAGTCGCGCGAAGAGGGAGAATCTGCCAGTCATGAAACGAGGAGACTCATGGGAGGTATTTCTGGCATCAATCGGTAGACCTCTGCATATGATCATAGTTGAACCAGTAAGGCTTTTCTCATTACTCCTCTTCAACTTCACAACCAAAATTAGAAAGCTGACTTGCCCCCAAGTTTGTACTACCAAATGGACTCGTACTTGCTGTCACCCAATCAGTCGTCTTTGCATAGTGAGTTTGCCAGCCACCGCTTCTCTTCACTTGTGAGTTGTAGATGTTGATATGATTCTCTCAAGCTACGTCATTTACGCGATCCTTTTCGAACAAGTATACCACTTTAGTCAATACCAAGCCGGATTGACCTTTGCACCACTACTCATCGGAGGGCTCATTGCCGTTCCAGTGATGGGACTTTTCGACCGACTAACATATCAGACAGCGAGAGCTGAAGCGATTCGATCTGGCACCGAGGTTCAGCCCGAGAAGAGACTGTATCCCGCAATGCTGAGTGTGATACTCTTTCCAATCTCATTATTTGTGCGTCCCATGATCGTCCATTCTTCTTCTATAGCGAGTTGATTCCGCTATATTTTGATTCGGTTTTTGATCAGATCATACTTACACTACCGTAGTGGCTCGCATGGTCTGGCCGCTCTTCAGTCCACTGGATTGTTCCAGCGCTGTCAGGCGTGTTGTTCGGCTTAGCATATGTTCTCAATATAGTAGCCCGCCTCTTTATCACCTGCCCGACAGATCGTACAGCTAACAGCAACTAGTTGTCTATTTCAATCTATAATAATGACGTCTACGCCAAGCACTACGGCGCATCAGTTCTTGCAGCCACGACCTTCTTACGCTTCTCAATATCATCTTCGTTCCCTCTTTTCACGCCACAGATGGTCCACAGCCTTGGATTTGCGTGGGCAACGTCATTGCTAGCATTTATCACTACAGCTATGATTCCCATTCCGTGGGTGTTTTTCCAGTGGGGGCCGGTGTTGAGGAGCAAAAGTCGCTATTTACAAAACTGAGCGCTGTGATTTCCTAGAAGTTTTGAGACTACTTGGAGATGGAGTCCCACTGGTGCTAATGGAAGGGTTTGTGTTAAACAGATGTGGAAAAATTTGGAAAATCGGACTGTACTTACGCGAGTTAGAGATAGTGCCAGCCAAGCAAGAAACGCCGAAGCGAGGGCGTGGCCAATTGTACTAGATCAATCTGTGCTAATAACTTTGCAGAGGTAGGAAGTAGATTGTGAGACCTATAGGTACCTTGAGTCATATTTATGAGTATCTTAAGGAGGAAAGTGCGTGTCATGTGATATGTCACGTGTTGGTTTTGGTTTTCTTCGTACATGTTATAGGAATATCCTCAGGCAGATTCAACCGTCTCCGAGCCTTGTTCTAGAGCGACTCAAATAGATAAAAACTGCGTGAGCAAGATTACTCAGTCGCATAAGGTTAAGAGGCTGGTGGAAAACTTTGACAAGATATGGGTTGGAGGCCAGGGATCTGAAAAGTGAGCGTAGGTTGCCTGAATATGAATGGAAATATCGAATAATTTTTCAAGATTCTGTCACTTTGTGTTTTTCGAACTAAAATTTGGATGGGAACCTAGATATGCCTATATAATACTTCGTGCCGTTTCAAAATGCCAGAAGCTAGCTGAAATATGAAGAGATATTTTGACGTGATTTCCAGAATTCCATTAAGTGGCGCAATGCCGTGTCACAGAAATATCAGTAACTCGGTGCTAGTGTGGTTTGAAAAGTTCGTTGAAAGTATTTGATTTGGTCCGGTCACATTTTGTTACAAGGTGGTGTAAGCCCCAGCCTTCACAATAGAACTTAACCATGAGAAACGACAGCCTCTCACCATCCCAAGACTGTTTCTCATTTGCCTAATGTGAGGTTGCTTACCCGCCAGACGATTCTTTTCTCTAACCTCACGCAATCAGATAATGGGACACCAAGTCAAAGCTTTATGTGAATTCTCTTTCAGGCAACGTACCTGTAAATGACCTACACCAGTAAACTGCGATGCTGCAAATATTATTAGCTTTCAATAATATGGCCAATCACGATGCCTAGAGATTTGAGCTAATCACTTCATGTGATTGGGCTAGTTTCGTATACTTGACAAAACCCGATAGCTCTGCCTAAGCGAACCGCTCCACACACCAAAACTCGCGAATGCATTTATGTCATCCCTGTTAATTTGACAAAATCTGCGACTCAACATTGGTAGACTTATCAAGTTTTGTCAAATTTGGGGCTGACGCTGCCTGGCCAGGCGTTTTTTTTAGCACCAGCTCTAAGGCCGAGTAGCATTACATAATATGGTGAGCCACCAGTAATTCTCTTTTCGAGGAACCCGCTCAAATATCTGCCTCCAACCTCTCACCACGCTTTTCTTTCATATCGACCTGACAGAACAGCCAGCAAATATATCCAGACATCAAAACATCAAAACACGCGCGAACACTGCCACGCTCATCATGAATTCAAGACCGCGACAGATCTCTCCAATCGAGTGGGACCGCTGGAAAGATACCATCTTGGCTCTCAGGCGCGGCAAGTCGCTTAAAGAGGTGATAGCTCTAATGAGGGATGTGCATGGATTTAGTGCGAGGTACTCAATTCATAGCCATGTACCCTACACATTCAGCTGAACCAGATCACAGTCAGTCTCAATACGAAACACAGCTTGATGTCTGGGATAATCGCAAGAATCTCAAAATGAATGAGTGGGCAGATATACTCATGATTATTGACAAACTGGACCCTCGATATGAAACCTGCAGAGTACTTATTTCGGGCCACCCGGTTGCTGCCGCCAGAATCCAGAGAGCAAGGCGACATTGTGTAGCTAAATTGGGGGATGCAAAATGCCGTCGAGCGGCGGTAATGAAAGGTGATATGGCGCCTCCAGTGCAATGGATTACTGCTGACCACGATAGAACGGCGGTCTGCCAGTTTCCAGAGCGTTTCTATCGAGACCTTAGCGGCTGATGGAACGTGGACCGCTTATCCTTACCTCGATGACATTAATGTGTCGGGCCATTCCTACAAACAAACCAACAATGGAACTCACTTGCCAATCTCTTCAGTTGTCGATAGCAACCCAGCTGGAAATGCTATTCCTCATGATGGCGAGTGGCAGGACGAGCACATGGGTGACGATATCACTGCCTCCAACATAGAGACCACATTTCTGCAGTCGGGCTTCTTACCCAACCTCGATTCTCAAGTCTCCAGTATGGAGATTATGGCCGAAGAGCCTGTGTCATCGCTGACAAGAGGGATGTCCCCTTTCATCCCGTCAACGGCATTGATCAGATCGCCTTCGCATTGGGGAGAATATAATTTTGGTCATATCGACTTTGGGTCGTCCAATTGGGACTCGACAGGTTGGGTAGAGATCCCGAATTATCAGTATTTTTCAACACCTGTGGATTTGCTTAACAACCTGCCATTCAAACAATTCAGAGAAGACATAAAAACCCAGGGTACGTGATTCATTCCGTTCTAGGACTCAACTCCCCCCCCAACAAAAAAGAAAATTGTTCCCATTAATATGTATATGTGTGGGAGAAGAACCCTGTATGCTAATTTTCCTTTAGCAATTCATAAGATTCCATCCTCTGATGTGAACAGGGCGCAATTTGCTTCTACCGCTCAAGACCAAGTCACAATCTTCCTTTCAGATATCAGATCTTCCATGCCAGAAAGGATTCAAGGAGAGCGATGGCCAATATATGTGAAGGACTTTTTGTCATCACTTGAGACTCTCCTGCCTGACGGGAAACTCAAATTAGGCTACGACAGCGGACAGAGTCTAATCACCGAAGATGAAATATTTCAAACTAAATTCGACCAACTCCTTGTATTTTCAATTGCCAACAACTTTGCCGGTCTCCAAGATGTTCCTGTCGAGAGTATGCTCAAGTATTGGAGGCGAGCTGGCAGCATGGCCTCGCTGTTGCTGCAATCCTTGCAAGCAAGCCAGAGTCATTTCGCAAAGGCCTTGGCACAAAATCTTTTGCGAGCAGCCATCGAAGCAAATGATGAGAGTACGCTTAAACGTCTGCTCTCCATTGGCTCACTTGACGTTAACACCACGATGTGCATTGTCGAAGGCCAAAAGTATACCCCTATTGAGCGAGCTGCATACCTCCAAAGCCTAGGAATGGTTGAGCTATTGCTCATTGCTAAGGCCGATGTAAATAAGAGTTTCGCAAAAAGTACAGAAGGATCGTTTTTTCGGAGAAGTTCAGATCTGAGTGGCGCACTTGGAAAATTCATTGCCGGTTGTAGAACGATTACCCCCGAAGTTTTTGAACTTGCCAAATTGCTATTACAAGCTGGCGCAAAGGTTCATGCCGACGCTGCCAAACATGCATTGAACTACCTCACCAATCGAGATCTGTCTTTGTTTATTGTTTCTAGCGTATCCGACTCTGATCATGCAGAGCTCATCGTTAGTGGGCTTCTTACTTCCATCGCTGTCAATCTCAGTGACCGGCAGGCTACACAGGTTACCAACAAACTTATTTTTGCTTGCCAAAAGACAAATTGCGGAAGATGCTTTGGCCAATTCCAAAAATATGTGGATTCAGCACTGGTGCAAGGTGCAAAACGCGGCCATTCGCAACTTGTTGGGCTGCTTTTGCCTTACTCAACAAGCCCCCACAGAGCCCTGACAGCTGCGATTCACTGCGGTAAACGAGAGCTAATAGACACCATCCTCACTTTCAGCCCAGATATGGATGCTCCTGCGCACAGTATCCAGTTGCATTTGACTTTCAGGCTGAGTCGTGACCGCCACCTGGATGACGAGGACGAGGACGGTGAGACAACGTCACTCGCGGAGGCAATTAAGGCTAGAGATGAAAGTTTGATTCGGATGATGGAAGATGCAGGTTCACTGGCACACTTAAATAAGGGAGGGCGTTTTCAACCAGCAATCACTGCGGCATCAAAAACTGGCAATACGATATATGTACAGAAACTACTGGAACACTGTCCTTCTCCCAACCCTTCGCATATGACGAATGCGTTATTGTACGCTGTCCGAAACAATCGCGAGGAAATTTTCTCCACATTGCTTGAAGCGGGAGCCGATGTCAATAGGAAATTTCCCTTCGATGATGGGGGATCAAGCTTACTACTTGGGGCTATCTCCTGCAGGAATCCTTACATGGTTCGTGAAATTCTAAATGCAGATATCGCGGGGTCATGCTTTACGACAGAAATGTACGCAGAGGCGGTTAAGTGGGGTAACAAATCGATCATCGAGGATCTTCGATCTACTTTTCCTGGGGCACAGTTGGATGAAAAGGAACTGTCGAAAGCTTTAGAGCAGGGCCATATGGAGTGGTTCGAATTCCTCCTCAGCTCGAGACTGGTCCCCGGCATTGCTCTTACGAATTGCCTAATAGTTGCCATTAGAAGAGGCGATGAGCAGCTGTTCCATGATCTCATCAAACGGGGCGCCAATCCCGCGAGCGACCACATACTTCAAATTTGTGCAGAGAAGTGGCCTAAGATGCTGCCATTACTCTTGGAACAAATACGCTCTCGAAACGGTGATTGCACAGCGCCTGGGTTCGGAACATGTGCGTTGATAGCGGCAATACAACAAGGTCTAGATGGACTCGAGGCAGTAAATATCCTCCTTGGTTGCGGACTTGTTGACACAGGCAGCTATTCATATGCCTGTCAATCGCCATTGGGAGAAGCAATCAGGGTGAGTTTGAATGGCAAACATGCCAATTTTGCGGTGATCAGGAAGCTTCTCGACTGCGGCTGTGATCCCAATTGCTTCGTAAATAGGGCAAGCAGTGGCGGATTCTTTATCAACCAGACAGCATTCTTAATGGCCATTGGGACAAGAAGCAAAGACTTGGTTCAACTCATGATTGATCACGGTGCCGATGTCAACAAAAAAGCTATCATGGGACTGAAGAGAACCCCACTACAACAGGCGGTAGAGGTGAACAGCCTCGAACTTGTCACGCTCCTTCTTGGTGCTAATGCTGACGCCAACGATAAACCAGCAACACGTGGTGGTGGAACCGCTCTCCAACTCGCGGCCATCCAAGGCAATTGCAACATCGCCGCAAGATTACTTGAATACGGGGCAGACCTTTCCACTCCGCCATCCATCGTTAACGGCCGGTGGCCATTGGAGGGGGCCGCAGAGCATGGCCGCCTTGACATGATTGAATTTCTGTGGAAGAACAAATTGGCTGGCTTTGGTGTAGCTGGCTTTGATGAAAAGCAATGTCGGAAGGCGATGGAACTGGCCGAGGCGAATGGGCACAATCCATGTAGAGACTTGATTGCAGAGCTTTCACAGGTAAGCGTGAGTTTAAATGTGCCAGCTGTTGAGTGACGGGGCGTTCGCTGATTTTCGCGTGAGGTTGCTTAACAAGATTCATGGCTTACGTTGGAAACAATTACGCGGATGATTATTAGCCATCTCTTGCTTCTAGATCATAGGGAGGAAAGAAGCAGTTTTGGAATCCAAGCACTGCTATTTCTGCCCATCGCCTGGCTGGGATCAAGGCTATTACCGTGTTGCAGAATGGCAGTAAATCGAATTCTTCGGCTGCGGTGGACAAGTTGTATGACGGGTTCAGGCTGGCGGTGACGGTGTTTATTGGGAAGCGGGTGCTGGATTGGATTTCGTAGCCTAGAGCATATCATCATCAAGCTCATTGCCATCTACATCCTCACATTTAGTACCATTATCGCCCATCTCGCAGTTTCCTGAAAGGGCATCTTACTGTTTCGTCGGATGCCTCCTTTATGTCATCCATCACCGAGTAAAAGTCGGCGATTTTGCTCTCTGTCATTTGCGGGAACTTAGTACGCAGAAGGCTCGAGTCCGATGGAAATTTTTCCTGGGCTTGCGATTATGAAGTGCTATTTCATTATTTAGACTGTCAGTTGAGAATCAGGTGGATCTGCCCCCTAGTCAGACCAGGGTACCACAGCCTATATATACAGCTCCATAGCCCCTTCTTAGAACCCCAATCGAACCTGAATTTTGCAACTGACATAAACCCCCGCTTTAAACGGCCCTTGTACTTCTCTACAACCCAACAATAACTCCCAACCGGCCAGTCTCCTTCGATGGAACGATCAGGCCAATAAAAAAGCAAGGAAAGAAGCCCTCGAACTCCACGAAATCAAAAACATAGTTAACCTATTTGCATACAAAATAAAGCAAAAGGATTTGTTCTCGCTCGTGATGCCTATAAGGATAAGAGAATATAAGTGAAACCAATTGCTTATTCCTAATTAATTCAGAAGTTATCAAGCCTCATGCCTTCCCTAGTTGCTCTCTTCCCCTGATTTCCTCTGAAGAGTTTCCAAATATTTCTTGAAATCTCTAGAAATATTTAGTACAGACTTGAGATGCTTATCTTGAGCAGAATTATGCCTTCACTATCCTTTTGAGCACTTTATTCCGCTAACGTAACAGCAGTTTGGAAAGCTATATTCAACGTTTGTGGTCAGCGCAATTCTCCACATATTATCATGCTTCCCAATACAAGAAAGAAAGAAGAATGCCATTTCTGATCTCGCTGCTATTGAGTTTTAATTCTTTGATATTTTCGCCGCAAATGTACTCCAAAGCACTTATGTGAATCCGCATCGTGGTGGTAGCAGCATTCCCGTTCAAGCTTATCCATAAATGTTTGCCAAATGCACTGGCGCTCTTCATCGTCGAAATCTAGGCAGTTAAGTTGAACATGGATTGTGCAAATAAATTCTTCATCAAATGCTCCGATACGATTTGTTGTAAAGAAAAGGATACCATCGTAGAATTCTAAAGCGCGTAAAAATCTTGTGCAAAGAGTAAGAAACAAATTGTGTGGGGTATGCGTTCAAAAACCATACTAGCAACCAGACTATTCCGGACCAAATCGGCCGTGACATGTTTCTCGAGGAATACATCAGCTTCATTAATCAGTAAGGTTGCATCCCAGCTTTTAGGATGGCGAAAATGCTTTTCAACGTGTTCTCGACCTCAACCAGGTCTGTACCAATATCACTGCTGGAAAGCGTCATCAGCGGCCGTTTTGTATATTCCGCAACACATTCTGCAGTTATATCGTCAGTCATTGCGACTCAACCACATTTCAGAAATGAAAGTATTAATATAGAGTTTGCTGCTATCATTATTACCAGCAGTGAAAGCCTTTCCGATCCCTGGTGGACCGTGTAGAAGAAATATCTGCCCTCCCCTTGCCAGGAACCAAGTCTGCACCCCAAGAGCTATTTAATGTGGACCTTCCCTCTTGATCACGTCGAATGTAGCTATTTTCCAGAGCCTTTAAAATATCGAGACGACCAGGAAGCATGACGAGAGTATTGATCACGTCTTGATTAAATTCTGATGTTGAAATGTTCGAGATATCAACGATCCTTTCAGGCCGTTAGTATGACTAGGCAAAGTACTCATGAGCTAATGACTGAGACTGTTACTAGGAGAATTTCGCAGCAATCGAGCGGCTAGTTTGAGCTTCGGAATAGGGGAAATGCATCCATCAGCACAGGATGCTTCCTTAGTATTCTAATGACCCTTGAATCGTACTCGTTCTTTCTAAAAAGTTTATTTTCTAATGTATGTGCCATGTTTCATTAATGACAGAAGAAGTGAAGCTGCTTTTCTTCCCCAGATCAGATCCCCTTCAGCAAGACCACCAACCCCTCACGGATTCCTTGCCTTGATCAGATCAGCTGCCTTCTCCGAAATTGCATACACCGTCGCCTGCAGATGCGTCGCCGGGATCAACGGTATAATACTCGCATCCACAATACTCAGCTGCTTCGTCCCATACACCAGCAGCTGATCGCTGACCACGCCTCCCAAGGATTGCGGCATCATCGGATTGCTGCAGCTCGGGTGCGAGAAGGTCGGCTGCAGATACCCATTCGCGACGCCCTGCTGCATCAGCTCCGCCGTGCTCGAGTACTGCGCGCCCGGCGTGTTCTCCACCGGACTATACCGCGCCAGTTCCGGGCGCGCCCAGTGCCGCCGGTTCCAGTCCAGCAGCTCCGCTATGATCTCTGGCTCGATCGGGTTCGTCAGCGCGTTCCACTGCACGATAGGCATGTTCTGCGGGTCTGTGTTGTTCAGCGTGATGGTCCCGCGGGATAACGGCTTCTGGAAGGCGACGGTGCTGTGGCCCCATGCTTGGATGGGGATCTCGCCCGTTGAGGTTTCGTTGCTGAGCAAGCCTTTCACGATCAGGTCACGCTGCTTCTTATAGCCGGCCAGGAGCGTGGGGTTCTTAGTATATGTGGCTGGAAGATGGGCTGCGGGGTCTTGGCTCGTAATGCGCGAGGTGAGGTTCTGGTACTTGGTAGAGAACTGCTGAAAAGTCAAGAAGGCGGCGGCGTTGGAGCGTCCTACGGACCAGGGGCCTTGGCGCGTGGCCTCATACTGAGCCTCTGCGGCGGCGAGGAACGTGGCGTTATCGAAGATAGTGTTCTGGTTAGGCCAGGTCTGGTTCGTAAGGTTGAAGGTCATAGCATAGATAGGGTGGTCCTGGAAGTTGGATCCGACACCTGGGGCGTCGAGCTTAACGGTTACGTTTGCGGCGATTAGAACGTCTTTCGGGCCAATGCCACTGAGTAGGAGTAAGTAAGGAGAGAAGATTCCCCCAGCGGCGAGAATAACCTCCTTATTAGCGTAGACTTTAGCCACGGAGCCGTCGGCTCGATATACTATCTGGACGCCCGTGGCAGTCAGGTTCTTATCAAAGAGGATCTGGTTAACCGTTGTACCCGTGAGTAGTTTCAGGTTCGTTCGGTTCTGAACCGGGTCGTAGTACGAAACCCGAGCATGTGCTCGTGTTGCGGTAGCATTGTTGATATCATTTCCAAACCCTAGGTCACGCGGCGGTTAGTAATTGGCTCGATCAGAATTGGGAGGTAGGTTCTTTCGGGCAGAGAGCATAGTCTCGGGAGAAAATGATGGAATAGTCAGCAATAAGGAGGGACAGATTTGTCCCCAAACACTTACAGTAGACACCGAGCGGCGAGGCAAAGCCTTCCTTGGGCGCGGCAATGGGCTCGGCGCGGTACGCGTCCATTTGAATCTTCTCATCCGGATACTCATAGCTAGGGATGCTAATCTCTACTGGCCCGTTTCCAAATGCCGAAGCATCATAGGTGATATTGAATGCCTTTACCGAGGAGGCGGAAGGAGGCGTGAAGTGAGAGAATTTTTTAAAGTACGGTGCAAGCCCGGCGGAGCCCCAACCAACATTCCCCAGCGTCTCCCAGGCATCATAGTCGGAGTCTGGGGCGCGGTCGATGGCCATGCCGTTAATTATCGTTCCTCCGCCAACAACGCTTCCCACGCGGATCCCGAAGGTTTGATTATCGAAAAATGGCTCCGGAGCGCTGGTGATGTTCCACCAGTCCGCCTGGTTAAGATTCCATACGTTGTAGGGGATGCTGGTTAGAGGTCCATTGTCGATGTAGCCATTCTCAATAACTAGTACGGATTCTATAAATGTGTGAGCTAGGTGAGGATAAGTGATTCATATTAGTAGGAATTGTACTTGTTGGGTCCTCAGAGAGACGATTGGCAACAACCAAGCCGGACAGACCTCCGCCCACAATGATGAAGTCATAGGTTTGGTTGCTTGTGTGGTGGAAATGTGTGTCTTGTGGTAGTGGGCTACTAATTGAAGCAACCACAGTGAGGAGCTGCAGAGCAGACGCAAGAGTAAGGAAGCATCCCATGACGAAAAGGGTTTTGGAGGAAGATTGCAGAGCGGAAGGCGTTTGGGAGGGGGTTGAAAAGACCGAAATTCAGGGATGAGGATCATCATGGGAATTTATAAAATTATAACCTTTTTTGTGCCTCTCGAGCTTGATGATACCCCGCGTTAATTGCTTGCTGACTTCCAGCTTATCCAATTGTACGGTACCGGCAGAATTGCGCCGCTTAAACTTCGAAAGTGGTTTTATCCCTTCTTTTGGAATGGCAGCTCCTTCTAGAACGTCGGGCTGCTCTTCTCAGCACCGTTGCTCCGGGTTCCAATATGCAATGCCAGCTGCAGACCACAACTGTCAGCATGTCTTTGTTGGCGTTTTCTGGAACTCTTTTTCCTTCGTGATTGGAGAGCTCAATGGAGGACCGTAGTACTCGTGGCGATTTGCCTCAATGGTACAGGTGCCTGGACCGTGGAGTGGGTAATCGTGAGTAATCTATTCAGATGAGTCGGAGCTCGTCCTGAGGCGCTGCATATATTGGAGCCTATTCTGGTCGATGCAATGACGCGATGATGCGATGCTACCACTGGCACAGGTCAAAAGCTTCAATAGAACAGGGGATCCGGCAGTTGACAGTCTTGCAGCGGGCGGGTTTATCCCTGATTCATTTTCCCACAAGGATCTCCCGTGGTGGAGGGGAATTTATTTAGTGGAGAATTTCCCGGGGCCGGCGCTGCACCCCAGACCCCCCACCTCCCCGATCTCCCCTGGGGCTTGGATCATCCCGCTCCCGCTCCCCCTTCCGAAACCATGCAATTAATTGGTCGATAAATACTATGAGTAATCTCCCCTTTGCTAGCCAGTATCCTCTTAGATTAGTTGTGAGGCTTGCTAAAGAAAAAGCAAGCGTTCAAGCATTGAGCCAATGCAAAGGAGTACCGCTTGGTGTAACCTTCGAAAGAGGAAATACGGAGCAATGGAACAATGGCGACCGAGTACATGCTATGAGAGAAAAAGAGAGTACTGCAACTGCGCTTTACAGAGCTATCATGCTTTGAGTCACAAGCAACGACCTCGCGATGTTGTTTATACGACTTGGTTCTGTGAAGCCACCTCGCCATTCAAAAAGTTTAGAAGGTGTGTCTAGCGGGGGTAGAAATAAGTGGCCGATTTTTTGGTGGTCTCGCTAACAAAAATCGGCCACTTTTTTCTACCCCGTAGAGGGTGTTCACCAGCCAAACGCCCAAGCCGCTCAACCGCCTACGCTTACCCCACCAAAATTTTAACTTTTTTCAAAGTGCTTGGAAGTTCTAAAAGCTTAGCAGTATATAGTGAATTCTCTCAGGATTTCAAATAGTGAATTCTCTCAGGATTTCAAATATCGTGTTCCTTTCCTCGAGTTATGGCGTCAAGGGCTTCAAATTTAGGATTTGGGGGTTGAGTAGTATAGGCGTTTGGCCGGTGAATCCTTCTAGAAGTCATGCGACTCGGTTTCTGCCGTTTGCGATCAGAGATCACGAGTTTGTACGTATTCAGTGCTTTCTCAGCACTTAGTCAGCTTCGTTCGGCTCCAAGATATTAAGCCGATCGAACGCTAGAATAGAACCTTACTTCCTTTTTACCCTTTCCAATCACAGCGCATGACCGGATGGTGCACGTGCCTAGGACCTCGAGGGTTTCGCGTCTAACTCGCGATGGCCTCAACCACTTCGTATTCTTTCCACAATGAGATCCAAAATGGATCCGAAGGCAGTGCCTCCACTCCGACTGTCGAGGGATCCAAAGCATCGGCCGCCAACGAGGTCGAAGCTGAGCCATATCGTTTCAACTTCGGCAAGCACAAAGGAAAGCTTCTGGACGAAACCCCACCAGATTATATTCAGTGGGTTATAAGGGAAAATGTTGCGGCTGGCCGACCGGATCTGAGAGAAGCTCTAGATCAGTACCAATCCAGGGCCGCGACCAATTCCTCCCCAGCGCCTGTCCCGATACATGTGCGTGGCGCCTTCAGGAGCAACAGCACCTCCTCCTCGGCGTCCGCCTCTGCCAGTCTGCAAGCAGACTGGATTGTGCCCCGTCTCTCACACGCACCCTCCATATTTCGGGACTTCGGAGAAGACCTCTGGATTTCCAACGGCGATACGCGACGATTCTTTTCTCTGAGTGCTGAAGAGATGTCAAGACTGCCATTGGTCAGTCAGAATCCGGCAATGGGGAGGGAGAGGTATTGGCTTTATCATGTCTGGGATTTAGTACGTGTTCGCAGGGGGGAGAGGGAGGCAGATGAAGGGTTGGTGCAATTTTTGCGGAGGCAGCGGGAGAGGCTCGAAGCTGTTTGGGATAGTATGGGGTTGGGACCTATGTGCTGAATAATGATTATGTGAATTAGGGATACTGAGAGATGGATGTAATTTTTGTAGGGAGTAAATGGAGTGGATTATCTGGATAGCAAATGGACGTTTTCGGGAGATTTAATTGATTGATTGATTGATTTGGTCATACACCGTTCCAGGCTTGAGGCCCATGCGGGGGTGGTCTAACTACACTGCGGTTCCTGCCGCTGCCTGAATTCGTGCCCTGTTGCCTGAAAACACCTCCTGAAGCCCCCTGAAGTCCCCGCAAACTGCTTACCATTTGGATCGCTCTGAAGCCCCCAAAGAAACGCCCCAAGTCCCCTAAGAGATGGTCTAGATAAAGATGCCCCGTATTCCCGCACCGAGAGCCCTGGAGCCCTGGAACCCTGTGTCAAAGTCCTCCAAGGCCCTCAGGATCCCCCCTTTTTAGGGGGGCGTCCGCACCCTGGTGGCCCCTGAGACCCAAGTATATAGATCTCTTGAAATACTTCTGGGAGGTTGCACTTTCGACCAAAGAATCATCTTCAGCGTCAGCAACTTCAATACACATCCTTCCTCCTATTAGCACTTAATCGCTGCTCACCTTCGAACAAACAACCAACCGCTCAAGATCTCTATAATCTCAACTTCACTAAAGAAGTTTTCAAATATTTATCGGCACTTGACATCCACGATGGACGGATTTATTCAAGGCCAGACAGAAGTTCTGATAGTCAGAACTGGGCCAGCTGGCTGCATGGCTGCATCTACACTTGCAAGATATGGGATAGACTTCAGCCTCATTGATAAACAAGCTGCAAGAACACAGGCTGGACATGCTAGCGGTAAGAAAACGATCACTTTTGTCGTAGCCTGTCGGACAACAAAAAGGAGGAATCAAAAGCATGGCATTCTAAGGAAGCTACGGCGGCTGAGGCTATCTACGTAGGCTGACTAATCGCTGACCAAGCAACAACCTGACCAAGCACCCAGCACCCGCTACCATAACAACCTCCCCCCCCTTGGATGAGAAGGACGCTGTCCCCAGCGGAATGTCTGCTATGTACAAAATAAAATGAAGAAAACCTTGACCAAACCCAGTCCAGACAATCAAGTCCATGGCCGTGTCAATTGAATAACGAATTGCCCGATCAACAAAGATCAGGGGTGCATATTGAAGTGTGGGTATGGTGGCGGCTTAGAAGTATGGTGAGTGTCCAAGGTCCGATGGCCGAGACCGTAGAAGTATGTAGAAGCTCAGCCCAGACAATTAAGTCCACGACCGAGTTGTATGATGTACGGAATGCCCGATCAGTAAAGATCAGGATAATGTGAAACATGAAGTCCATGTCCAGGTCGTATGAAATATCAAACGTCCACTTAGTGATAACCATGGTCATGTGAGGATGTATGTTGGATGTCTGTCATAATTGGTATCCGTGACCTACTTGGGCACCATGTCCCCCCATTTTTGGCCTTCGGTGGTAAGTCCAGTCCGGTCTCGGTTGACCTTCTTTTCGATTTCAGCAACCATAGCGGCCTTGGCGTTCGGTCGGGGAGAGACTTTGAACACGCTGATGGCTTTCTTAGCGTAGGCTTGGGTGTTAAGTGACGACTTGTACACCCATTTGTGGGTATCATGGCTAATTGTACCTTGTGGTAGTACGTCGGGTTCGTCCTTGATGTCTTTCTTGGTGTCCGACCCAGACGACGTCCGAAGACGGGCAGACTTTCGCTTTTGACGTTCAGATTCCGGGCTGAGTGGTGGTGACCGCTTGGGTGACTTTGGCTGAACTGTGCCTGGTTTGGGCGACTGTAATTGTTGGGCGGTCGTGACGAATAGCTTTTGCAGCAACATGTCCGTACGTTGGTTGCCCACATTCGCCCACAAGGATGGATATGCTTCCAGCTGTTTTCCATCCTTCCAATATTCAGGGTCGTCTGGCGAATTTGGCTCCTTCCAGTTCGCCCGTGGAGGTGCGAGGCTTGGATAAGGCCCGTTGGTCGATGCATTAAGTCGTGCGATTGTTCCGGCGATCAGATTGCACATGTTCCGGTGAGTTCCAGGAAGAATCGAGTGCGGAAGGGCGTTAAGAATTGTCCAGGGCTCGGGGATGTCGGCCATGGCTGTGGACAGTTCTTCTTGGTATGCTGCCTCCACCGAAGTATGCTTGACCAAGGCGCGCTGTACTCTGGCCAACCTGTTCCCAAGTTCCTCGTGCATTCCTTCAATCTTTCCTTTGTCTGGAGCCCATGTGGCCAAGATGTCTATCGCTCCATCCAGGTCGGAAATCATTTTGTGACGGGCGTCCAAAGCGGAAGCGTTATTGTCGTTGTAAGCTTCGAAGGCCGCCGAGTACATGTGTGCTGACATGGCCAGGTGGGACAAAAGCTCGTAGGTCGGGTATTCCTTATTATAACCACGCGTCGGGCAGTTACGTAGTATCATCCTGAGGTCGCCGTCGGTCAAGGTGGACGGGTCGTCCATATACCTGTTCAAGCGTTCTCTGAGCTGATGTCCTGCTCCTTCCCAGGCGCTGACGGCTCCCGGTGGTCGGATATGAGACAACGGTGGCGGGCCCCGACGACGGACTTCTTCTGGTTCATCGAGCAAAGGACGGAGTTTAGACCTGTCGCGGCCAGTGACGTCCACGAAATAATGATGGAAGTCCCTGTACATTTTATCGGTGATGTCGTCGATACTGAATGTTTCGCCTCCAAGAATAACAATCTGTCCATCGCCTTTTGCTCCGCATCGGATGTACGCGATACGTTCATCATAGCCAAAGGAAAGACCTTCAGTTGGGTAGTCCTTGTGGTCGACTCTTGGTCGGAAGGGCATGCCGCATGTTGGCCGGTCATGATACGGAAATCCATCGGGATGTACGTCCGCGGGCAGGATTTGGGCGATGTTCGTGGATAAATCCAGCCATAGCAATCCTAGGTAATCATCTCCAGCCTTTACATTTATTGGCATTGGTGTCTTGTCCGGTCCGTACACTGGAAGGCCGGACGTGGCGTCCCATGAAGCGATGGCGATGCTGAGCTCGGACACTCCAGCGCGTATAGGTTCCCCCGAGAAGTACATCATATATGGCTGGAGAATGCCGTATGATAAGTTGCCGTCCGTCCTCTGGTCAAGATCGTCCACACCTCTTGTCCATGGATACTGCGTCTTCGGGTCTCGTTCAACTATCTGGCCATGTGTGTCCGTATAATCGCCTGATTTGTACCGTTTCTCGTCAGGCTGACGGGGGAGAAATGTGCGGACTCTTTGGCGGAAATCCTTGTACACGGTTGGCATAGTACTCATGGTTATTCGACGATATCGGTCGGCTGTGGATGAATAGGCCGTCTGTGGGCTCGACTTGATGTCCGTCTCCGCCGGTGGCTTGGTTTTGGGCGGCGACAGTGCCTCCTGCGCGGCTCTTCGTGCTTCGGCGACTTCTGGAGGTAGCGGCATGTTTGGTGGTGTATGTGGGTAATGTGTAATATGGAGTGGAGTGTGTGGAATGCTGAAGATCGTTTGGATTCTGATAAATATCGGATGTTGTGCGTGGTCGCTAAGTAAACAAGGCTGACTCGTAAGGCTGTACGGTCGACCGTCCAAAATCACTGACGGCGTGCATTCACCGCCGTGTACGGCGGCCGTGGAGTTCCTTCTCGAACTTCTCTACCATCTTCGGAACGTCCTCCCGCAGTGAACTCCCCTTCACCCATTCGTTGGCTTCATAGCCCATGAGCTTGACCAAATAATATGGTTGGCGTGTCCTCTCGCCCACTTCACTTCGCATCTCCTTCCGTATGATTCGTTCCACAATATATTTTTCCTGTCCTCCAATATGTATGGGTCCAGGCTCGGGGACTTGCCGCTTGTACGGGTCTCGTGGCTTGAGCTCAATATGATCAATGGACACGACAGGATGGATCTTCAGCCATGAGGGCAGGTCAAGTCTGAACGACAATGGTGTGACTGCTTCAATGACCTTGTACGGGCCGAGTTTCGTGAAGGACAGCTTGGTGAAGTTATCCAACAGTTTACAACCGATGTCCGTACCTTTGGCCAGTTTGATATAGACCTCGTCCTCGGCGCGTATCTGGATATCCTGTCTCTTTTCATCGTAGGTACATTTCATCCGTGCCTGAGCCAATGCAATAGAGTCAAGGGCTTCTTGGATGATTTCCTGGTGTTTGTCGACAAAGTCTTTCGCTCCGTCTTTGGTCAAAGGTAAACCGTTTGATGGAGTCCCGGGTTGCAGTACAGAGCGTGGTGGCTGTCCATACCGTAGTTCGTACGGGCTGTACCCTGTGGATGTGTTCTGAGATGTGTTCAGAGCGAATGCCGTCGCTGGGAGTAGTTCTTCCCAGTTGGACTGGTCGTACCTGCCGTTAATGGCGCACCGCAAGGCGTGGACAAATGTCTGGTTTGATCGTTCGGATTGTCCATCGGCTTGGGCGTGATATGCTGTGGTGAAGGCAAGACGTGTGTTTGTGATGCTGCAAAGTTCTCGCCAGTACGCTGAAGTGAACTTCGGGTCACGGTCGCAAATCATCTTGTCCGGTAGGCCCATGTCTTCATATCCGTGATCATAGTAGGCCTTGGCCCAAGCTTCTCCAGAGAAGTCGTCTCTTCCGGCGATGGCCTTTATCCATTTGGTCAACTGGTCGGTGATGACCATAAGCGCGTTGTTTCCCTTGGTGGACACCGGCAATCCGACGATAAAATCAGCGCAGAGTGTGGATAATTGACGTGTTGGAACTGCTATTGGCATCAAGTGTCCGTACGGCTTGTGATGTGTGGGCTTTGCCATACGGCAAGTCGGACAAGCGTTCACGTACGTTTTAGTCCGTCGGGACAGCCTTGATGCAAAAATGTTTCGGCGGAGAAATTCGTATGTCCTATTCGTGCCCACGTGTGCCCGGCAATCGTGAGCCAACTCCATAACGTCCTTAAAAACCTTGTCCGGAATGCACAAGCGTTCGGACCCGTCCCTGTCTCTAAAATACAATAGCTTGGATTTAGCATCTAGGCGGAAGGATTCAAACGTGGTCACGCGCTCGTTCCGGGGGCTGCTGTTGAATCGTTCCGTCATTTTCCGATATAACTTTCCCAGACTCTTGTCTGTCGGGAGTTCCCTAGCAATACGGCGAGCGAACTGTTGGTCAAGCATAATAGATGAGTGATGGACGGTTCGGTTGTCTGTCTCTTGGGCGGTAGCCTGTGGTAGGTCCTCGGTAATCACTGGAAGACAAAAGACATTCGTGAAAGCTAGGTCGCCCTCAGCGTTGGTTTGTGTGACCTGGCGGACATTATCCGACGGTGTGGACTTCGAAGCCTTGGTTTGAAGTCGTGATAACGCATCTGCGTTGGCATGGGCCTTCCCAGGTCGGTGTCGGATGTCCATACTTGCGGCGTACTTGGCCAAGAATAGACGCCAATTGATCAAGCGGTTGCTCTTCTTGAACATTGGTCCCGTGTCTCTAAAGGAATCCACGATGGCTTTGTGGTCGGTGTAAACTACGAACTTGTTGCCATCCAAATACTGGGGAAGCTTCTGTAGTGCCCAAACTAACGCGCCAGTCTCTAGTTCGGTCGGCCAGTAATTGTGTTCTGCCGGGGTCAAGGCTTTGGACAGATAGAGGATCGGTTTCTCTTTGCCGTCCACTGGGTCGATTTGGTGTAAGGCCGCGCCATATCCACGTTCTTTGGATCCGTCCGTGTACAGAATGAATGGCTGGTCAAAGATCGGAAACATCAGGGTCGGGGCAGCGCAGAGGCGGTCTTTGAGTGTTTGGAAGGCCTTGTAACATTTGTCCATTAGCTCTGGTGTGGCCGAAGGATTCTTTTTCTTGGCCTTGGCTTTGTTACGGGCTTTCTTCCCGGTCGCGGTGGCCTTGGGTGAGACGCTTTCGTTCGGCAGTGGAATGGGTGTGTTCTCGGCGAAGTTTGTCCGTTTGGCGCCCTTCAATGGAGCGTTCTTGAGTCCAATGGTCTTCAGTTCCACGAGTGGTGATGCGATGTCCGCATAGTGTTCGACAAACTTCCTGTAATAACCAAAGAATCCCAAGGAGGTCTCTAGCTGGGCGAGAGTCTTTGGAAACTCCCACTTCGCTATAGCTTCGACCTTTTCGGGTAAGGTACTCAAGCCGAGTCGAGATACATTGTGGCCAAGGGCCTGGATACTTGACTGGGCGAAATGGCATTTGGCTAGTGACAGTGTGATTCCTGATGCGTCGAGGAGAGACAGGGTTATGTCCAGGTCCTTCAAATGCTGTTCAATGGACTTCGAGAAAATGATTACGTCGTCGATGTACACAAGGACGAACGCCCATAAGTATTTCCCAAACAACCTCTCCATGCGCTGTTGAAAGAAGGCTGGTGTTACGGAGAGTCCTTGAGGGGCCACGGTCAATTGTTCAAGGCCTCTATGGGCGGTGACCAAGGTAACCTTCCAGCGGTCCTCTTCTGGTATGCGTTGTTGGAAAAAACTCTTGGTCAAGTCCAGACTCGTGAAAACGGACGACCCTCCTAGGGCGGACAAGATATCGTCCTGTTTGGGCAGAGGGTATGCGTTCAGTTCGAGCTTTGTATTTACACGTCGCAGGTCCATAACAACTCTTGGCTTCCCGTTCCTCCAAACTACAAAGGCTGGCGAAGCGGCTGGGGTCGGTCGTCCTAGTGGGACTGGCTCGAGAGATCCATCGGCGAGCATAGGGTCTAGAATCGAATCCAATGCATCTTTGTCCTTCTTGGATGCTGGATACGGTGGTTGACGGAGATCCTTTATTTCGACGCCTTCCCGAAACGGAATGGGCATGGTTATTCCATCATTGAAACACCCCAGCTGTCCACGGAACAGCCGTTTATACTTGGACAACATGTTCCTGATCTCGGTCGTAACCTCATGTCCCCAGGTATCTGAAATGTCTGCCGTGGTCAAGTCTGGCTCCGTTTCCTCAGGTGGCCTAATGAGGAATGGGTAGCCGTCTGGATGTTCCGCTTCTGGCTCGCCCGATTCCGGCGGCGGAATACCTTGTACAATGTCGGCTAGGTTGAGGAAAACCTGTTGGGTTTCTGGTGTCCCTTCGTATGGAGCAGGTTGCGGACATTCATCCAAGGTTCCGATCCATGTACCACCTGTCAGGCGGATAGCCGTCTCGCCAAAGTTAGCAAAGGGCAAATGGTATTGATCGTTGTTTATCACGCAGTTCATGGTCGATCCAAACTTGCTCAAGGCTAAGTCGACCTGAGGAATAGGATTCATCAAGTACCCGGTCACACTTGGTGGGAGCTCTCTGTGCCGAATTGGAATGTTCATGCCGTGGCCCGGGGGAATTACGACAGTCTCATTGACATACACCTGGACAGCCTGAGGTTTTTTCACGTACTCGTCCGTTTTTGTTCGTATGGGAATGCTTTTGCCTGTATCGCCGACCTGCAAACGGTGGATGGCTGAGCCTCTGCGTCCCCACCTGAAGTCCAACTCATTTGGTATAATGAAATTCAGTCCTAAAAGGACTATACCCTCTGGTAGTCTATCCACTACGTACACCCGGGCAGGGGCGAAGTCAATGAACTCATTGTCCGTTGTCTTACACCGTACACGTAGGTCAACAAATCTGTTGGTTTGAGGTCCTTTGCCAACGCCATTAAGCGAAAGGGCGGAATTCCCTTCGAGTGTTTGGATGGGAAGATCCGGAAAGTGTTTGGCTAGGCTAAGGTCGTCGATCAGACTGATTGGAGACCCTGTGTCTGGACAGGAAGTTACTGGTGTCCCGTCCCTGGTATAGATCGTGATCCTCGAGTTCGTGTTGATCTTGTACTCGAGGCCGTTCATCAAGACGGTGGTTGGCTGGTGTAAGGAGGACCCACGTCGAGGAGGTCGACGTCCTTTGGGTGTATGTTCTGCGGGTATGAAAATTCTTGGTTGTAGCTTAGTGGCGGCCGTGTCCACCTTTGAATGATTTTCGCTTGGAGGGATAACTCTTTTGGGTGAAACAGTTCGTGTCTTGACCGCAGGGATAATAATAAACCCATCGTCCTCGTCTGAAGACGTGTCCGTATATGAGATATCTTTTCCAGGTTCTATGTCCATATTGTCCGTTGCTGGAGCAATTGCTGCAGCCGGTAAGACTATTGGCTGTCCAAGGATACTTGTGTCCGTGTCATTGGGTATATGTCGTTTAGATGGCAGGGCGGGGGCGATGCAATATTTGGGCGGTCGGGACCCCGTTAGGATCCGCCCTTCACTTTTCCCTCCTCTGGTGGTGTTGTCACCGAGGCTGGGTCAAGTGCGGGAGTGCCTTGAAGGACGTCCTGCTCCGTCTGGTCATAGTACATATCGTAGCTGACTGGAAGACAAGTCTGTTGGTAGTACGAGTCGTACGTATCCTGATCAACAATGGAGTACTCCTGCGGTCCGAATTCCGTGTCGACCATCAGTGTGGTTACTGGTTGTTGAGGTGTGGCGTCAAACTTGGATCGAGAGTCTCCGCGGTTATTCCAATTCTTGCCCCAATTGCCCCGTGGTCGGTAACCATTGTATTGTTGGTTACCTGGCAGCGCCTGGCGCTGTTGGTACTGTATGGGTTGGGTTGGTGGCCGGGTGTACACTCTATCGTACTGAGCTGGAGCCATTGGCGGGGCGGCCAAAAGTCTTGGCTGGGAACCTCCTAAGCCAGTCGTAGCAAACTTGCCTTGTCCAGTAGGGTAACCAGTATTGGCGGCCGTCCTCGAAGTGTTGTCCATAGCTGCCGTGGGGATGGCGAATTGTGGTTGCTGTGGAGCTTCATTTGGAGTCCAATTCGAATTGTATGTCTGATAGCCTTGGAATTTGGGTGTCCAGCCCTGTCTTTGTCCCCAAGACGAGGTCGAGGTGGGCTCCTTCTTGGCTTCCAACAATGACTGAAGCTGTTTCTCTTGTGCATCAAACTTATTTTGTATTTGCTGGTATTGAGCCCGGGCTTGATGTTCAGCAGAATATACCTTATTGGTGAAGTCATTCATGGTGTTGTTATGGGCTCGAAGTGGTACTGCTGCGGCCAAGGTAGGGTCAAGTCCCGCGTGTATTCGTCTGACGATCAAATCTTGATCTTTTTCGCCGGCCTCAACATAAAGGGATTGTTTGGACGTGATATATTCGCGAACATCCATGTTGGATTCGTCGGCGAATCTGTGTTCCATATTATCCGCCTTCGCCAAGGCTTGGGACGCGTTCGTGCGAAAGCGACGGACCAACTGAGTCTTCCATTCGTCCAAGCTCTCGGACATAATGGCCACAACTTCGTCGTCTAGCCCCGAAAACCAGGCTAGTGCCTTGTCCTTCATACATAGCGGAAGTGTGGCCAGGACGGGTTCTTCTCCATAGCTGTTCGCCAAGAATGTCAATCGCTTGCAGTACGCTACAGCCGTGGGAGTATTGGGCGTGCCATCAAAGACACCAAGCTCGTCGACGCGGAGGCGCTTTATACGGCCAAAGTATCCGGATGGATTATCGTCCTTGTGCTGACTACGGTGGCTGCGTCGGCTGGAGTGATGATCATCAGAGGAGGATCCTTCATCGTCATCATCTGGATAGCCTCGACGTGGTCGGGTTTGGTTCTTTGCTCTGCTATAACCTCCACGGTCGTTGTACTTCTCCTTTCCTTTATCCTTCGATTGGCCTTGGCCTGTGAGGTTACGGTCCGGTTGACGAGAGAAACGTCCTCGGCGATTGCGATCGTCCTGACCTTCTTCCCCGTTGACTAGGTCATCTTGGTTTTCCTCGTCTTCGGTTGGGCCGTCCCTAAAGCGTTTCATGAAGCGTCCAAAGGCGACTACGTTCGCGGCTGAAGAGTTCAATGAGTTGAGGTCGTCCTTGGCCTTTTCCGCGCGTTCAAGCCGAGTTTTCTTGTCCATTGTTCGGGTAATGGCCATGGCCTCTCGTACATCTTGTTCGGTCAGGGCATCTTCTAGGTGTGGGAAGCCACCGTTATTCATTTCATCCGCAAGGACGGCTACGAAGATCGCGTCTTGCTTCCAAGAGCTTTTCGAATAGAAGGGGGTCGCCGGCGTGGCCGTTCCGCTGCCCGAGGCTCCGCTGCCAGCCATATCGAGTAGGTCGGTTAAGACGTGCGGTCTGAATCTGCGTCCTGGAACGGGTTTGATTTGGTCACGACCGAGACGAAATTGAGGTGGTGGAGGTTTCGGAATTTGCGACTTTCGCGGGCTGATAGGGGGTAATTCTTTTAGGATTTTGTCCAAGATTTGACGTTGTACGCTCAACGGACTTGGTGAACTCGTTCGAGGCCCAGGGGAAGTACGTCGGTCGTGTTGTACGTCTGGTGGGCTTGGAGAGCTCGATCGTATCTCTTGGTTGTTCGACGGCCTGGATGATATCGCCGGGGTTTGTGGTCGTTGTTCGGGCAACTCAGCCTCTTGGTCGGTGACCACTAACGTGCCTGCCTCGGATTGATGTGGAGAGTATGGTTGTATGTCCAGACTCGAAGAAGGTGGCTGTTTGGTCGGAGTCTCATTCGTCTGCTTCGATTGCTGGAGTCGAAGTAGATATCCTGGTCGTCGGTGCTCGGGAAGAGGGGACGACAGGGTGATAGATAGATCTGAGGATCCTGGTGAGGTGTGTCTTGCGCCGTTAGAGGGGAAGGCCTGTCCTTGGATAACCTTAAGTTCGGATGGTAAGGATGTCTTGCGTCGAGGTTTCGGATTAGAATTCGAGGGCCGGGGTTGTTCGTACGAAAGCCGAGGTCTTGGTGACGTCTGTGGGACTAGTGCTTGGCTGTTTTGGGCCTGACCATCCGCTGGTGCCGGTGTATCTTGTCGGACGGTTCCGTTCAAGGTATCCGCACGTTCTGGATGGTTCAATGGAGCGTCCTTCTTCGTCCACTGTCCGTACCTATTGCGTGGTTGGTGGTGTCTGCCGGAGGAACGCTGTCGTCCTTGGCCGCCACGACGCATGTGGAGAGTGGGCAGGACCAATGGCTATTGACCGTTCGCTTGGCCGTCTTGGATAGGCCAGTATCTCGATGGATGGACAGAACGAGGTCCGCGAAGTAAAATTCGGCGTCCCTTTGATGTCGTGGGGGGTATTCTTGATGGTCGAGTCCGAGTCGGTGGTTTCGTCTGATCTGTGACCGAGCCTTGGCTGTATGCAAGTCGTACGCCACCAAACTTGGTCGAATCGGAAATTTGGCTTTGCGGAAGCGCTATGAGATCCTTGATCCAACGATATTACTGGACGTAATTATCATGGGGCATTGCTACCATGTCGGACAACAAAAAGGAGGAATCAAAAGCATGGCATTCTAAGGAAGCTACGGCGGCTGAGGCTATCTACGTAGGCTGACTAATCGCTGACCAAGCAACAACCTGACCAAGCACCCAGCACCCGCTACCATAACATAGCCCCTTCTGACGTTTAATTAAGATTTCAACCTCCAACGCAAGAGATCTTGCAAATACTCAACCTTCGACAGAAGTTGGACGAACTGGGACACCGTCTCACTGAAACGTCTTTCTGGTCAGTTGATGAGGGGAAGAGGTTAAGCAGAGATAATGTGGGCCGTGAGGTGATTAATCGTAAATTTCTAATCCCCATTTTACTTCCCGCGACTAATTTAGTTGTTCTTTAGCTACTCACTACCAGTACCTCTTCAATTCAGATCAGGGAATTAATGAAGGCATTTTTGAAGCAGACTTAATCTCTCGCGGCTTCAGGGTTGGTCGCTTCTTGGAGATAGTTGATTACGAATACCAAGACAGAGATCCAGCTTGGCCTCTCATTGCCTATATCAAGAATCATGTTTCTGGCGCAATTGAAGCTTTAGCAGAAAAATTACATCTTGTGCACTGACGGAGCTCGAAGCACGATCCGTCGAATGACCGGTGTTACAACACAGTCACAGGGAGGAGAAGATGTCTGGGCTGTCGCTGATGTCTTTCTAAATACCAACTTTCCAGATACCCGCCGCAGAGTTGCCATTCGTTCTCCATATTGTGGTTGCATGCTTATACCTAGGAAGGACGATGGCCTACACGTCTTCTTACAGCTCACCCCAGAAGATGTTCAGATGCTCGACGAAGCCAAGAAACAGAGCGCCTCTCAAGGCTTGCACAGCAGTGAGGCTTTCAAGCTGCTTGATATTGCCCAATCTCAGGCTCAAAAACTTCTTCGCCCATACAAGTTCGAATTCACCAAAGTCCTTTGAATAAGTCGCTACACTTTGTCCCAAAGAATTGTCAATACATTCCGCGACCAGCGTGGGAGTGTGTTTCTTCTGGGTGACGCTTGCCATACCTACAGCCTCAAAGCCGGCCAAGGAATGAACATAAGCATATCTGCTGCTTATAACCTGACATGGAAGCTTGCACTAGTCATGAAGGGATTGGCAAGCCCGGAGCTGCTTGACACATACGAAACTGAACGGAAACACGTTGCCACGCTGCTAATCAACTTTGATGCCAAGTTTGCCGAGGCTTTCACGCAACGAACGAACCTCGACGACACCAAATTGTAAGATGTTTGGCAGGAAAACGTTGGTTTCACAAGCGGCTGTGGCTATCCGTATCCACAAGGTTTGCTGGTGTCAGACTAAACAAGCACTCTTGTCAACATGAAATCCACTGAACCTGCGATCCCTGGGAAACGTCTACTCAGCGTTCCTCTTATCAGACAATTGGGCGGGAACTCCGTGCAACTTCTCGACGAGATGCCCGCCGATGGGCGCTTTCACCTCTTCGTGTACGCAAGCAGACCTCTCACTTCAGAAGCCTTCGTACGATTGTCGGAATTCTTGTCCTCCCCGAAATCTCCTGTACACCGCTTCAGCGAAAAGACTCCTCATCATTTAGGTTCCTTCCATCAAGAAACTATCACTTCTGCCTATCCAAAGGCAAATTTTAATTACGTTGTGGACGTCTCTCTCCTTCACACGACCCCACATCTCGAAGTCGATCTTGAGCTTTTGCCCCAACCACTCTCCGATAAGTGGCCCACCAGGGTGGATGAAGATTTCGATAGTAAGGGCCATGTCATACATGGAATTTCCGAGGAAGATGGCGCGTTGGTTCTTGTCAGACCCGATGGATATGTGAGTGTTGTAACCGCACTGGACAAGCCTCAAGTGATTGTTGACTTCCTGGATAGTTTCTCGGTTGACGGGGGGTGTGTTCAAGAAGGGTTTTTTCCTGTCAAGATGTGAAGGATCTGTAAGCTGATGAGATTTTGGAGACTCCTTATGTATATGCATCTGTAGCTTCCCTTTGGCGTTTAAAAGCGAAACTAGAATACATAAGCTAATTAGAATTGTTGAGGATTCCCGGGCAAATTCGGTAAGGAAACTGTAGCCGAGGCACAAAGGAGGTCGAAATGGGTTCCACATTATGGTGCGTAGGCTAACTCAGGGCGTGCTCAGGATGCTCAGGCTCTGCTCAGGCTTGCTCAGGTTAAAGCAGCAGGTGCTCACGTCCGCAGACTAAAACAGAACCAGCGAAAGGGAAAAATAATCCTGAGTCTATGGGACTACAGTCTCGAAACAGCCAGACAGTCAGATTTAGGGATCTAGAAGCTCGTCGGCGGCAGTTTTCGTAATGTCAAAATTTGTGCCTAGCAGCGAAGATGGATTTAGTATTGACATCTCGTCAAGCTGTACCGAATCCACTTAGCATAAAATACGAAGCGAAACTCACTTTAAGTAACCTTAGGGATAGGAATAAAATCTTGCAAGAATTGATAAATATCATTGCCGTCATATTGACCTCTTTCATTTCAAGCTGTGACGGGTAATAACAAAGATCCGCTTCAACTATCCACGCAGACCAGCTCTGTATTCTTCTTGTGTTTTCTCTATGAATCTCCTGATTGTTTGGCCGCAATCCTCACCCACCCATTTCAATTGATCTTGCTCCATATCTAAACCACAATGAATAAGAGCTTTGACGAGCTCTTTGGTGCCATCTAGAAGCCAATCCTCCTCATCTAGATACTTGGATATTACGGTCAGAGCCGAGTCGCTATGAACCGTTTCTCGGTTAGGAACAGCTCCATGTTCGAGGAGAACCATCAGCGGTCCAGTCCAATTCTTCGGCGTTTCTCTACAATTAGCGACCAAGTGAACTATTGCGAGGAGAGCATATTCCCAGCTGGTCTTCTCATCGAAAACCTCGTTTGGGTTGGCGCCATGCTTGAGGAGAAGTCGTAAGGTATCCAGATTTGGTACCCTATATTGTGTGTAGCATAAATCGAAGAAAAAATGGAGCAAGGGCCGTCCAGTACGCTCCTCCAGGTTATGTGTATAACTTTCAATCTCTTCTTTAACATACGTATTCAGCCCGTAAGCGAGACACAGGCAAAATATGTCAGTATTCCAGCAGTTAGAACTGACTCTAACAGGACTCTCCCCATAACAGACTAGAGCAAATTCAAGATAGAAAGAGTGCCAGCTTTTGTCAGCAAGACTACAAATTCGATCAAGCTCTGCTAATAGACGCCTTTGATAGCTTCCTGGAGACTCGACAGGAACCCATGCATCACTAAAGAACACCTCGATTGGACGAAAGCCTGAGAATTGACTGTCGTAAGTATTACCTCCTCCAGTGTATTCCATAAGGGGCCAAAATTTAGAGGCGGACTTAGACGCCGTGTCAGCCCAAGTGTGGAATTGGAATAGTTGATCTGGCTGCAATAGTTTCAAAAGACGAACTGAAGAAGCCATGGAAGTAACATCGACCCGAAGCTCAAAGAGTACGCAATTTGC
The DNA here is from genome assembly GCA_002865655.1 of Hyaloscypha variabilis F. NCBI lineage: Eukaryota > Fungi > Ascomycota > Leotiomycetes > Helotiales > Hyaloscyphaceae > Hyaloscypha > Hyaloscypha variabilis. The sequence goes on along the minus strand of KZ613942.1, from coordinate 474,791 downwards.
AAACGGCTTAGAGGCGATGTAATCGCGAACTGAAAGATGCAGAAATTCCACGTTCTTTCCAATTACTGATACCAATAGCGTCATATCCTTCATCATGCTTGGTGTGTATTTAGAAGCCGTCTTATCTGTTTTGCTTTGATTTACCTGGAGGAGGCCTCGACAACGACTCTTAATCCTAGTCTCTGTCCGAGTACATGCGGCTTTTACAGCAAGATGTTCTTCGTATGAGGCATGGTCCTCTCTGGCCAATGCTTCTTCCGGATCTTGCGTTGCTAAGTGGACATCAAGCAGCCCAAGACGATGCCGCACAAGCGCCAACTTGAAATAGATCATCGCGTCGTCGATATAATCCATAGGAATTTGTTCGAAGATACGAGTATACAGAGCTTCTAACTCAGGAGGAAGCGAATCCAGGCAGTCTTTAAGTTCGGTGTCGCTATATCCTTCTTCAATGCCTACGATGAGGTTATTGACGACAAGTTGCACCCATAGAAAGACTCCTTGGGCTTTTTTGATGACCGTGTCCGTTAGATATTCGACAATAGTTCCTTTTTGATGTTTGCGTAGCATCTGATCACTCAAGGCCAAAGTCTTTCCAGTGAGGCCGAGTTTGTCTCGAACGTAGGCTGAGATATCGTTGGCAGTCCATTCGTGAATTCTGCACTCTGGAAATGATGAAAGACGGAGCTCGATCTCTGGTAAGGGTCGGCTAGAAAGACAGAGCCGTACAGTAAGACGTTCTCCCTGTGTGGATTGGATCCACGGCACAAGAAACTGGAGCTGCTGGCGATGATCTCCTGAACATTCATCAAGACCATCTACAAATAGTAGAACAGTACCGAAGACGCCCGACTGTCCAACCAGCTCTAGAGCCTTTTTCAAATAAATTTCATGCCAAAGTAATTCTCCTGCCTCGTTTTTCGTTCTCTTCTTTAGCTCCACGAAATATGTGACGAACAGGGACGCAAGCGTGCTAAATGAAGTCGAAAGTGCCTCGAGTATAGTAGCTAGCAGCGATTTGAAACTTGTCTCTTGACTCGTGCCAAGTTCGTGAAAGAAGTAGCCAATCGTGGTCACTGTTCTGCCGTTGGTTGATATGTAGCTCTCCGTCTGAGGATTACCGTAGAGGTACTTCATCAGTGTCGATTTCCCCGATCCCGGCAATCCGGTTATCCAGTAGATAGGAACATCCGATTTCAGCCACTTGACAAAACCTGGTCCATCTTCGTCATCATTCCACATCCATTGGAGGCTTTTTTGGTGCTGGTCAGATATTTTTTCAACCCGCGGATTGTGGCTCAATGCTCTAAGGCTATCGATTAACTCTAATTCTTATGTCAGTAATAATATTGATGTAACTTTACTTGGAGGGAGAGGTACATGCCTTTAAATTCTCCTTTATCAGCATCTTTTACTAGATCGTTATGTCAGAGAAATCTATCACATCGCATATCCAACCGTGTTCCAGAAAAGACATAGAAAATTAAGATTGAACTATAAACATTGGAAGGTCGATTGAAAATATGATCAATGCTCACTAGGATATTTGCTGCATAAATCGGCCATGTTGCCTTCAACGAGGAAATAATTATCCTTGTCTTTCTCCACGGATGGGTTGAAGCGACACATATCGCTATGTGTCGCATTAAGTTTGACTTGATTTTCACGCCTGCCATCAAGCCCAAGGACGGCCGATTCCCGAGGCACTAGCTTTTCCCACTGTCAGTATCGCTAATCAAAGGGCCAAACATCGGGGAAATGGCCGTACATTACCAACTCCTTCGTAAAAGGATACAATCTGATACTGTTCGAGTTGGTGCCTCCAGTGCTCGGATAGAACATCCGAGAATAGAGATCCTTTTTTCAACGCCTCCATTATGTCATTGGACACCTTCCAAGGCATTGACTGGGCGATGCCTACGCATGCCTTGCCGAACTTGACTTTGAGGTCATTCGTAGGCCCTGAATGGGGCGTTCCGAAAAAGATGAGCCCGAAACTGTTAATATCAGCTCTAATATCACAACTTTGCAGGTCCGACTGTGGTCACTTACGTTGCCTGCTTTATGTCTTTGTACTTCAGATTATTTTGGGCGTTGATAAGGGCCTTCAAACAAGTTAGTGGATATCTAACGTAGTTTCGACGTTAACCAACCTGCTTGATAAGAATTCCACCAAGGCTATGACCAACCATAATCAAGGGTAAATTTGGGTCCTATTGAGATTATTCAGTTCTGTTGTTTGGAACTAGGTGGCTAAACTAACTTTCCGTCGATTGAGTCTCAAGCATTCCAAGAGATCATTTGCTTGGAAAATGAATCTGTCCTTGTCGTTCCCCAATGCTGGACTCGAATTGTAGGAATACAAGAGAACACGCGCACTCGGCTGCGAATCTGGAAGTGCATCTCTGAGCCAAAGATGCCCGCTTTTGGAGTCTGTCCACGTAGCAACTGCATGATCATCTCTGTTGGTTGGGTTCAGGCCGTGAACAGCGACAATACTTTTCTCAACGAGTCAGAGTCACCATTAGATAAGTGCAAGAAAAGAGGTGATATACTCGACGGTTGGGTTTAAGTTCCCCTCTGGACCGGTTCCATCGTAAAGTACTCTGATAGACTATTCAAGATGTCAAAATATGAAATCCCTGTGATCGAGTCTACCTACCATGATTATGCTGGGACGAGTAACGGCACGCCGGTAGTCGTTGAAAGTGAAAGGTTCGCGCCTCACGCTAGTTTGCTAGAATTGCGCTATGAGATAGCTGCCGGAAACCGTGTCGACGGCAATCAAGCACTATTGCACTTGTGAAGAATAGAAAAATCCTCTAAGAAATAAAGAACAGTTTGCGATCGGAGCCTAGTAATTCAAAGGTTGAGAAACATCACTTCACACAGCCACGCTACATACCGAAGTCACAAGCATGAAACGGAAGCGCCACCCCTCGAAGAGGCGGTGCATTCGAAAATCTATCCTATCAATGCCCTAGAAAGGCTGTCTCGCGTTGTCGATGATACAATTAAGGCTTCAAATCTTTCCGCGCATATCAAACGCACCAGGGGCGCACTTAGTTCCAACAACATGGCCTGAGATGTCATTTGAAACAGAAGCGGCATCAGAACAATCTCCTGTAGGCCAGCTCGAAATTTTCAGCCAAGCCTGCTGGAGTAGACTGTAAGTTACAATAATTATTCCCAGAAATCCCCTATTATTTATCGCGGCCTCAAGATTCTTCATTAGGGGAAAGAAGCAGTTATTGGTACAGACAGGAGTGGAGTGAGGAAGGCGGGGATGGCAACCTGAAACAATGTCTGCCCTTCCCTTCTTTCATTTTACATTACTATAGAAACTGAAGGGGAGCTTCAAGGACATAATGATAAGCTTGATTTGTTGACTTCTCAAGAAGAATGGTCTGGAAGCGCATTCAAATCGTCTAGGCAGTATTTCTATCAGCTGAAGAACCAGGTCACTAGGGCTCGAAGAGACAGGGGGAAAATTATAGGAGACTTAAAGACCACAATTCCGAAGGATAAACGGGTTATTGAACATGAACTCTGCACAATATTCCAGCGGTAACTGAGAATTCTATTTCAAAATGAGGGTTTTCCTTTTTTTTTTTT